>OY288273.1:63233400-63825900 GCA_958450335.1 Hibiscus tridactylites | reverse complement strand
ACTCACCGACTCGTAAAACCACGCTTGCCGACACGACTACCGATCTTTCGATGGCTCCAAAAACACTTGGTTTGCTTCCGGAATATTATCCCTTATTTTCAACACATCAAAACAGATGTTCAATGCGTTAAAATGCATCAAAAACTCTAGCACACACAAAAAATCCCGCAGCCCTGCCCTAAAGCATCAAAACACCCATCCGAAACAACCGAAAACTCAATCGATTGACCTCAAACCTTAGCCCAGCCATTACCCAACTCATCCAACATATTCTAAGCATTAATCAACATCCAAAAACAACCTAAAACCCACCTTATACCTCCAGCAACCCAAATTCCTCAAGAACACCTCAAAAACTCACCCAAAAACACCTCAAAAACTAAGGATCTCAAGGATTTCGGGATCTATATGATTAAGACTCCACTTCAACACCAAAACCTTTCAAAACTCAGTTAGAAATAATCTCAAACCAGCTAAATCAACCAAAGTCCGAAAATCACATTTTAAACCAATTTTTCATCAAGATTTCAAGAGTTTATTAATCTAACAACAAAACCTCAATCCAAATCAGTATTTAAGAGTCAAATTTCTTTGGAATTTCATTAAAGAACTTAGATTAGAGGGATAGCACGAAAATTACCTCTAATCCTTGCTTCTTCTATAATTTGGAAAGTTTTGCTTGAAGAAACTTGAAGGAAAATGGGAGAAATCAATGGAGAAATGATAGGAATCAAAAGAGGATTTGAGAGAAAAAGATTTCTGAAAAATTGAGAGAAAACAAGGGTGTTTGGCTGAAGTGAAAGTGAGAAAATGAAAGCTCGCGAAAAATCTTCATTAACCGTTTAACTACTTTCTTTAATTAGCCAAATTAAAAAGCCTTTTAGTTTTTAATAGCATTTAAATCACATGCCAAATTAGAAAAAAGACATAATTGCCAAGTAGCTCCCTAAAGATTCTCAGGTTTTGACTCTTCTTGAAAAACACATTTTCCAACTTTTAAATCTTTACATTTTGGTCACTACCCAAAATGTACACTTTAGAAAACCCGTTTTGCAAAATTGATTTGGCCAACCTCTTAAACATCATTTTAGAGGATTTTAGGAATTTTTATCATATTTTTACCCTATCCCGAACCTCGACCTCCCTAAACCACCTTTTAACGGTTCGAACAACTAACACTGGTTCCACTGGCCTAACTCGACTTGCCAACACGTCTAAGCCCAAGACCGGGGCGTTACAACTCTCCCCCACTTAGGAAATTTCATCCTCGAAATTTTGCTTGAAGGAGAAAGGCACGGAACTGACTCAACCCGTCCACCTCACTTTCCCATGCAACCTCCTCAACTCCTCAATGTCACAATAATACTTCACAAGCTCAATTGTCCTGCCACGAAAAACTTTGTTACTTGTATCCGAAATCCTCACCGGCTCCTCATCACATGATATATCCGGATTTAACTTAACTTCCTCATCTTGCATCACATGCGAAGGATCCGACCTATATTTCCACAACATAGATACATGAAACACATCATGAATCTTTTCCAACTCGGGAGGGAACCTCAACCGATAAACCACATGACCAACTCGCTCCACAACCTCATAAGGTCCAATAAACTTCAGACTAAGCTTTCCTTTACGTCTGAACCTCGTCACCTTCCTCCAAGGCGATACCTTAAGGAACACGCGATCATCAACCGTGAACTCAACCTCATTACGCTTTAAATCCGCGTAAGAATTTTGATGATCCGATGCAGCCTTTAACCGCTCACATATAAGCTTAACTTTTTCAATTTTTCCCTTTAGCATATCTGGCAAGGAAAATAACTTTTGCCCCGCCTCAGCCAAATAAAGAGGTGTTCTACACTTCCTCCCATACAAGGCCTCATACGGTGCCATTTGTAAACTTGCCTGAAAACTGTTATTACAGGCAAACTCAACCAGCGGCATATACTTTTTCCAAGAACCTTGGATATCAATCACACAACATCACAACATATCCTCCAGCACCTGGATAACTCGTTCTGACTGCCAATCCGACTGAGGATGATATGAAGTGCTGAAACTCAACCGCGTACCCAACGCCTGATGTAAAAATTCCCAAAACCTCGATATAAACCTCAGATCTCTGTCTGACACTATGAACTTGGGCACACCATGTAACCGCACAATCTCAGCAATATACAACCCTACCAACTTATTCAACGTATATGTAGTTTGCATAACCAAGAAATGTGTACACTTCGTAAGATGATCCACAATCACCCACACCGAGTTCTTCTTCGATAGTGTCAAAGGCAACCCGAACACGAAATCCATCATAATCCTTTCCCATTTCCACTCCGATATCCTCAAGGGTTGTAATAAACCAGAAGGAAACTGATGCTCAACCTTCACCCGTTGACAAACCATACACTTGCTTACAAAATCAGCCACATCCTTTTTCAACCCCACCCAATAGTACTCATCCTTCAAACCAAAATACATCTTAGTACTACCAGGGTGCATAGCAAAAGGACTACTATGAGCCATAGTTAAAATAGTGCGTCTCAACTCAACATCCTCCGGCACCAGTATCTGACTTCTGAAACATAGAACCCCATCATCATCAAAGTAGAAATTCGTAGCCTTACCATCAGCTATGTCTCAAACATGAGGCACCAACGAATCATCCATCAATTGTTTCTCCTTAATCAACTGAATCAAGGAAGGTTTCACCTATAACTCGGCTATAAAGCAACCATCACGCGATATACTCAAACGAGCAAACATAGCTCTCAGCCCAACATCCACCTTTCTACTCAAAGCATCGACCACAACATTGGCCCTTCTAGAATGATACTCAATGGTCAGATCGTAATCCTTAAGCAACTCCAATCATCTTCGTTGCCTAAGATTCAACTCCCTCTGAGACATAAGGTACTTCAAACTCTTATGGTCGGTGTAAACTACAAACCTTTCACCATAAAGGTAATGTCTCCAAATCTTCATAGCAAACACCACCACCGCGAGCTCAAGATCATGCGTAGGATAGTTGCGCTCATGCACTTTCAGCTGTCTAGAAGCATAAGCCACAACCTTTCCACCTTGCATCAACACGCAACCCAAACTAGCGTATGATGCGTCGCTATAAACTATAAACTCCTTACCCGTTTCTGGTTGAATCAAGATAAGAGCTTACGTGAAAGCTCCTTCAATTTCTCAAAAGCTTGCTGCCTAACATCTGTCCACTCGAAACGAACATTCTTTTGCAACAACTTGGTCAAAGAGGTAGCGATCTTAGAGAAACCCTCGACAAACCTTCGATAATAACCCATTAAGCCAAGGAAACTACGCACCTCCGCCACTGACTTAGGCGTCTTCCAACTCATCACCGCCTCAATCTTATGTGGATCAACCCGAATACCTTCAGCCGACACCACATGTCCAAGAAAAACCACTTCCATGAGCCAAAACTCACACTTGCTCATCTTAGCATAGAGCTGATTCTCCAACAACACTTGGAACACAATCCTTAAGTGCTTATCATGATCCTATTCGGTACGTGAGTACACAAGAATATAATCAATAAACACAACCACAAACTGATCCAGAAACTCATGGAACATTCCATTCACCAGTCCATGAATGTAGTCGGTGCATTTGTCAACCCAAACGGCATCACCAGAAACTCAAAATGACCGTACCTCGTCCGAAAAGTTGTCTTAGGTACATCCACATCCTTAACCTTAAGCTGATAGTACCCAGACCTCAAATCTATCTTTAAAAACACCGAAGCCCCACGGAACTGATCAAACAAATCATCAATCCTCCGCAAACGATACTTGTTCTTAATCGTCAACTTGTTTAGTTGGCAATAATCAATACACATACGTATGGTACCATCCTTCTTCTTCACAAACAAGACCGACGCACCCCAAGGTGAAACACTTGACCTTATGACCCTCGGTTAAGCAACTCCTGAAGTTGCATCCTCAACTCCTTCAACTCATTAGGTGCCATGCGATATGGAGCAATAGACACCAGAGTCGTATTCTTATACAACTCGATACCAAATTCATCCTCTCGATTGGGTGGTAATCTGGGCAACTTTTTTCAGAAAAACACCCAAAAACCCACATACGGTTCATATGTCTTCCACTCGCACCTTCTTCGCGCCAGGATTCATCATATACGCCAAGAAAGCTTTGCACCCCAACTCCAACATCCGAGTCGCTTCAAGAGCCGAAATCGCGTTAGATAAGAACTTCACATTCTCGCCTATGATTACTACTTCGTAATCATCCGCAAGCTTCAGGGTAACTCGCTTAACATCAAAATCTACCACATCTCGGTGTTAAACCAACCAGTCCATTCCAATGTCACACTTCCACGTCTAAAGGACATCTCCTATACTGTTTTCCTTGTAACAACAGTTTCTCTAAAGAACTAGCCACTCACACTTCCACGTCTAACACCCCTGAAGCGGACATTCGAGTCACAACATCGAAAGCATCTTACAATGACATGCGCGAAAAGATATACCCCACCGATAAAACGTGGATAAGCTCGCCTAACATGGTCATACGATCCACCTACTTAATAGGTATCAAATGTTACTCAAGCCTCAATTGGTAAACGGACCCACAGTTCCAACATGAATTAGCTCTAGCCATAGGAGTCTGCACCTCATGAACCACACAAGGGCAATCCCTTCTCACGTGCACCCGTGAACCATATGTCCAACAGTACTATAGCCTCGCCTCAACCCAGGCGATACTATTAAAACATGATCATTCGTACACTGGCTACCACCAAACTAGAGTTCACAACTCGCTTCCTAGCGCCTGAACCTCTCACATGAGCTATTAAACCCAGTTTCTGATAAGATACCTCACCTGTATTGCCAACACGTCGAGAACAATGTAGCCAGTAAATCAACATCTATGGCTTGTCAACAGGAACCAATACATAAGAGTGCCAACACAACGATTTCTGACATCCATTTCCAATCCAGGAGCACACATGCTCAATTAAACAATATGTACCTTAACTCTACCACAACTTACGGTTTCAAACCCTAACCACAGATTCACATTACTCAACATCCAAGTATCTAACCCCCAGATACTTCTCCTTTAAAATAGTTCAAAAGAACTCTGTCAGAACACAACATCAGGTTTTATGCCCACAACCACAGTTGTCCACCAACTAAACACATCTGTATATAACCGGAATACAACTCCTCTTTACACTATAAGCATCACTACACTCCATTTATTCCACAATCTTACTCATACAAGTCATCCACTCTCTGGATACCTCCGGTACCAACCTTCGAACTCAACTTCTACTCAACCTGTGTAAGCGCTAACCGCAACTCACAAACACCTACCAGCTAGTGGAGTCACATGCACCTTAGCATTAATAGCTTCACAAGCTCTAAACATTACCTATACACCTAGGGCCATAAAATCCAACACTTACCCAACCAAAACAGGTTGTACTTACATCGAGGCACATCGAGGCGTCTAGCCCCCAGGAGACTTTACACACTCCTATATTCCTTGCTCAAAGGCAACAACAATCATACCAGATCTCTACACTCTCCTTGGTCTATTGTGCCATTATTTAATGCATGATAACAACTTACAAAACAAACAAAACATATTGCTCAGGCCAGCTCCAAGCACGGATCCAAGACTTTGATTTCAACTTAAAACATTTTACTAGGTAATAAGGCAATGGGTATCCCAATCTCCCCCCAATATAGCACAAAGCACACTACATGCATACATCAACCATCATATGACATCAAGCATCAAGATTCGACCTAATCATCATCGTGAAATGATTCACATCCACATGCACTCATCAATCACAACATCACTATTACACAATCAACACAAACATGCTTAAACATTCACCAAATAAAGCAAATATCACTAAAACACATATCCACATTGCAAAACACTTACCGACAACTTACCATCATCTGAACCTTTCCTAACCTGGCTCTGATACCACCAAATGTAACTCCTCGACCCAGCCTGACCGATAGACTGAACCGAATGGATCACACGGGGATTATTGAAGTAAACCAGAAAAGTTTACCTTAATAAACAACCTTTTTTTTCTTTTCATCTTGTCTAGATGCATCTGAGGTTCCTATGTGTACGTACACAAGCAGCGGATAAAACATCAACACATTCGCCAATTAATTGAAGCCAATTAAGGTTTAGGGACCATTTTGTAAATTTGGAAAATTTTAAGGACTTTTGTCAAATTCAAAGTACCAACCTTTAATTAAGTTCGTTCCATGCTTAACGATGAAAACTCAGCTCAAAAAGACATTTAGAACTCATCCAATTTTATACAAGAGAAACAGGGACCAAAATGCAAGAAATAGAAACTCAAAACAATTCAAAATCTGCACCCAACGGTCTGGTGTTTCGAAACAGGGAGCCCCGTTCCGATACAGACGTTTCGAAACATAAATGCCCGTTTCGAAATGCGGGACCGTTCCGAAACCCCTCTAAACATGTACCAGTACAAATGTTCACAAAGGCAAAATGTTCTGGAACATACCTCACCGTTTCGAAACACCAAGGCCATTACAGGCCACTATTCCAAAACAGGTAAGGGCGTTCCAAAACGTCTGGACCTGGAACTTCCCAAAACGCTGGTTTTACTCAGTTTTACCCTCCGGAACCATCCCAACACATGCCTCAACATACATACAACTTGTATACACATCAGAGACCACATATACGAAGCACAAGCATCATCAAAGCATACCATGATAGTAAAGGCATGCTCTCTAGATGTCAAAAGCACAAAAGGCTAAAAACCAATTGCAAGCATAAACCAATACCCAATGGCCATTTACAAATCCAAATATGCATCATAAGCTTACTCAAACCAGAAATCAACAAATCAATAACGTTCAATGCATCGGACATCCCTATTGCCTTTATTACATTAGTCCAAAACCAAAACTTACCTTCAATCAAAGTCTTCCACCGATCTCCTTGCAAGTGCTGCCTGCAAAGTTTAAATTGGATGCATTGATGAACAAAGAGAGCATAAGGATACAAGCTTAGTGAGGATTTCTCAAACCAAAAACATCATCAAAGCACAATACCATTTTCCCACTCTTTTCAAAACCATCAAACTTCCTTTGATAAAACATGCGCTTTAACCCCAAAATCATCGTAATAAACATCATGTAACATGAAACATATAAGTCCAACAATTAGACCATTGCGACTCATAACACAAGCCTTCGAAGCATAATCACCTTTATTCTAAGCTTAACCAAAACATGCATCTTTCAAATTGTGCATGAACAACATTTCCACAATGTTTCATTTCATTATATTGGCTGACAAGTGATAAACAACAATCTCAAAAACATATATCAGATACACGTATTACCAAGGGTTGTCCAACACCCTTCATACACTCTACCGACATTACAAGGCTCATACACGAGAGCGACCCTCTATCGTTGTGACACCCGTGGTGGAGTACTCAGTACAATTACAACCCCTCAACACCACTCATCAGTAGATGTGTAATCCACTAACGAGAGACGGGACAAAACACAAGGTTCGCACCCGAGAGCTACTCTCAACCGTTGCAATCATAAATAATTCTCAATCGTTAGGGTACTTGGATGGAGTATTCGGTACAATCACAAGCCCCTCAACATCCAAGACGACTTGTTTATAGTGCACTCAATCCAATTGCCGGCTAACTATATCCGATTTCATTTATAAAACACTTTAATCAACATCACTTGCCAATATAATCTATATCACATGCATACGTCACTGTTTTTACATAGCATTCATGATAAGCCATAAACAAGCATTAAACCGTGCTTAAAACCTCACGCATCAACACATGCATACAAGGATCTCTTATCTATTGCATCCTTAAACCACATGGCATCATCAACCTCATTTCACATATTCAAAACATACTTAAAAGCAATGGTAAATGCAATTAAAACCAAGTGCAATCAAAGGTTCAAAACTAGAAAAATCCGAGAGAGAAATTCAATTTACTTACTTCCAAACTTAATAAAGCGTTTCAAGCTCTTATTAAGTTCCCAAAACCATTTTTAAAACGTTTCCAAGCTGGAAAACCAAATTCCACTCACCGACTCATGAAACCACGCTTGTCGACACGACTACCGATCTTCCGAAGCCTCCAAAAACACTTCGTTTGCTTTCGGAATATTATCCCCTGTTTTCAACACATCAAAATAGAGGTTCTATGCTTTAAAATGCATCCAAAACTCCAGTACACACAAGAAATCCCGCAGCCCTACTCTAAAGCATCAAAACAACCATCCAAAAACAACCGAAAACTCAATCGATTGACCTCAAACCTCAGCCCAACCATTACCCAACTCATCCAACATATTCTAAGCATTAATCAACATTCAAAAACAACCGAAAACCCACCTTATACCTCCAGCAACCCAAATTTCTCAAGAACACTTCAAAAACTCACCCAAAAACACCTCAAGGATCTCAAGGATTTCGGGATCTATATGATTAAGACTCCACTACAACACCAAAAACCTTTTAAAACTCATTTAGAAATAATCTCAAACCAGCCAAATCAACCAAAGTCCGAAAATCATATTTTAAACTAATTTTTCATCAAGATTTCAAGAGTTTATTAATCTAACAACAAAACCTCAATCCAAATCAGTATTAAAGAGTCAAATATCTTTCGAATTTCATAAAGAACTTAGATTAGAGGGATAGCACGAAAGTTACCCAAAATCCTTGCTTCTTCTCTAATTTGGCAAGTTTTGCATGAAGAAACTTGAAGGTAAATGGGAGAAATCAATGGAGAATTAATATGAATCAAAAGAGGATTTGAGAGCAAAAGATTTCTGAAAAATTGAAAAAAAAGAAGGATGTTCGGCTAAAGTGAAAGTGAGAAAATGAAAGATCGTGAAAAATCTTCATTAACCGTTTAACTACTTTCTTTAATTAACAAAATTAAAAAGCCTTTTAATTTTTAATAGCATCTAAATCACATGCCAAATTAGGGAAAATGCATAATTGCCAAGTAGGTCGCTAAAGATTCTAAGATTTTGACTCTTCTTGAAAAACACATTTTTCCAACTATTAAATATTACATTTTGGTCACTACACAAAATGTACACTTTAGAAAACCCGTTTTGTAAAATTGATTTGGCCAACCTCTTAAACACCATTTTAGAGGATTTTAGAAATATTTATCATATTTTTACCCTATCCCAAACCTCAATCTTTCTAAACCACCTTTTAACGATTCGAACAACCGACACCGGTTCCACCGGCCCAACCCGACTTGCCAAAACGTCTAAGCCCAAAACCGGGGCATTACAATAATATTAAATAATAATAAAAAACTCAGGTCAAGGACCCGAATAAAATTAGTGTTTACAACTACCCCTCTTTGTTCATTCTGGTGAAACAATAATATGGAAAATATCATAAGCACTAATTTTATCCCACTTCCTTGTCCAGAGGTTCGAAGCCACGAGTCCCTCCTATATGGAACTGGTTCACTTTTCCTTTGTCTGATGCTTTGGAGCTTCAAGTTCTTCCTATAAAGAACTGTTAGCTTGTCCTTGGCTATATCTCTTCAGGCTGCAAGTTCTTCCTATATAGAACTTTTTCACCTTCAAGTCATGGAGCTACAAGTTCTTCCTACATAGAATATTTCTCTTTGTTTGGGTGGATTCTTCAAGCTACGAGTTCTTCCGATACAAAACTTTTGTATTGAAATCCTGAAGCTACGAGTCCTTTCTGTATAGAACTCTTCGTTTTGAAGTCTTGGAGCTACGGGTTCTTCCTATATAGTACCTTTTTGCTCTGAAATGGCAGTCTATTTTCTCAAGGTATGAGTAGTAGAAAACTTTCCCCATGCTTCCCAAAAGGCTGAAGACTGGAAAACATTGAGATAATGCTCCGATTTCTTACCGTGTTGGCATGGAAATATGTTCATTTCTACAAAAGCTAAAGGTTAGAAGATTTTTGAAAATTATAGTTGGGTGAGTTTAAAGAATTTTGATTCCTTGCTGAGATCTACTTCTCTGGCATTGAAGTAAAAGATCTAGACTTTTTCTAATTCTTTAGTACATGTCAAGAAAATAGACAAGATGTATTGATGGTATGAGTTAGCATGCTCCTAACATATGGATGCCTAACTACATATGATACATGGATAGCAACATCTCTAAATATCTCAGATGTTTTAACTTTTTTGGTCGATCAATCTTGGCTTTCTACTTGTGTCATTCTCATTCTTGCTATTTTTAGTGGCAATAACTCATGTCACATTCGAGTTCAACCATTTTAGTCCTTTCCATTCGAGCTTTTGAATACTTTCTCTAAAGCACCTTTTCGAGTTTTCAATTTGGTTCTTTCTTTTCATCTTTTTGTGTTTCTTTTTTTGTTTTTTTGTTGATTAAGTATCACTCGGGTAAGGCTAATATTTTGGCGGATGCTTTGAGTAGGAAAGTTGTGGTGGAGTTGAGGGAGATGTTCGTGCGATTAAGTGTGACGTGATATGGAGGCTTATTGGTCGAGTTGCAAGTTAAGTCATCTTTGTCATATTTGATTAAGGACAAACAACCTTATGATGAGGAGTTAGTACCACATGTTAAGGATATAATGGATGGAAATTCGACATATTTTCATTTTAATAATGATGGAGTGTTGTGTTTCAAGGATCAAACAGTGGTACCTAACGATAATGAGTTGAGGCGTACCATTTTAACCGAAGCGCATAGTAGTCCTTTTGCTATGCCTCTCGGTAGTACTAAGATATATCGAGGCTTGAAATAAGAGTACTATTGGGTTAGTTTAAAGAAAGATGTGGTTGATTTTATTACTAAATGCATGGTGTGTTAGCGTGTCAAGGCTGAGCATCAGTTTCCTTCCGGGTTGTTGAAACCGTTAGGGATACCAAAATGGAAGTGAGAGAGAATCACCATGGATTTTTGTGTCTGGGTTGCCATCCACGCTAACTAAAAAGCATTCCATTTGGGTGATTGTTGATCGGTTTACGAAGTGTGTACATTTTGCGCCAGTGCATACGACATATACCTTGGATAAGTGGGCGAATTTGTATATTGCTATGATTGTGCGTATGCACGGTGGTCCCAAGTCCATTGTTTTGGACAGAGACACACGATTTACAACAAGGTTTTAGGATTGTTCGCATTGGAGTTTGGGTACCCGTTTGAACTTTAGTACTTCGTATCAACCTCATACGAATGGTTAGTCTGAACGTGGGGTCTATGTCTTGGAGGATATGTTGAGGTGTTGTATCATTGAGTTCCAAGGAACCTTGGAGAAACAATTGCCTTTGGTGGAGTTTGCATATAATAATAGCTATCAAGCTAGTATACAAACGGCACTGTATGAGGCATTGTATGGTAGGAAGTGTCGTACACCTTTGTGTTAGGCCGAGGTTGGATAAAAGCATATTTCATTTTCGGATGTGTTGAAAGACATGAATGAGAAAGTGAAGCTTGTGTATGATCAGTTGAAAGCGGCCTTTGATCGTTAGAAATCCTACTCATATTTGAAGCATAGGGGGATAGATTATGCTGTTGGTGACCGTGTGTTCTTGAAGTGTCACCTTGGAAGAAAGTGATGCGATTCAGACATAAGGGTAAGCTTAGTACTAGGTTTATTGGACCATATGAGGTTGTGGAGCATCTAGTTCATGTGGCTTATCGGTTGAGCTCCCCCCCCCCCCCCGAGTTGGAAAAGATTCATGATATGTTTCATATGTCAATGTTGTGAAGGTACCAGTCAGATCCATCACATGTTATGCCGGTGGAGGAGATTGAGTTGTAGCCAAATTTGTCTTACGACGAGGAAACTGTAGAGATCCTTGATTTTAGCAGTAAGGTCTTTTGTGGCAAAACGATTGAGCTTGTTATTAACTCTTCAAAAGTACTAAATTTTATGCCTATTTAACATTGCCTTTGCTTGCTTTTAAGTACATTTAGTTGCATTTGGCCTTAAAATTCATGCATTTACATAAGGAGTTAGGAATTATGTTTATGCTAGTGTAAAGGATTGCTTCATTGGCATTATTGCAGGTTTGGCAGAACAGATAGGGCTTGGCAAAGCAAAGCAGTGAAGAAAGGAAGAAATGCCAGAGAGAATTTAGAGTTTTTGTTGGCAGCGATGGACCAAAAATATCCGAAGCACCGGTGGCAGAGAAGAGGATAAGATGATCACATTGCTTATCCCATGTGCACTCAAAATTCAAATTCAAGGATTTTCCTAGGTCACTCATGCATGCATATTTAAAGAACTCAACAAAGCACATGAGGAGAACGATTGAATCAATGACTGATTTATGGAGGCTGCACCAAGGAGACGCGGTTTGACAAATTGATCAAGAGCCTGGATATTGATGTAACACCCCAAAATCGGGTCTAGTCAGAATTGCGTTTCGGTGACCAGAAATTTCACACCGACGAAGTCTAAACATGGTATTGGCTAGTAATTATTGACATCAGACTCTAATTAAGTTAATTTATCGAGTAAAAGTCTTATTGAATTTGTTAAAAAGCTCTCTAGTAATTAAATTATAGCTATCGGAAAGTTTTGAGGGTAAAACCATAAAGTATTGAGAGTTGAGGGGCTAACCTTGCGATTAGCCCCTCCTCAATTAAAGACATTACCTACCTGGATAATTTGGATGAGCTTCCTTCATGTGAAGGAAAGCTATCGGCTCATTAAGCAAAATATATTGAATAGGATTGAGAAAAAGCTTACCCGAAAACATTGAAAGCAAACATCTCTCCAAACTCTTCATCTTCATCATCTTTCTCCAAGCACACAATTCTATTTGAGGGAAACTGAAGTTTAGTTTTTCTTCGATTTATTGATATCGAATCGTTGCTATCGTTCGGGTAAGCTATAATCCTCAAACAATTGTTGAATTTCCATGGATGTGTCAAGCTTAATCTCAAGCTAGGGTTTTAACCATACATACATAATTCATCGTTGATGTTTATATTGAATTTGGATATCGATTTTGATATCATTGTATTGATTTTGATATCGTATTATCGATCCTAATAATCCCTCTATTGATTTCCTAGCTTGAGATAACAAAAAGGAGTATCCATCAAATTCACCGAAGGCTAGGAACAAGGGAGTTGTCTTCCGAGAGCTGTAGAAGCATCAGATTAGTAAGGTGAGTGTAGTCGAAGTCTGGGGATTAGGCGATGAGCCTTCCTGAATCTCTTATTGTTGTTTTCGATTATATCGCTAACAATATCATTGCAGAAATTGCATTGGATTGTTAATCGGATTCATTGGTAAGCGTCTATAAGTTTGTTCATGACTATCAGACATAGTTATTGGCATCGTTATCATGTATCATCATGGTTATAGTTATTGCTATTGAAACATTGTGAATGAACCATCGGATAATGACATTAACATTGAAATTATGAAATATTAATATTGAGTCATGTTCACTATAGGTAACTTTAAAGACATTGGTTATTTGAATTATCATTGATTATTGATGTTGCCTGTAAAAGAGTCCTAACGCAAATAGTGCAAGTGTACACGACACAAGTAGTAAAGTGATACATGGAGTATCGGATATCGTCTCCATAGGGACTGGAAATAACTCTATCCTTGAATTGCTGCACAATAGAGAGATAGTTTAAGTGGATTGTGAAGTAATCTTGATAAACAACTAAAATAAAAGAGTAAAGAATCATGTTTAAGAAATAGGCCGGTAATGATTTGCTCAGTAATGCAGGTGTTGGACTGTAAGAGGAACTTCTGTTCTGTTGTCGTCCCTGTCGCGGCAGCACCTATCGCGACAGAAGTCTGTTGATGTTGCGGCAGCGATCACACAACTTTGTACTTCAAGCTTGGCAAGAATCCCTGCTATGACTTGTCCTATCCCTAGGCCCAAATTCTGTTGATGAACACTTCTTGGATGATACCTCCCGACGTGAATCAAAGGGTGAACACCAATGTTGTTGAATTCTTTCTTAGCCACTTAACATCGTACTTATCCCTAAGCAGAGATGGTTTAACCATAAACTGGAAAACACATATTTATTCCGTTCATATATTTGACTCTCCCGATATCAAAAAAATGGATAACCTCACAATGCTCTCCCGATACTATTGTAAGATATGAAAACCAGAATAAATAAACTTGAAGCTTTTTATTACTTGACAGAAAATTCCTAAAACAGTACAATCCCTGCAACTACTTTACAGAATCAACCCTTTCCCTAGGGGAGTTTAAAACATGATGAAAGGGGAAAAAGACAAGGGTTTAGGGGAAGACGGCTAGGAATGAGATATCCTTCCCTAGGTCGAATTAAATGCCTTTATATATGCCTTGGGTCCAAGTTTTCTAATATGGCTAGCATACAAGTTTAAACTAAAGTACAACTTTATCAAAGATTAAATCTTCTAGTTAGATGCCTTTAATTCGTTCTCTTTTTTTGCTTTGGGTTTCTTCCTTGGACTTTGGGCTTGGCCTTCATTCTGCCTCAGGGCTCAGAAAAATATAAGAGTGGTCCACGATAGACCGGCTTGAAATCCTCTATCTGTCGAGCTCCACTTCACTTGTCCACTTCATCCTTATGTCGTCATGGCTGCCACGGTAGTGGCCACGACAACGTTTGCCCCTCGACTCCAGTTCTGTGCTCCAGCTCTGTTCCTTTTCTGCCCTGCGTCTGCCGCAGCAGATACCTGCGAAAGTGACCAAAATTAGTAGCAACTGTGCCATTTTATCTAATTGTGATGTATATGTAGAAATCTATCCTAAATGCAATGAATTATGCAGCAGAAATATGGGTAAATGAGGGGTAAAATATAGAACTTTTATACACTCAACACACCCCCAAACTCAAGTTCTTGCTTGTCCTCAAGCAAATACGACCTAACTAATAATAAATCCTTTTTGGTTTGGCTTAATTCAGTGAACTTTTTACTACCTACCACACATTCCCTATCAAGAGCAATGCCTTGTCCGGCGTTTCTGGATTTATCCGGAGCAATGCTATAGTTCTTGTGCAGTGTTTGCAGGTTTTGTGAACAAATATGTGCCTAGACTCCTTTAGCTTACCAGAATAGTCATGCTTACAACTTGAGTTTTATGCCAATTCATTTTTTCTGGAGGCAATTCTTAGGCTCATTTAGTTTTTTCTGACTCTCGACTCAACTGCATCTTTTATGGAGGCAATTCTTAGGCTCCTTTATTTTTTTCTGACTCTCGACTCAACTGCATCTTTTATGGATTCAATTCTTAGGCTCCTTTAGTTTTTTCTGACCTTGGACTTCTTCTTTTTATGGAGGCAATTCTTAGGCTCCTTTAGTTTTTTTCTAACTTATGCCCAAAGAGAAATCTCTCTAAAATCAGTGTGAGGCAGTTTTGCAAGCAAGTGAGTCTGAAATTTTTCTTTCTTTTATTCCTTTCCGAGAACTAGTGATAGGCACCTCTAGGGGCAGCTCAAGTGGGTAAACATTCCTATTCCAGTTCACTACAGAAGTCTAGATAGCATAAGAGTCACAAAGGGTGTTCTAAAAATCAGAACTATAGCAAGGCTCTAAACAGTTTCTAGAAACATCCTAAAGGCATTGTTGTTGAGTGTGTAAAAGTTCTATTATCTACACCCTATTTAACCAATATTTCTGCTGCATTCAAGCATTATGCATTGCATTTAGGCCAGTTTACAGCAAAACATCACAAATATATTGAAAGGCACAATTTCTACTAAAAATGGATGTTTTTGCAGGTTGCTGCTGTAGCAGACGGAATGGGCAGGCGCTGGGCAGTGAAGCAGAAGAGCTGGAACTGGACGAGCAGACAAGGAGGATGATGCTGCCATGGTTGCCACCGTGACAGCAGAGGACGACAGCAGTTTTGAGGAGAAGAAGCAAAGTGGACCTCGACAGATAGAGAAAATTCAGCCCGTCTGTCGTGTGAAACCACCATATTTTTCCAAGCCCCAGATCGAAAGAAATGTCAAGCCCAAAGTTCAAGGAGAGAAAATCCCAAAGCAAGAAGATGACGGCTGGAAAGTAGATTCCTTGAAGATTTAGTCTTTATTAGAATTGTACTTTCATTTAAAGTTGTATTCTTGCTATTTTAGATAACTTGAACCCAAAGCTTATATAAGGGCATATATTTCGACCTAGAAGGATAGAACCGATTACCCTAGCTTACTTACCAAAACTCTAGTCGTTTTTCTTCCCACAACATGTTCTAAATTCCCCCTAGGGCCACGGGTTGATTTGTAAAGTAGTTGCAAGGGTTGTTTTGTTTTAGGAATTTTCAGTTCAATAAAATAAACTTCAAGTTCTCTTATTTTGGTTATTAATATCTTGCAAGAGCATCGGTAGAGCATTGTGAGGTTATCTATTTACTTGGCATCGAGAGAGTTAAGTATACGAAAGAAATAAGAGCGAGTTCTCTAGTTTATAGTTGAACTATCTCGGACCTAGGGATAGGACAAGGTTAAGTGGCTAAAGAAGAATTCATACACATCGGTGTTCATCCTTCGTGTAACCCCCTTAGCCCGGCCTAGACGGTTAACCCGAACTACGAAGATTACACGGGGAAAACCAAAGTCAACCCGAAAGTCAACCTTGATTAATGACCCTTTTTTTTCTTTTTAACCTTGTCTAAATGCATATTAACCCTAGGTGTACTCTTGAGATAAGCATATTCAAAAATCACAGCAATCGGAAAACAATAAGGGACTCAATTGCACAACATACGAATTTAGGGACCAAATTGCAAATTCTAGAAATTACAATAACTTTACCAATTTTTGAGTTACCATTATGAAATTAATCATGTTTCATGCTCCTCTGCCAAATTTCATCTTAAACGGACATTCCAAACTCAAGCAATTGCACATACAAAAAATCAGGACTAAAACGTAAAGCTTGCAAACCTCAAAACCATTCAAATTTTGTGCCCAACGGTCAAGTGTTTCGAAACGGGTCTAGGCCGTTCGAAACACCCAGGCCAAAATATGCACCTGTTTCGAAACAGGCAAGGGTGTTTCGAAACACCCTGCCCAGGAACAGCAGAAAGGCCTGTTTTACGATCTTTCGACCCACCAAACACGCTCATAAGACCTCCATGTCATGCCAAAAAGTCATCAAACATTAAAGGAACACATTTGCATCATCAAAGCTCAATCACGGCCTCAAATAAGAAAAATCACAAGTCTAAAGGCATGCATCCTATATAGAAAAGCAAGCAATCATCAAATCTCCAAAACAAAATACCAAATGGCCATTTACATGTTCCAAACACCATAGGCATTAAACCAAACTTAGGGAGTCCAAAACATCTCCCAAAAACACAATCTAGGTTCCCATTGCCAAATACCAAAAGCTAATAGTGTTGTGAAAATAGTCACCATACATGAGCTTAGACTTTCACTTGGATCCTTGACCTCCTTGCTGCCCTTAAAGCACTTCAATGCTCTGCATTATTGGTTCAAGAAAGAGAGAGCGTAAGCACGTATGCTTAGTGAGAAATGCTCTAATAAAACAACACAATAATGCACTTTGTAAAAACACCTTTCCAAGGCCTTTAATTTCAAAACATCATTTATCATGCATCTATGCATACAAACCAAGCATCTCATGCTTCAATACATCAACATGTCATATTGGCTTTCAAGTGATAATCCATAACCATTTTTCAACTCAAAACACAATCGGATACGCGGATTACAAGCGTTGTCCCATACGCTCCATACACACTATCAAACACTCAAGGTGGAGTTTACCGGTACAATCACAACCGCTCAACACCCGTGATGGAGTCTACGGTACAATTACATCCCCTCCACATCACTCATTGGTAGTTGTATAACATCACTAACGAGAACACGGGACACACAACACAAGATCCTCACATGGCATTTTAACCACCATTATGATCTTAGACATCTCGTTAGTGTTCTTGGATGGAGTTTACGGTACCATTACAACCCCTCAACATCCAAGACGACTTTATTCACGGTGCACCCAATCCTATAGCCGGCTAACTATATCCGATTCAAGTACTTTTAAACCAACACATCACTTGCCAATATACATCATTTACCATCATAAACCCACTGTTTTAAAGCATTTAACAAAGCCATTAAATAATCATGCATCACAATGCATCAAACCACATTTATCAATGTTTAAATCAAGGATCTCTTACCTTGAGCATCCTTCAACACATGGCTTACAAAACCAGCATTAAACATGCTAAAATATGCTTTCAAAACAGAATTTAAACATGCAAAATAAACACATTGCATTCAACCATCTCATGGTTCTTCAAAAAGAGAGTTTCTCCGAAAACTTACTCTTGAGCTTAGCTAAGTTGTTTAGACTTAAACTAAGCTCCCATAACCTTCAAACATTGGTTTCAAAGCTGAAAACCAAACTTCACTCACCGATTCTGTTTCCCAAGCTTGCCGAAACACCGATCAAGCCTTCGGATCAACACCACAAGGATCCGGAGATGTCTCCCCTGTTTTAAACACATCAAAATAGAGGATTAATGCATCATCATGCATTAAAATCTTCAGCCAAAACACCTAAACTCGCTGCTCTCATCAAAACTCACATTTCGGCTACCAAACACAACCAAAATCACATCCAAACACCTCTACAACATTACCCAGCCAAGATCCATCAATTCCAATCATTCTTAGACATCAATTAACATCCGAAAAGGACCTAATCACGTCCTTATACCTCCAGCTATAGCAGAACATCAAAATCACCCCAAAAACCACCATTAACTCAAGAAAAAACTTAGGAAAATCAACCTATTCGGGATTGCATTGATTAAACCTCAATTACACATCATTTAGACATCCAAAATACATCAAAAAGACTTCTCAAAATAGAGCCCAATCATTTAATACGAATTTCTTCAAAATTAAATCCAAATCTTGCATTTTAAGCCAAAATCAAGATCACAACATCAAAACCTTTCATAAAACTCAATTTAAGGATTGAGAACTTGGGAATTTCAGTAAAGAACTGAGTATTTAGAGGAGAAGGACGTTCATACCTCTAAATGTGGATTTCTCCTTGTTTAGAGCCAAAATTCTTGAAAATTCAATAAGCAAATGATGAGGATTTGGTGTGGAAATGATTAGAAATCATTTAGAGATTGAAATCTCAACTTTAGGTGTTAAAATCAAAGGAAAAGTGGCTGTGGAAATGTGTTTGACTGAGGAAAAATTGAGAGAAAATGAAATGGGAAAATTTTGGCAAAAGTTAGTTATGAAACTAAAATATCTCTTTTCCCTCTTTTCTTTTTATTAAATAACATTAAATGAGTCTTTAAAATTTAAGAAAAATCTGGAGAAACCCTCCCTTGGGTAAATTAGCTCCTTAAAGATTCAAAGTTTCAATCCTTTTAAAACAGTCACCAACTTTTCAAAAATTACATTTTAGTCACTAACTTGAAATGTCATATTTCCAAACCCCATTTTGTAAAATTGATTTCACCACTCTCTTATATATAATAAAAGAGGATTTTTAGATATTTTTCCATATTTTTAATGCATCCCGAACTAGGCTTTCCCTAAAACCACCTTTTATATTCGAATCGTAATTTAAACCGGTCCGGTTCAGACCCTAAACTTCCAAGCCCAAAATTGGGGTGTTACACTTCGATTCACGCCGGGAGGTATAATCTAAGACGTGATCATCGACAGACTTGGACCTAGGGATAGGCCAAGGCATATCTGGGATTCTTGCCAAACTTGAAGTACGGAGTTGAGTATTTGCTGTTGCGATAAGCAACGGACTGCTGCCGCGACAGGTGCTGCCGCGATAGGAACGACGACAGAACTGGAGTTTCGAGACTTAGCAATACCTGCACTACTAAACAATTCAATACCAGCCCATTCTCTCTATCTTGATATCTCTACTCTTTTATTCACGTTACTTTATTATTTTTGTGACAATTTCTTAAACATTCTTTTTACTTTCGTGCAGTGAATTAAGTTGAAGCTATTAGCCCAATCCATGTGGAGACGATATCCGATACTTCGTATCACTTTACTACTTGCGTCGTGTATATTTGCACTACCATTGCGATAGACTATTTTACACGCAACAAGATCGTTGTTGAGTGTGTAAAAGTTCTATTATCTACACCATATTTAACCAATATTTCTGCTGCATTCAAGCATTATGCATTGTATTTAGGTTAGTTTACAGCAAAACATCACAAATATATTGAAAGGCACAGTTTCTACTAAAAATGGCTATTTTTGCAGGTTGCTGCTGTAGCAGACGGAATGGGCAGGCACTAGGCAGTGAAGCAGAAGAGCTGGAGCTGGACGAGCAGTCAAGGAGGACGATGCTGCCATGGTTGCCGCCGTGACAACAGAGGACGAGAACAGTTTTAAGAAGAAGAAGCAAAGTGGACCTTGATATATAGAGAAAATTCAGCCCGTCTGTCGTGTGAAACCACCATATTTTTCCAAGCCCCAGATCGAAAGGAATGCCAAGCCCAAAGTTCAAGGAGAGAAAATCCCAAAGCAAGAAGATGACGGTTGGAAAGTAGATTCCTTGAATATTTAGTCTTTATTAGAATTGTACTTTCATTTAAAGTTGTATTCTTGCTATTTTAGATAACTTGAACCCAAAACCTATATAAGGGCATATATTTCGACCTAGGAGGACAGAACCGATTACCCTAGCTTCCTTCCCAAAACTCTAGTCGTTTTTCTTCCCACAACATGTTCTAAATTCCCCCTAGGGCCACGAGTTGATTTGTAAAGTAGTTGCAAGGGTTATTTTGTTTTAGGAATTTTCAGTTCAATAAAATAAACTTCAAGTTCTCTTATTTTGGTTATTAATATCTTGCAAGAGCATCGGGAGAGCATTGTGAGGTTATCTATTTACTTTGCATCGGGAGAGTTAAGTATACGAAAGAAATAAGAGCGAGTTCTCTAGTTTATAGTTGAACTATCTCGGACCTAGGGATAGGACGAGGTTAAGTGGCTAAAGAAGAATTCATACACATCGGTGTTCATCCTTCGATTCACGCAGGGAGGTATCATCTAAGACGTGATCATTGACAGACTTGGACCTAGGGATAGGCCAAGGCATATATGGGATTCTTGCCAAACTTGAAGTACGGAGTTGAGTATTCGCTGCCGCGATAAGCAACGGACTGCTGCAGTGACATGAACGACGACAGAACTGGAGTTTCGAGACTTAGCAATGCCTGCACTACTGAACAATTCAATACCAGCCCATTCTCTCTATCTTGATATCTCTACTCTTTTATTCACGTTACTTTATTATTTTTGTGATAATTTCTTAAATATTCTTTTTACTTTCGTGCAGTGAATTAAGGTGAAGCTATTAGCCCAATCCCTGTGGAGACGATATCCGATACTTCGTATCACTTTACTACTTGCGTCGTGTATACTTGCACTACCATTGCGATAGACTATTTTACACGCAACAAGTTTTTGGCGCCGTTGCCGGGGATTGGCAACATAACTCTACCTTTTCTTTTACTGCACCTTTTATTTTTATTTTTATTTTTCTACTTTTTTTTGTTTTGTTCAACTCTTGCCTTTCACAAGGTGCCTTGTTTATGCGTAGATCGAAACGAGGTGAAGATCCTGAGTATCTATTAGATTCGGAAATCGAACGTTCATTCAATCTCAAGAAACGACTTCGATACTTACTAGCCAGGAACGAGTACCTTGAGGAACAGTTAGAGACGATGGCTCACCAAGGAAACGATCCTCCTGTTGGAGATGGAGATGTTAGACCGCCTGTCGGCGACCCGCCTGCCGTTGCCGGATGACGGTCCTATCGAGACTACATGTTGAATGACCATGTAGAACTGGAAACCACGCTGTCGGATATAGATGTTGACAACTTCAAGCTGAAACCTGTTATGTTCAGCATGATCAACAATGCCGGTCAATTCAGTGGTGTTGTTACCGAAGATGCTAGGGAGCATCTCAAAACCTTCCAGGAGATCTGTGGTTCGTTTAGACTGCCAGGAGTTAATCCGGAGATACTGAGGCTTTGGTTATTTCCCCATTCATTGAGGGATAGAGCAAAGACTTGGTGGAATAAACTTACGCCGGGTTCAATTAGAACTTGGGCAGATTTATCTCGTGAATTTTTATCTCATTTTAATCCTTCGCATTTATCTGAGCGATTACGTAATGAAATTGCTACTTTTCAACAGGAAGATGACGAGCCGATGCACGAGGCCTGGGACAGATTTACCACTCTTCTACGGAACTGCCCAATGCATGGATTCCCCGTCTGGAATCAGGTAACAAAGTTTTATACTGCTGCTAACTTACAAACTCGTATTCGAATTGATTCAGCAGCAAATGGATTACTTTTGGACAAAGACCCAGACGAGGCAATGCAAGTACTGAAAAATCTGGCCAAGAATGAGGAGCAGTTTCCGACAGCAAGAAGAGGGGGTAAACGAGTACTAGCTGTTAAGGATTATGAGGCCGACAGCACGATGAAATCACAGGTGGCATACCTGTAACGTCCCGGTTTTGGGCTCAGAAGTTTTGGGTGTTGACCGGTTCGGTCAAAGTGCTGATCGAATATATAAGAGTGAATTTAGGAAATCCTAGTTCGGGTTGCATTAAAAATATGGAAAAATGTTCTAAAATCATCTTTTAATATATATAAGTGAACTGTGAAATCAATTTTGGAAAATGAGGTTCGGAAGGTTGACATTTTGGCTAGTGACCAAAATGTAATTTTTGAAAGTTGCGGGACAGTTTTATAAAGGATTGAAACTTTGAATCTTTAAGGAGCTATTATTCCAAAAAATATTTCTCCAGATTTTTCTAAGATATTTTAAGTCTTAAATCTGATTTTTAAAGGTTATGAAAGGGAGGGAAATCATTTTAACCAAATTTCTAACTAACTTTCCATTTTCTCTCAATTTCTCTTTTCTCTCATTTTCTCTCAACCCAAACAAAATTCTCCAGATTTCTTTCTCTGATTTTGACATCTAAATCTCTCATTTCAACTCTCATTTGATTCCTAATCATCTCATCAACAAAACCTCTCAATTTGCAAGTTGTTTCATCAAGCTTTTTGGCTCTAAAATGGAGAAATTCAAGTTTGGAGGTAAGAACGTCCTTCTCCTCTAAACTATCAGTTCTTTACTGAAATTCCTAAGTTCCCAATCCTTGATTTATGTTTTGTTAATGGCTTTTCAATTGAGATCTTGATTTTTGGCTAAAATGCAAGATTTGGTGATTTTGGTGAAATTTTCGTGTGATCTGTTTGGGTAGTGTTTTGGAGTGTCAAAATGATGTTAAATGAATGCTAAATTGATTAGAAGTTGAGGTTTAATCAATGCAATCCCGGATAGGTTGAATTTCCTAAGTTTGGCTTGAGTTTTTGGTTGTTTTTGGAGTGTTTTTGGTGATCTGTTATACCTGGAGGTATAAGGACGTGGTTGTGATCATTTTGGATGTTAATTGATGTATAAAAATGGTTAGAAGTGATGGATCTTGGCTGGGTTAAGTTTTGGAAGAGTTTGGAGGTGATTTCGGTTGTGTTTGGTAGCCAAATTGTTAGATTTGTGATGAGCAACGAGTTGTGTTGTTGTTGCTGGTGTTTTAATGCATAAGGATGCATTAATGTTCTGTTTTTGTGTGCTTGAAACAGGGGAGTTTGATCCGTGAGCTTTGGAGGTGTTTGCGGAAGGTTTCGGAAGCTTGGAAAGCTTGTTGGCTAGTCTTGTTTGGTTATCGGTGAGTGAAGTTGGGATTTCAGCTTTTAAACCGAGGTTTGAAGGTTTTTGGGAGCTTAGTGTAAGTCTAAACAACTTTTCTAAGCTCAAGAGTAAGTAAAAGGATTTCCGCTCTTGAATTGTGTTGTGATTTGGTTTTAAAAGCAAATGTGATTGATGTTTGATATGCATGTGTTTTGCATGGTTTAATTCTGTTTTGTAAGCATGTTTTTAGCATGGTTTAATGCTGGTTTTGAAAGCCATTTGAGAAGGATGCCCAAGGTAAGGGATCCTTGGTTTTGAATATGGTAATTGTGGTTTTGATGCATAGTGTTGCATGTTGATCAATGGCTTTGTATGATGCTTAAAAACAGTGAATTGATGTTAATAAATGTTACCATTTGCATATTGGTTATGCATGTGAATCATTGGATTAATGATGTATAGTTTTGCATATTGGCTATGCATGTGAAACATTGGGCTAATGTTGTGATGGTTTTGCATCATGTTATGCGTGTGGAACATTGGATTAATATGGTAAGATGGTTATATTGGCAAGTGATGCAAGTGGTTCTTGGTTTGTTGATCGGATATAGTTAGCCGGCTATAGGATTGGGTGCACCGTGAATAAAGTCGCCTTGGAGTTGGAGTGGTCAAGTGTGGACCGGATAAGCTCCCTTCAAGTTTCCTAACGAGATGAGGTCATAGTGGAGGTTGTTGCCCACGGGAGGACCTTGGTTATTTGAGGTCATAATGGAGGTGTTGCCCATTCGAGGACCTTGGTTGAGCAAAGGTTATATGGTGGTTAAAAGTCCATATGTGAGAACCTTGTGCTTGTTGAGATCACAATGGCAGTGGTTAAGTCCATGTGTGGATCTTGTGTGTGATGTCCCGGATCTCGTTAGATGATGTTCTACAACTACCAATCGGTTATGCAAAGGTTGTATGGTGGTTGAAAGTCCATACGGGAGAACCTTGTGCATGTCAAGGTTGTATGGTGGTTAAAAGTCCATACATGGGAACCTTGGGGAAAAGCTAAGGTTGTATGGTGTTTAAAAGTCCATACATGGGAACCTTAGGATGTTGAGGTCAAATGGAGGTTGTTGCCCATTTGGGAGACCTTGGATTGGGTAGTGTGTAGGGAGCGTAGGGACAACGCTCGGAATCCGCGTATCCGATCGGGTTGTTGAGTTGGAAAGTGAATGTGGTTGATCACTTGGTAGCCAATGTAATGTTCTTGATCATAGTGAAGCATGAGATGCTTGGATTGATGCATGGTTGCATGTGAAGCATGAGATGCTTGAATTGATGCATGGTTGCATGTGAAGCATGAGATGCTTGAAAAGATGCATTGTTGCATGAAAAGTGTATGATGCTAGTGAATGCATGCCTACTTGTTAAGATTGAACAAGTGTTGGTAATCATTTGGTAAATGATGCATGTGAGCATGAAATATCTATGTTGCATTGGAGTCTTGTATGACTTGTTTTAAGTGGCATGTGAAGATGATGTTATGGTTTTATGTTGCCTTGATTAAATGCATGAAATGGATTATTTGAGCTATGGTTTTTAAAAGGTTTCTTGCTTGATGTGGTTTTCAAGTTTAAAAAAGGTATGTTGTGAAATGGTAGTGTTTTCCATGGTTTTGTTTAAGCTTGGCATATGGTGTTTATGCTTGATTTGAGCTTGATGTTGAAAAGGGTTTTCAAACTTGGCTTTGGTAATCAAATCGGGTTTGTTTTAAAGGTGTTTTAATGACCCGCTGCATTGATGGTGTTTTGGTTTTGAGCATTCCTCACTAAGCATTATGTGCTTACGCTCCTTTTTGTCCATCAATGCAGATTCTTGAAGTTTGGACAGCAAGGAGTAAGGGATTCAAGATGGACTCCAATGGAGATGTATGTCTCGGTGAATAGCTATAGTTAATAAGGGCAATGGGGGTAGAATCTCTCGGATTGATGTTTTTGTATTCGTTTATGTTTGATCAAGTATGTTTAAATGTTGTTGATGTTGCTGAATCATGTTTGGCTTATATGAGATTGCTTTGGAAAGGTTTGTGCTTAAATGGTTAGCTTGAGTAGGAAGCATGCCATTGAAATTGGGGCTTTTCATATGTGTTGGTTAAATGTTGAATTGGTGATGCATTTATGGTCCCTGCTTGTTGATTGATTATGTGGTATGATTTGGTGTTGTTAATTTGAAGTTTGAAGTATGTATGATGTTGATTTTGAGTCGATTTCAGGCAGGGGTATCGATACTCGGGCTTGCGTATCGATACGCATGAGCCAAATATGCACATTTCTGCCCAGGAGTATCGGTACGGTTGTGTGGGTATCGATACCGTATGAATGCCGTATCGATACGCGGGACATCGTATCGATACCGTCTCTGGAGTTTGGTTACTTCCTTCCCCGCGTACCGATACGACTCCAGGGGTATCGATACGCGACCGTTATTTCGGTTAAAAGTATCTTTGTATGTTTTGGAATGTTTGCATTTTGGTCCTGAAACTTGTTTGTGCAATTGCATGAGTTCGGAATGTCCGTTTGAGCTGAAATTTGGCTGGGAAGCATGAAACATGATTAATTTTAAGTTGGTAACTTAAAATCTGGTTAAGTCCTTTATGTTTTCAGAAATTACAATTTGGTCCCTAAAGTTGTAATTTGTTCAATTGGGTCCCTGTTTGATCTCTGATGTTTGTGATCTTTGAGCATGGTGTTTGTGTGATCACACCTAAGGTTAATGTGCATCTAGACAAGATTAAAAAGAAAAAAAAAGGGTCGTTAATCAAGGTTGACTTTCGGGTTGACTTTGGTTTTCCCCGTGTAATCTTCGTAGTTCGGGTCAACCGTCTAGGCCGGGCTACGGGGGTTACAATACCTTACTAAGGCAATGAAAAAGCTCTTGAACGATGACACACAACATAGATTTGCTGTCGAAGAGGTATGTGAAATTTGTGAGGGAAATCATAGTTCGGATGAATGTCCTATTCAGTTAGAAGAGGGGAAGTATGTTGGAAACTATAAGCCGAATTACAACTCCAACAACTGCAATCCCAACTGGAGAAAGGATCCCAAGTTCTCTTGGAGTAATCCTAATAATGCCCTGTATCCGCAAGCACACAATAATCAGAATCAGGGAGGACCTAGACTGCTGATGCGACAGCAACCGCAGCCGCAGCAGCAGCAGCAACAACAACCAGCTGCCACAAGCAGTATACTGGAACAGACTCTGGCTACGTTTATGTCTCAGACAGGTACTTATATTAAGAACATGAATCAGTTTGTCAAGAAGACAGAGACGTTCATGGATAAAACAGAGATGCGGATGACAAATCATGAAGCTACTCTGAAGTCTTTGGAGACACAAATGGGTCAGGTTTCACAACATATCAATCCAAGGCAGACTGGAGGATTTCCTAGCAATACTGAAAATGCTAGGTCACCCACACATGAGCAGTGTAAAGCCATTACTACTAGAAGTGGGAAGAAACTACCAGGGCCAGAAAAGGAAGCTGAATCAGTGAAAAAACCAGCCTTGGACATACCTGCCGAGGAAGCTGCCCCGACAGGTAACAAACAGACTGCTGCCGATAAACCTGTTACGACAGCAGACACGACAAAGGAGAAAAATGATGAACCCAAACCTCCTCAGATTCGTATGCAGTGGGAAGGACGTATTGCTGATTATCGTCCCCCACCTCCTTTTCCTCAACGGTTACAGCAAGCGAAACAAGAATCTAAGCTCAAAAAGATTTATGATATTTTTAAGCAGGTTCACATTAATATTCCGCTGTTGGATGTTGTGAGGGAGATGCCCGGTTACGCCAAGTTTCTCAAGGATGTTATGTCAAAGAAATCTAAACTTGGGGAATTTGAAACGGTGAAGATGACAGAAGGCTGCATGAGCATTCTTCATAGGCAGCAACCCCAGAAAAAGAAGGATCCGGGGAGCTTCATCATACCTTATGTAATCGGAGATAAATATGTGGGTAGGGCACTTTGTGATCTGGGTGCTAGTATTAACTTAATGCCAAAATTTGTTTTTCAGAAATTAAGTATTGGAAAAGCTCGGCCCACGACAGTACTTCTGCAGCTGGCAGACTGCTCTTACGTTCATCCGGAAGGAAAAATTGAAGATATTCTGGTAAGAGTGGATAAATTTATTTTTCCTGCTGACTTTCTTGTTTTAGATTGTGAAGCAGATGAAAACGCACCAATCATCCTGGGGCGACCCTTCTTAGCCACGGGAAGATCACTGTTTGATGTGGAGAAAGGAGAACTCACCATGAGAGTGAATGACCAAGAGATTAAGTTGAATGTTCTCCAAGCTATGAAGCATGCTGATGCAGACGAGGAATGCAAGGCTATCACTGAAGTTACCCTTGATCAACCCTGCATCAGGTCGGGCTGTCACGACATCAGAATTGGTCACTGTCTCGACAGCCACTTACAGGACTGTCACGACAGCAACTCCTCAGACTCCGATACATCTGATACTGAAGATCAGGAGGAGGTAAACTGGATAGGCGATCGTCCAGGTAAGTTATTCGAACCTTCAAATTACACTTCGGATAACCATGCAATCCAAAAGCCATCTACTGTTGAGCCCCCTGTTTTAGAACTGAAGCCCCTGCCAGGGCAGCTAAAATATGCTTTTCTTGGTTCAAATGATACGTTGCCCGTAATCATCTCTTCCAAGTTAATGCAGAAACAGGAACAACAGTTAATAGGGATGCTGCGGCAGCACAAAAAGGCAATTGGATGGACGATAGCTGATATTCAAGGCATTAGTCTGGCGTTATGTATGCATAAAATCCTTTTAGAGGAAGATCATAAGCCGACTATCGATGCTCAAAGGCGGCTAAACCATGCGATGAAGGAGGTGGTACGTAAAGAGATAATCAAATGGTTAGATGCTGGTATAATTTACGCCATCTCCGACAGCAAATGGGTGAGCCCGGTGCAATGCGTCCCCAAGAAAGGAGGAATGACCGTGGTGACCAATGAAAACAATGATTTAATCCCAACCAGGACTGTGACCGGTTGTAGGTTTTGTATGGACTATGAGAAGCTTAACAAAGCTACCCGAAAGGATCACTTTCCTTTACCCTTTATTGATCAAATGCTTGATAGATTAGCGGGTAAACCTTACTATTGTTTTCTTGATGGTTATTCAGGTTATAATCAAATAGCTATCGCACTGGAAGATCAAGAAAAGACGACCTTCACATGCCCCTACGAAACGTTTGCTTTTAGGAGAATGTCGTTTGGATTATGCAATGCACCCGCCACCTTCCAAAGGTGCAATGGCCATATTCTCCGATATGGTGGAGGACTTCCTTGAAATTTTTATGGATGACTTTTCAGTCTTTGGATACAATTTTGAGAGCTGCCTAGGCAATCTACAAAAAGTACTTGAAAGATGTGAAAAAGCAAACATGGTCTTAAATTGGGAAAAATGCCACTTTATGGTGGATGAAGGGATAGTCCTTGGCCATAAGATTAGCTGCCGTGGGATAGAAGTTGACAGGGCCAAGATAGAGGTGATTGAAAAGCTGCCGCCGCCGACCACAGTGAAGGGTATTAGAAGTTTTTTGGGACATGCTGGTTTTTATCGGAGATTCATTGCAAATTTCTCAAAAATCACCAAGCCCCTATGTCATCTTTTAGAGCAGAACCGACCCTTTGACTTTAATGAGGAATGTACTGAAGCATTTAAGTTTCTGAAGGAAAAACTGGTAACAACCCCAATAGTACAACCACCAGACTGGACACAGCCATTCGAGATTATGTGTGATGCTAGTGACTATGCTGTCGGGGCAGCACTTGGGCAGCGGAGAGATAAATTATTCCATGTCATATACTATGCCAGCAAGACACTGAATGATGCCCAAGTAAACTATACCACCATAGAAAAGGAGTTATTAGCTGTGGTGTTCTCCATAGACAAGTTTCGTTCTTACATACTTGGAACGAAGGTAATAGTGCACACAGACCATTCTGCCTTGAAGTATCTGTTCGCGAAAAAGGATGCAAAACCTCGATTGATTCGTTGGATCCTGCTACTGCAAGAATTCGATCTTGAAATCAAGGACAAAAAGGGGACAGAAAATCAGGTGGCAGATCACTTGTCAAGGTTGGAGAAGGGACAGAGTCTACCAACTGATGAAAAAAACATACTGGAGACCTTCCCAGATGAGCAGCTCTTTGCTGCTGTAGTCACTGCCGCGACAGCCATGGCGACATGTAAGTCTTCTGAACTCCTCTGGTATGCTGATTTTGTTAATTTCTTAGTTAGCGGAATAATTCCTTCTGATCTTAATTATCAAGCCAGGAAGAGGTTTCAAAATGATGCTAAGCATTATTATTGGGACGAACCTCTTCTTTTCAAAATATGTGCAGATAAGGTTATAAGGAGGTGTGTACCACAAGAAGAGCAAGAAGACATACTTCATCACTGCCATGCTTCACAGTATGGAGGTCACTTAGGAGGCAATAAAACTGCTGCCAAGGTGCTGCAGTCAGGGTTCTACTGGCCGTCACTATATAAAGATGCACAAATCTTCTACAAGAGCTGTGACAGGTGCCAAAGGACAGGAAATATCTCAAGGAGAAACGAGATGCCGTTGCAGAACATCCTTGAAGTCGAAATCTTCGACGTGTGGGGATTGATTTCATGAGACCTTTTCCATCTTCATGTGGAAATCTATACATCCTCCTAGCAGTAGATTATGTCTCTAAGTGGGTTGAAGCTATCGCCACACAAAAGAATGATGCCAAGACAGTCCAACGGTTTTTACACAAAAACATATTTTCTAGGTTTGGCATCCCTAAGGCGATTATCAGTGATGAAGGGAGACATTTCGACAACAGGGTTATTGCTGATGCCTTAAAGAAATACGGTGTCAAGCATCGGATCGCGACAACATATCACCCACAGACCAATGGACATGCTGAAATATCTAATAGGGAAGTTAAGAGCATTCTTGAGAAGATGGTTAAGCCAACTAGGAAAGACTGGTCTTTACTCCTTAATGATGCGTTATGGGCTTATAGGACAGCTTTTAAGACTCCATTGGGAATGTCTCCGTACCGATTGATTTATGGGAAAACATGTCATCTACCTGTCGAGATAGAGCACAGAGCATACTGGGCGATCAAGGCAGTGAATATGGACTTGGACAGCGCAGGGCAGAAAAGGATGTTAGATCTGAACGAAATTGAAGAAATCCGATCAATGGCTTATGACAATGCAAGAATCTATAAGGAGAAAACTAAGAAGTGGCATGACAAGAAGTTGCTGCCACGACAGTTCTGCCCAGGGCAGCTTGTATTGCTCTTCAATTCTAGACTGAAACTCTTCCCAGGGAAGCTAAAATCTAGATGGTCTGGCCCGTTCCAAGTCGTACACGTTTTTCCCCATGGTGCCATCACAATTCGATCATTAAAAGACGGCACCAATTCAAAGTCAACGGACAGCGCCTAAAGCATTATCAAGGGACTGAAGCCCCAGGACTACAGGAAGTGGTTACCTTAGGAGATGCCCTGCCTGGCATTCCTAATTTAACCTAAGTTTTATTTTCAGTTTTATTATTATTTATTATTTATTAGGAATAAGTGTTATTTTATTTGAATAATGTTTTTATTTTTACCGTTTTTAGGAAATAAATGAGTCAAGAAGAACATGAGAAGTGAACTTAGCCCACCACCCATCCATCAGCCCAATAAACCCAAATGTTGAAGCCTGCCGTTACAGCTGCCACGACGGACGCGGAAAATACAGGCTGTCATCTTGCTGTCACGACAGACGCGGAAACACGTCACAGACGCGAAAACACGTGACAGACGCGTCAGACACGCTAACGTAACAGCTGGCCCCGTTATTCGCGCCTGCCGTTACAGCTTCAACGGGCAGCAAATTTTTCCCTATATAACCCCGTTTCTTTTTCATTTTCACTCACTTCTACCTTTCGTACTTGCTCTCCCTCTTTAGTTTTCTTTTGCTTTCTGTTTATTTTTCACAACCCTTGCTCAAATATGTCTTCCAGGAAAACCCGAAGCAATGCTGCCTCCACTTCCTCACTGACAGCAACTCCCCCACGTTCCTTTGCGACCAGAGAAATGTGGGAGGAAAGAGGCTTCATATATGCACCAATGGAGGAGAATTTAGGCCTCCAACAATTCATAGCCCGGAAGATTAGAGCTCTACAATGGCAGACCTTTGCGGAGCAGCCGGAGGAAATGAATGTTACGCTGGTCCGAGAATTCTATGTTGCCATCAGCAGCAGAACGGTGACAGTAGTGTTCATCAGAGGGAAGGAGGTGCCGATTAAAGTAGAACACATTAATAACCTCTATGGTTTCTACATCGGTGTCAATGACGATGCTCATTAGCAATTTCTGAATACACTAGACAATGCTGCATACGACGTTGTCATGGCAGAGTTAACTAATGCTGGGACTGAATGGAACACCAACAGAAAGAATCCCAGGACTGTGAGAAGGACCCAGTTACTGTCGGAGGCAAAATTGTGGAATGCTTTCATAAAAAAGAGGATCATGCCATCATCCCACAACACCACCGTCGATCAACCAAGGTTAGCGTTGATACACTCAATTCTGCATGAACGACCCATTAATGTGGGTAGTTTTATTCGAGAGAGTATTTTAGAGTGTGCGCATAGACCGACGGATCCCCTCTACCTGCCGTACCTTATCACCTCGCTCTGCCGCGACCATAATGTCCCCGAGGTGCGCACTGATATGATAGTTGAAGGAAGAGGGTGGACTGAAAAGAACATTCTCAGCCTTATGGAGTTGACTGCCGCCACACCTATATCGTCATTCGACCCCACTGCCGCCACAGCTGAAACGACAGAGTAGCAGCACACTGAACCTGCTGCCGCAGCAGCTGCCCCAACCGACTCCTCCGCCCGGATATTAGCTGCCATTCAGAAGCTGGAGGAACGACAGTTGGGCTTAATGACTTTCATTAGGGACTTCACTGCCTCTACGGTAACATTTATACAAAATTCTTTAAATTTTCCTGATGCTGCCTTCCCTACTTTTCATGCCCAGTACTTTACTACCACTACCCCTGCCTATACCCCTACACCTGCTGCTACCCCACGAACACCTTCTATAGCCTCTACACCATCGCCCGCCCCGACAACAGCAGGCAGCACCCATGCTGAACCATCTGCCCGAGGCACAAAACACCGTATGGCATCGGAAGATCTATATGCCTTCGTTGCTGGGTTCTCCGCCTCGTTTGTTTGGGTTGCGAGTGATAACGAACCCTCGATCCAGAGGTATCTGTCAAAAGAGTTCTCACCTATGAAGAGGCAAAAGCGGATGGCAGACAAAGGTAACATGCCAAAAGCCAACAGCAGCGGAGGTGACGGCAGCATAGGTGGTGACAACAGCGGCAGCGAGAGCAGCAGCAGCGGCTCTGAAGTTCAGGTTGTGGAGCAACCGCCTCACATCTCTCCTACCAGGATCCGGTCACCACGGGAGGCCAAAGCAAAGAACACATCAGCCTCCCCCGTGCCTCAGCCAGCTCGAAGGGCCCGAGCCTGCCGCCAGATCTGACTCAGCAGCAGCAGCGAAGACAGCGATTAAAATTTAAGTTTTTTATCTTACTATTGCTGCCTGCTATTATATTTTGTGATGTACTGTCTTTATTGCATCTTGTCATTTGCATTGAGGGCAATGCAACCCTCGAGTTTGGGGGTAGCACCCCTCCATTAATGGAGTCTAATTTAGTTTTAAAAGTTGCGTCTTTTACTTAGTTTATTTTTGTAAAAAAAAATATAAAAAAAACAGTTTGGCTTAAGTCTTTGAACTTCACTTACCTGCCGCGACATATGTTGTCGTGATAGTGCCCCTAGAGGTGCACTGTAAAACACTCGTTGTGACTCTTAAGTTGTTTAGATTTCTTTAGTACACTGGCATAGGAATGAGTACCCACTTGAAACTGCCCCTAGAGGTTCCTATCACTGGCTCTAGGAAGATAAAGAAAGAAAATATTCAAACTCTATAGCTTGCAAAACTGCCTTGCACTTATTTTAGGTGATTTCTTTTTTAGCAGAAAAAACTAAAGGAGCCTAAGAATTGCCTCCAGAAAAGATGCAGTTAAATAGAGAGTCAAAAACTAAAGGAGCCTAAGAATTGCCTCCAGAAAAAAAAATGCAGTCAAATAAAGATTCAAAAAACTAAAGGAGCCTAAGAATTGCCTCCAGAAATTTTTTTTTATTTGGCATAAATTTCAAGTTGTAGTCATAACTATTCTGGTATACTAAGGTAGTCTAGATGCTTAAGTGTTCACAAAAGCCGCACACACATCACTAGAATTATAGCATGGTTCCGAGTAAGTTCAGAAATATTCGACAAGGTGCTGCTATCGACAGCAACTGAGTGGAAGGCAAAGAAAAGTTCATTGTTTTAAGCCAAACGAAAACATTAATTTTCTTTTTTTTAGTTGTTTGAGGGCAAGCAAAAGCTTGAGTTTGGGGGTGTGTTGAGTGTGTAAAAGTTCTATTATCTACACCCTATTTAACCAATATTTCTGCTGCATTCAAGCATTATGCATTGCATTTAGGTCGGTTTACAGCAAAACATCACAAATATATTGAAAGGCACAGTTTCTACTAAAAATGGCTGTTTTTGCAGGTTGCTGCTGTAGCAGACGGAATGGGCAGGCGCTGGGCAGTGAAGCAGAAGATCTGGAACTAGACGAGCAGTCAAGAAGGACGATGCTGCCATGGTTGTCGCCGTGACGGCAGAGGACGACAGCAGTTTTGAGGAGAAGAAGCAAAGTGGACCTCGACAGATAGAGAAAATTCAGCCCGTTTGTCGTGTGAAACCACCATATTTTTCCAAGCCCCAGATCGAAAGGAATGTCAAGCCCAAAGTTCAAGGAGAGAAAACCCCAAAGCAAGAAGATGACGGCTGGAAAGTAGATTCCTTGAAGATTTAGTCTTTATTAGAATTGTACTTTCATTTAAAGTTGTATTCTTGCTATTTTAGATAACTTGAACCCAAAGCCTATATAAGGGCATATATTTCGACCTAGGAGGACAGAACCGATTACCCTAGCTTCCTCCCCAAACTCTAGTAATTTTTCTTCCCACAACATGTTCTAAATTCCCCTAGGGCCACAGGTTGAGTTGTAAAGTAGTTGCAAGGGTTGTTTTGTTTTAGGAATTTTCAGTTCAATAAAATAAACTTCAAGTTCTCTTATTTTGGTTATTAATAACTTGCAAGAGCATCGGGAGAGCATTGTGAGGTTATCTATTTACTTGGCATCGGGAGAGTTAAGTATACGAAAGAAATAAGAGCGAGTTCTCTAATTTATATTTGAACTATCTCGGACCTAGGGATAGGACGAGGTTAAGTGGCTAAAGAAGAATTCATACACATCGGTGTTCATCCTTCGATTCACGCCGGGAGGTATCATCTAAGACGTGATCATCGACAGACTTGGACCTAGGGATAGGCCAAGGCATATCTGGGATTCTTGCCAAACTTGAAGTACGGAGTTGAGCATTCGCTGCCGCGATAAGCAGCGGACTGCTGCCGCGACATGTGCTACCGCGACAGGAACGACGACAGAACTAGAGTTTCGAGACTTAGCAATACCTGCACTACTGAACAATTCAATACCAGCTCATTCTCTCTATCTTGATATCTCTACTCTTTTATTCACGTTACTTTATTATTTTTGTGACAATTTCTTAAATATTCTTTTTACTTTCGTGCAGTGAATTAAGGTGAAGCTATTAGCCCAATCCCTATGGAGACGATATCTGATACGTCGTATCACTTTACTACTTGCGTCGTGTATACTTGCACTACAATTGCGATAGACTATTTTACACGCAACAATTGTCACGATAGAGCATGTCGCGACAGGTAAGTTTAGTTCAAAGACTTAAGCCAAAATTTTGTTTTTATATTTTTTGACACAAAAATAACTTAAACTAATAAACTAATAATTAGACACAAATTAAGACACAACAAACAATTTCATTACTGGAGGGATGCCCACCCCCAAACTCGAGGGTTGCATTGCCCTCAATGCATGGCAATGATAAAAGTAAAGAAAAATAGAAAATACATCACAAAACATATAAAACAGCAAAGACAACAAAATATAAGTAAAAGCACTTAAGTGGAGGTGCTGTCGTCGCTGCTGCTGCAGACTTGGAGCTGCCGGCGGGCAGTGACCTTTATGGCAGGGGCTGGCAGGTTGCTGGGGGAGGCAGAGGCCATCTCCTTCTTTGCCATCTTCTTCTATGCCTCTTGAGCTGCTGTTGCTGCTGTTGGTGGCTGATCTGCGTTGGCAGGAGGGTCATTCGACAGTCTCATTGAGCTTTTTCCTTTTCATCGGAGGGTAGTCCTTTGAGATGTCTTGGGCTACAGATGGCTTGGAGTCTGAGTCCTACCAGACGGAGGAGGAGGAGAACCCTTCAAAGTATTTGGGGTCGATCTTTAGTAGGGGGTCCTTCATCTTTTCGCCTCTGGCAGTGGCAAACTGTCTGCCGCCTTTGCCTGTCGTGGCCGGTGTAAGTGTGGAGGCAACAGAGGGAGTTCTGGGGCTCGCAGTAGGAGTGGGGGCAACAAAGAAGTTTTATGGGAAGGAGGGGAATTGCACATGGGTAAAATGTAAATAATTTTGAATGAAATTTACCGTTGCGGCTGTGAAGTCCCTCATACAGCCCATCAAACTGAGCTGTCGTTCCTCCATTCTTTTTAGCATCGTCAGAATCTGGCCGGAGGTATCTGCTGGTGGGGCTGCTGCCGTCTGCTCTAGGTCTACTGTGACAGGTTCTAGGGAGCTAGGGCCTGTCGTCGGTTCTGTCGTGGCAGAGGGGTTGATGTATGACACAGGAGTGGCAACTTTCAACTCCATCAGACTGTAAATATTTCGCTGCGTCCACCTTTTTCCTTGGACCTTGACGTCCTTTTCAATTTCTGGTACATTGTTGCCCCGACATATGGTGGTGATGAGGTAGGGGAAGACGAGGGGGCCCGACGGTCGGAGAGCACACTCGAGGATTTCGTCCCGAATGTAGCTGCCGATATTAATTTGCCTCTCGTTTAAAATAGAATGGACAAGGGCTATCCTCGGTCTGTCGACAATGCTGTTGTGGGAGGTAGGCATGAGGCGTTTCTTGATGAAGTGGTTCCACAGTTTGGCTTGTGGAGTCAGTTGGGTCCTCCTCACGGTCCATCGGTGTTTAGGGTTGTTGTTCCACTCCGTTCCTTCTTCTGTAACCTCTGCCATGACATCGTTATAGTCTTCCGGTGACAGACTATTCACGAACCTTCTATGGGCGTCCTCCTTCTTGCTCACGTACAGCCCGTATAATGTGTTGATGTACGCAGGCTCGAGAGAGATTTCCTTGCCTCGAACGGTCACTATCGTGGCATCCTTACTGTTGACGATAGCGTAAAACTCAGACGAGGGTTACATTCATTTCCTCGAGTTGGGCATCAAATTTCCGCAACTTGAGGGATTGAATTTTCTTTGCTATGAATACTTCTAGCCCAAAATCTCTCGTTTGTTGGTTGTAGATGAATCCCTGTTCCTCCCACATTTCCCTCTTTTGGAAGGAACTGTAGTTCCTCTTGGTAGATTCTGTTGATGCGAACCGGTTGGGAATGGCACTGTGACTTGGGGTTGATACTGTCGTGGTAGAAGTGGAGGCAGTGCTGCGGCGGGTGTTACAACTGGCCATTGCAAGGACTGTAGCAAAAATGAAAAGAAATTTCTGAGATCTAAAATAGAGAAAGCATATTAATAGAATGAGAATGAGATGAAAAAAATGAATAGGGAGTGGGGGTTTTTATAGACTGGGGATTTTCTGCTCGTTGGGTTTGTAACGGCAGGCGTTAATAACGAGGCCAACTGTTACGCGGTTTCTAACGTGTCTGTCACGCGTTTCCGTGTCTGCTGCGCGTCTGTTGCGCGTTTCCGTGTCAGTCACGATAGCTCCATGATAGGTTGTCTTCTCAGCGTCTTTCATGACAACTGGTGATAGGCTGTGACTACAGGCTCGTCCGTTGGGCTTTTTGGGCTGTTGTGAATGCGGTGGGCTGGTTCATTCCTCCTCTTTGTTTTGCTTCCTGTATTTCCTAAAATTAATTAAATAAATAAACTGAATTAAAATCTTAGTTCTAAATAAATAAATATAAATCTTAATTCTTAATAAATAAATAGAATAAAATAAAAACTAAGTTAAATTAGGGGTGCCTTGAGGGGCATCTCCTAAAGTAACTACTTCCTGCATCCTCGGGGCTTTAGTCCCCTGATAATGCTTGAGTATATGTCCATTGACCTTGAATTGGTGCCCATCTTTCAGTGATTTGATTGTAATGGCACCATGAGGGAAAACTTGGACAACCTAGAAAGGACCGGACCACCTAGATTTAAGCTTTCCTGGAAAAAGCTTCAACTTGGAGTTGAACAACAACACCTGCTGCCCTGGGCAGAACTGTCATGGCAGCAGCTTCCTGTCGTGCCACTTCTTGGTTTTGTCCTTGTAGATTTTGGCATTGTCGTAGGCCATTGCTCGAATTTCTTCAATCTCATAAAAGTCTAGTAGCCTTTTTTGTCCTACCTTATCCCAGTCCATATTTACTGCCTTGATAGCTTAGTAAGCTCTGTGTTCTATCTCAACAGGTAAATGACAGGTTTTCCCATTGATGAGTCTATAGGGTGACATCCCCAATGGTGTTTTGAACACTGTTCTATAAGCCCATAGTGCATCATTGAGATGTAGAGACCAATCCTATCGAGTGGGTTTAACCATCTTTTCAAGTATGTTCTTTACTTTTCTGTTGGATATCTCGGCTTGCCCATTGGTTTGGGGGTGGTATGCTATTGCAATTCGGTGCTTTACTCCGTATTTTCTCAAGGCAGAAACAATTACCCTGTTATCGAACTGTCTCCCCTCATCACTAATTATCGCCCTTGGAATGCCAAATCTGGAGAAGATGTTCTTGTGAAGAAATCTTTGAACTGTTTTGGCGTCGTTGTTCTGAATGGCGATCGCTTCTACCCACTTTGACACATAATCCATGTAATACCCCAAATTTACCCTAATTTGAAAATTCCTAAATTTTGAAATCTCTAATCTTGGAACCCTAGAATTTGGGAATTTTGTTTTAGAAACCCTAATTTGAATTTTGGGCTTAATGGTGTTTAATATTGAAATTTGTGACCTAATTGAGTAAAATCAAAATGTTTGGAATCTGTTTGTAATTTAGGTAAAAGTTGGGGCCCTTCTCTTGTGATTTTCTCGTTCAGTCAAAGTATTTAACCATACTTTTCTGATTAGGTCTTTGGATATCCCTTTCTCAGCCTCCCTTCAGAATCTTTATCGTATAACAACCCCATACCTTCCCTTTTCCGTTCAAACTCCGACCAAGGCATTGTGGCCGTCCATTTGTCGATCTGACAACATCGTTCGGCTTCCTACATTATCGCAAGGAAACCCCAGCCATTAGATCGTTCTTTCCGTCATCATTAGTGAGAGTTTGGTAAGAAAACCAGTCGACTACCCCTTGCACCGTTGTGCTCCGCCGTCGTCTCCTCCATCATTGTTGTCTGTTTTGAACCAAGGGAAAAACCATTCAGTTTCCCTTGCTCCGTCCGTTCCTCCGCCGTTCGTGCCGCCATCCTCCCTCCGTCGTGAGCTCTGCCCCTCTCTTTTCCCTATCTTTGGGTAAGTCGGAAATTCGAGTTTTGGCTTTTAATCAATGGTTTTGAGTTCCGAGTTGTGTTTTGATTCGGATTCCATTTGTGTTGTGGCCGGAAATGACATTTTGGTGTCATCGGGGGTAATGCCGGCGAACCACCACCGCCTATATCGTTCGTCCTTGCCGTTCTGTTATGCCATCGTCGCGTTGTTGTGTCGTCATGGTTACCGTCTTGTGCATCGCAGTGAGTCACCGTTGCCGTTTGATTCTGTCATCCTTGTCGGAGTCGCGCCACCGTCGATCTCTATCCGCCCCGCCGCCGTTCTGTGTGTCGAAATCCTAGCCCCATATCTGATGCTAGGTTTGGGAGAGATGGGCTAAGTGTGTTGAACGGTTGGCCGAGTGTTGTTGGTTGAGCCCAACCCTGGTGTTGTGTGTGGCTTGTGGTGTGAGTATGAGTTGTGGGTTTTTGAAGTTAGTTGGATGGTGAGGCCCATGTGAATAAGTGTTATGTGAGCCCTAATCTATGAGTAACCCAAACCCGTAAACTAAACCGACAGACCTGAATCGACCTTATGAACTGAACCATTCCAGAACCAAATCAGATTAGTGAACCTTGGACCGAACCGAACCATAAGTTTTGAACCTGACTGTTGACTTGTGACCTTGACCCGTTTGACTCTACAATTGACTTTTGATCTTTGACAGACTCATTTGACTAGTTTCACCAGAGTTGACATTTGACTTTGACCATTTGGACTGAGTTGACCGTTGACTAGTTGACCTTGGACCGTTGACCCTTTGACTTTGACCGTCAGAGTTGGCTTTGATCAGTTTGACTTTGACTTTGACCAGAGTTGACTTTTTTCAGAAAATGTTCATCTTAACCTTTCTCAACGTCCTGAGTCCGTATTCGTTGCCCGTTTTGTCAAATTAGATCTCGAAAGCTTCGTTTTGTTATCTTTAAGTATTGTTATTGGAATTTGATAAGTTATGGATTTCAGAATTTAATTCGGAATATTCTCGTGTTAAGGTGCCGACTTTGGGACCGTTGGGTTACCTCCAATTGTTCAGACCGATCATGCACGTTCTTCGAGATCTTCACGTGAGTATATCTTCAGTTTGGTTTTCAGTGTTTTAGTCGGTGGCTTAGTGTTAGTAATAAATATTAATAGAGTATTCATACCTTCGTAGGTCGTGATTCAGCTAGATCTGAGTGTGAGATGCGTTTTCTCGGCATTAGAGTTTCTGTTGCTTAAAGGTGTGTCTCTTCCTGATTTATAAACTTGTGTGTTTCTTTCTGTGCTAAATTTTATATGTTTTTCTGGTATTAATACAAGTAAATGTTTTGTACATTTTGTGTGCATACTCTGTTGTGATTGAGTGAATGTTTTCAGACATCATGCATACTATGATTTAAGTGAAATATCAGATTTTCAGAATCATAAAACATCGGATTTATAATATTGTGCAACTTGAATGTTCATGATTCAAGTTTCGGATCAGACTCGGATTTTAAAATCTGCATCATATCATTGTGGGTATATGGTTTGAGATTTGTTAGGGGAAGTTCAGTGGTTTCACCCTTCGGGCTGAATTCTGCTTCGGATCAGTGGTTCCACCCTTCTGGCTGAGTTCCACTTTGGATGGTGACGATGGAGAAAGTAGGTTCTGGGGAACCTTACTTTTCGGTGTATCGAAGATGGGTACTATGATTCATGTGCATCAGACATCATATCATCATGATTCAGTTTTATTGTGTTTTCAGAAAAGTATTTATCAGAAAATAAAATATTGTTTTGTTTTTGTTTTGTTTTCGTTGCACTTTTGAGACACACTAAGCTCTTTAGCTTACACCCCTTAGTTTTTTACTTTTCAGATATCTCACACTTTTTTTAGGCGATCGGTACTTGGAGCATCTCTTGTTTATTCAGATAAATTATTATTCAGTACGAACTTTTCTGTTATCTCAGAATTATAATTTTAATATATTTTGGGATATTTGTGTAATATGAACATTGGAACTGTTTTTAATTTGGGTTTTATTAAATGCATGCGTCTAAGAAGTTACTTTCGGATTTTTAATTAATTATCGGAACATCGTTCAAAAGTTTGAGTTTTATTTTAATCGGAATATTTGTTGAGTTTTACTTATTCAATCGATTCTTTTGAATTACAAAATATTTTAACCTAAATTGTTTCTTGAGGGACAAGTTTTCAATCGATACTTCCTAGATCCGACCCATTTCATCTGGGCTGGGTTTAGGGGGTTACAATCCACTGCCGGTAGGATGTACAAATTCCCGCAAGATGCTGGGAATGGTCCCATAAAGTCGATTCCCCATACATCGAATATTTCGACCTCTAATATGTTCTGCAGTGGCATCTCATTCCTTTTTGATATGTTCCCAGTCCTTTGGCACTTGCCACAGCCCTTGTAAAAAGCTTGTGCATCCTTGAACAGTGTGGGCCAATAGAGACCAGATTGCAGAACCTTGGCAGCGGTTTTGTTTCCACCTAGGTGTCCTCCATAAGAGGAAGCATGACAGTCATGAAGCACAACTTCTTGTTCGTCCTGTGGTACGAATCTCCTGATAATCTGATCTGCACAATGTTTGAAAAGAAGAGGTTCGTCCCAATAATAATGTTTTGCATCATTTTGGAACCTCTTCCTTGCTTGGTAGTTAAGTTCAAGAGGTAATAACCCACTTACAATGTAATTAACAATGTCAGCGTACCAAGGGGTTTCAGAAAGCTTACATGGCACCATGTCTGTCGCGATAGTGCTGGTGGCAGAAAACAACTGCTCATCTGGGAAGGTCTCCAATATGTGGGTCCTGTCTATGGATTGACTCCTTCCCGTCTCCAACCTTGACAAGTAGTCTGCTACTTGGTTCTCTGTTCCATTTTTATCCTTGATATCAATGTCAAATTCTTGCAGCAGCAGAATCCAACGTATCAATCTAGCTTTTGCATCTTTTTTCGTGAACAGATATTTCAGTGCTGAATGGCTTGTATGGACCACCGCCTTTGTTTCAAGTATATATGGACGGAACTTGTCGATTGAGAACACCACTGCTAACAGCTCATTCTCTGTCGTGGTGTAGTTGACTTGGGCATCATTCAGTGTTTTGCTGGCATAGTAAATAACATGGAAGAGCTTATCCTTCCTCTGCCCCAATGCTGCCCCGACAGCGTAGTCACTGGGATCACACATTATTTCAAATGACGAACTCCAGTCTGGTGGCTGTACGATTGGGGCTGTTATTAGCTTCTCCTTCAGTATTCTGAATGCCTCAGTACATTCAGCATTAAAATCAAAGAGACGATTATGCTCCAATAGGTGGCATAAGGGTTTGGTAATCTTCGAAAAATTGGCTATAAATCATCGATAAAACTCGACATGCCCTAAGAAACTTCGAATCCTCTTTACCGTTGTAACAACGGGTGAGTCGCCACCAATCTTTTTGTTTTACTTTAGGTGCGATTGGAACACCTGAAAAACCCGGTTATTTTAATAAAACTTGTTTTTATTAAAACAACGAGTTTTGGTCTGCGAAACCAGAAAAACAGGTTCGGGAGTCGGTTACGTATGGGGAAGGGTGAGCACCCCCACAACGCCCAAAAATTGGTACCTGTCGATTACGTAATGTCTTATGGTGGAATTATGAATTTGAATTTAAATTTAGAAATTGTGATCCCTTAATCTAAAATAATATTTAAAAATGTATGTTTATGAAAGGAAAGGTACACTCCAACGCCCGGAGCATAATTTCCGTTAGACTCCCGACTGAAGGAAGTCTATTTTGAAAATTAAGATTTAGAATAAAAATATATGTTTATGAAAGGAAAGGTACACTCCAACGACCGGAGCATAATTTCCGTTAGACTTCCGACTGAAGGAAGTCTATTTTAAAAATTAAGATTTAGAATAAAAATATTTTTTTAATAGAGACTATCGAAAAGTGGCACCCTAACGCTCAGGGTACGTTTTTCACAATAATCCCTACTAAAAAAATTTTAATTTAAAATTTAATTAAACAATATAAATAAATATATTTAATTTCATTGCATACAGAATAAAATTAAAATATAGAAACATAACATATAAAATAAAAACATACAAACAAATATAAAAACATATTATATTTCATACAAAATATTTATTACAAAAAGACAACATTTAAATAGACGAGGATCAAAATTTACCCCACTAGAAGCTTGAAATAAGAACTTCACCCGACCCCTAGTAGGATCTCCGCATCACATTGCTATACCCCAAAAATCGATCCGAACGAACCTCGACAGGGCCTCCGATCGAACTAACCGTTCGAACCATTAAAAGGGCACTGCCCCTAAGGTTCGAAAGGGGCACTGCCCCTTATTCGCCATTTTAAATGGCCATTTTCACCTGCCATTTCATGACAATTTTGTGCTTGTCCGTCCAATTGCTTTGCCTCCCTTTTATAGTGATGGGGAGGGGGATGAGTCATTTGTAACTTTCACGTGGATGCCTTGCATGGCATCCACGGTTTTTACCTTTTTTTTTGCTTTTATTATTATTATTATTATTTTAATAGTATAAAATAATACATTCGAGCGAAAAATAAATAGTAATGGCCCAGACATAAAATGGGTATTACAGCTGCCCCCCTTTGCTCATTGATGTGTAACAGGAATAGAGCAAAGATAAAAAGATAACCATTTTATGTCCGTTCGGGTCTGGGTTCCTTTCTCTTGCCACGCTCCTTCTTGAACTCCACTTGATCTATTCGGCCGCTCTAACAAAATCTTCAAGAGGAGGAGACTTGTTGTAGAAGCTCATAACTTTGGCTTGCCACGAGTCTAATGGTGAAGCAATACCTGCAGAAAACTTGACCTAGCTGCGACACTGACAGAGCGGCGAGGTCTACAAAACTTGATCCATTTGTAACATAGAACACTTGACAAGGTAGCTTGATCTGGAAGAGAAAGATTGATCCTCTGCAACTCTATAGATGCGAGAAGATCTGAAGAAGGCTCGATCATCTGCAACTCCATTGATGCAAGAAGATCCGAGGGAGGGTCGATCATCTGCAACTCTATTGATGCGAGAAGATCTGAAAAGGGGCGATCTACTGCAACTCCATTGATGCGAGAAGATCTGAAAATGGGTGATCTACTGCAACTCTATTGATGCGAGAAGATCTGAAGAGGGGCGCTCTACTGCAACTCCATTGATGCGAGAAGATCTGAAGAGGGGCGATCTACTGCAACTCCATTGATGCGAGAAGATCTAAAGAAGGGTCGATCTACTGCAACTCCATTGATGCGAGAAGATCTGAAAAATGGTCGATCATCTGCAACTCCATTGATGCGAGAAGATCTGAAGAATAGTCGATCTACTGCAACTCCATTGATGCGAGAAGATCTAAAAAGGGGCGATCTACTGCAACTCCATTGATGCGAGAAGATCTGATGAAGGGTCGATCTACTGCAACTCCATTGATGCGAGAAGATCTAAAGAAGGGTCGATCTACTGCAACTCCATTGATGCGAGAAGATCTGAAAAAGGGTTGATCATCTGCAACTCCATTGATGCGAGAAGATCTGAAGAAGAGTCGATCTACTGCAACTCCATTGATGCGAGAAGATCTGAAAAAGGGTCGATCATCTGCAACTCCATTGATGCGAGAAGATCTGATTGGTACTAGAATTCCGTCAATGAGATGAGGAAGGGTGTCCTTGGTTTACACTTCTTTTGCATTTTTCCCAAATGCACAGGGATGAACGGATTTGATTTGCCTTTACCGGTAGCCGTTTGCTCCGGGCTAGTTGTACCATTCCCCTGGGTACAATCAGTTTGGACCAATCATGAGATTGGATTTTTCCCAAGGATTTATTTTCCCTGGACCATTCGTGACAATGGATTTTCGATGGACATCTGAATTGTCCATTCTCTTAAACTTAACCGTGTTTAAGCACGTTATGCCTACATTTCTGTCGGCTTTCAGATTTGCATTTTTCCCAAATGCACAGGGATCAACGGTTTTGATTTGCCTTTACCGGTAGCCGTTTGCTCCGGGCTAGTTGTACCATTCCCTTGGGTACAATCAATTTGGACCAATCATGAGATTGGATTTTTCCCAAGGATTTATTTTCCTTGGACCATTCGTGACAATGGATTTGGAAGGACATTTGAATTGCCCATTTGTCTTAAACTTAACCGTGTTTAAGGACGTCGTGCTGACATTTCTGTCAGACTTACCAAACAATTTAAGTTCAGCTGTGATTGTCGTGAAGGGATAAGATCCGATGAATTTCATCATTTTTTTTTCTCTTTTTGAAGGCTCAATAATTTTGATTGGAAAGACATAGTCAGTGGTTTTGAAAGCATGGACTCCAAGCGGGGTGTTCATGCCCCAGATTGACATTGATCACCTCATCTCTGCTTAAGAGAGAAAGCACGGACCACATGTTTGGTCACATTTCTTGTTACAAATTTGAGATGACGACATGGCTCATTGCGCTTCTGACACGGACCTACTCTGCTATTGAAGAGTGGAACCTGCAAAATTGGTAAATGTATTCATGATGCCATGGTTAGCATGAGTCTATTTTAGATGAGTACATGAATGACTCTGATGCAGATGCAAAATGCTCCTTAATTCTAAAGTATTGGCTCAAGCATCTGTAGCTGCGCTGTCAGCGGTTCATGCTCTGTCCAATTTGATCACTAGGCTTCTCCTTCTCGTCCCAGGATTATCTGCCCCACTTTGCCTCAGCTTTCTTTTTTATGATATTCTCTCTCTCCTTAGGGCTACATTTCATCCGTGTACTTTAGGAGTTTTTCAAAGTAATGCAAAGATGTCAATAAAATATTTATGTAACAAGAACGCAAGATGAAAAGTCAAGTTTATTGAAAAAAAGTTTGGAACACTTAAGTGGGGAAACATTAAAAAGGAGCAAAACAAAACACATGACAAAATTAGGTGCCCCTAATATCATATGAGCAGGCTTTAGCTGGATTCGTGGGCTGTGAGCCTTGATGTGTCTAGGAGACCTCGGGTACTTTGTTGGCAGAGTCTCCTGGTTGTTTCTTCAAGCGAAGTATCTTTTGACTGAGTCCGAGTTTACAGGGTTAGGCAGATCCTTGCCATCCATTTCAGCCAGGATTAAAGCTCCTCCGGAAAAGGCTTTTTTCACGATGTATGGGCCTTCCCAGTTTGGCATCCATTTTCCTCGGGCATCTCTCTGTGTTGGTAATATCTTTTTTAGCACCAAGTCTCCTTCCTGGAATTCTCTTGGACGAACCTTCTTATCGTAGGCTCGCATCATCCTTTTCTGATACATTTGACCATGTCGAATGGCCTTCAGCCTTTTTTCTTCGATCAAAGCTAGTTGGTCGTATCTGGCTCGAATCCATTCTGCTTCATCTAATTTCAATTCTGACAAGACCCGGAGGGAAGGGATTTCAACCTCAATGGGCAGTACAGCTTCTATCCCATAAACTAGCGAGAAAGGGGTTGCCCCAGTAGAGGTTCTGATCGACGTACGATAGGCATACAAGGCAAATGGCAACTTTTCATGCCAATCTCTATAAGTTTCTACCATTTTTCCAACAATCTTCTTGATATTTTTGTTGGCTGCCTCCACCGCTCCATTCATTTGGGGGCGATATGGTGAGGAATTGTGGTGTCGTATCTTAAACTGCTTGCACACCTCCTCGATGGCCTTGTTGTTTAAATTCAATGCGTTGTCGGATATGATACTTTCTGGCATTCCATATCGACATATGATCTCTTTCTTCAAGAATCTGCATACTGCCGATTTGGTGACATTCGCATAGGTGGCCGCTTCTACCCATTTAGTGAAGTAATCTATGACCACAAAGATGAATCGATGCCCGTTCGAAGCCTTTGGCGATATGGGGCCAATGACATCCATGCCCCACATAGAGAACGGCCATGGGGAGGTCATAACATGTAGTGGTGATGGAGGAACATGAATCTTATCAGCGTAGATTTGGCATTTGTGGCATCTTTTGGCATAGCTGATGCAGTCTTCTTCCATAGTTGACCAGTAGTAACCGAATCGCATAATTTGCCTGGCCATGGTAAACCCATTGGCGTGGGTCCCGCATACGCCTTCATGGACTTCTTCAAGGATCTTTCTAGCTTCAACAACATCCACGCATCGCAGTAAGACTTGATCTTTCCGTCTTTTGTACAGAATCTCCCCGTCCAGGACATATTCGCTTGCCAATCTTCACAACGTCTTCTTTTCATTCTCAGTGGCCTGTTCTGGGTACTGACAGCTTTTCAAGTATTGTAACAGGTCATGATACCAAGGTTGTTCATCTTTTTCACCTTCCTCGATATCATAGCAGTAGGCCGATGTCTGGTATATACTCATCTGTATAGGTCTCAAATCAGACTGCTTGTTAACTTTAATCAGTGAAGATAACGTAGCCAAGGCATCCGCCATCTGGTTGTCCTCCCGGGGAAGATAATGAAAGGTAATCTCGTAAAATTCCTTGATTAAATCCAAGACTAGGTTTCGATAGTCCAATAGTTTGGAATCTCTGGTGCCCCATTCTCCCTGAAGCTGATAAATCACAGGCATGGAGTCTCCATATACTTTTAATGACCTAACCTTTCGTTCAATGGCCGCTCGAATTCCCATGACACATGCTTCATATTCTGCTATGTTATTTGTACAATCGAAGTCAAGCTTACTGGCAAAGGGGTAATGGTCACCATCCGGGGAGACTAATACAGCCCCGATCCCCTTTCCTGTGGCATTTGAGGCGCCATCAAAATTCAATTTCCAACATTTGTCTTCTGGAGTACTTTCCTCTATGGTCATAATGTTCATCAAATCTTCATTCGGGAAGTCGAAGTTTAGAGGCTCATAATCCTCTAGGGCTCGGCTGGCTAAGAAGTCGGCTATTGCACTTCCTTTTATGGCTTTTTGGTTTACATAAACCAAATCGAATTCAGATAGCAAAATCTGCCACCTGGCCATTCTTCCTGTTAGTGCAGTTGACTCCATTAAGTATTTAAGAGGGTCGAGTTTTGAGATCAGCCACGTTGTATGATACAACATGTATTGTCTTAACCTCTTAGTGGTCCAGATCAAGGCACAACACAACTTTTCGATTGGTGAATATCTCGCTTCACCTTCTGTAAATTTCTTACTAAGGTAATAAATTGCACTTTCCTTCTTTCCTGACTCATCATGTTGGCCAAGCACGCACCCCATAGAGTTTTCAGAGACGGTCAAGTACAGAATCAGCGGTTTGTTTGGGACAGGCGGCACCAAGACGGGAGGATTTGATAAGTAATGCTTGATCTTGTCAAAAGCTTCCTGACATTCATCGTCCCAGTTTCTAGGATTATGCTTTTTGAGGAGGCGAAAGATGGGTTCGCATTTTTCAGTTAACTGTGAAATGAACCGAGCAATGTAATTTAATCTTCCTAAGAAGCCTCTTACTTCTTTTTGAGTGCGCGGGGATGAAAGCTCTTGAATGGCTTTAACCTTATCAGGATCAACCTCGATACCCCTTTCGCTGACTATGAAGCCCAACAATTTTCCTGATCTAACCCCAAAGGTACACTTGGCAGGATTCAGCTTTAACTGGTATTTTCTTAGTCTCGAAAATAGTTTTCTGAGGACTATGACATGCTCTTCTTCTGCTCGTGACTTGGCAATCATGTCGTCGACATATACTTCAATCTCTTTATGCATCATATCATGAAACAAAGTGACCATAGTTCGTTGGTATGTTGCCCCTGCATTTTTAAGCCCAAAAGGCATCACCTCGTAACAAAAGGTTCCCCATTGCGTTATAAACGTAGTCTTGTGCATATCATCTGGATGCATCTTTATCTGGTTGTAGCCTGAGAAGCCGTCCATAAAGGAGAACAGAGAGTGCTTTGCGGTATTGTCAACCAAGGTGTCGATATGAGGCAATGGAAAGTTATCTTTAGGGCTGGCTTTGTTCAAGTCCTGATAATCGACGCACATGCGGACCTTGCCGTCTTTCTTTGGAACAGGAACTATGTTAGCTACCCATTCCGAATACTTGATCTCTCGGAGAAAGCCAGCATCATACTGTTTCTTGACTTCCTCTTTTATTTTCAAAAGTGTATCAGTCCTCATTCTTCGAAGTTTCTGCTGAACTGGCTTATAGCCCTCCTTTATAGGTAGTTTGTGCACGACCACACTCGTGTTTAATCCTGGCATGTCTTGGTAGGACCATGCGAAGATGTCCTTGAATTCTAAGGGCAGCTCAACAAGGTCATACCGTGTCTTCGCGGTAATGTGTGTCCCGATCTTCACTTCTTTACTTTCATTTTCGTCTCCGAGATTGATCGTCTCTAACGCCTCTTTGTAAGGTAAAATCTTTTTTTCCTCGTGTTCAACCATCTTTAATAGGTCCGGGGATAAATCATAATCCTGGTCTTCTTCAAAGTCCTGAGGTCCATCTAGACACACGTCTCGTTCAAAAATTAGTTCCGAATCCATTTCGGTGCTGCTTGATACATTGGTATCAGGGGACTCTGAAGTACTCCTAAACACTGCGGAGAGTTCTTCGGCAGTCCAATTATTCAGAACACTTCCAGGGGCATAAGGACGGATTCCCCTCAGGTACACCCCTTCATTTCCTTCATCAACTATAACATTTATATCTAAAGTTTCCAGCTTTTTCCTCAAATCTGCTTCCTCTTTGGCTTGCTTAGGGTAGAGAAACCCTCCTGAGATGAAATTTTTAGACAAAGAAGGAAAAGCCAAGGGCTCCCAGCTAACCTCTGTTCCTTCCAAGCGGGCTCTTCTTCTTTCTTGCTTCTTCAAAACTTCGCTCTTTGTTTGCTTTGCATTTGGCATGTACCCGAGGCCAAAACGGTCTTGCTTGTTGACTACAGACGGGGCATTGACCCGTCCCTGCAGATACTTTCCAAGTCCGCGACCAACCCGGGCTCCTCTCCCCATTGTCAGCTTGACTCCAACCCTTGTGGCTTTAGATAGTCTAGGAGTAGGAATGCGACTCCCTTCGGGTATAAAAGTCGCATTAACAAACTCAAATGATCTAAAGGAACACTCCACGGCCTTTTCATCAGTCTCGATGTAAGGGGCTTCACTAGTGATAGAAGCTATAATATCCTCTTCGGTGTTCACGGTGACCAGTCGCCCGTCGAAGATAAATTTCAGCTTCTGGTGAAGTGAAGACGGGACTGCCTCAGCCGAGTGGATCCAAGGTCTTCCCAATAGACAATTGTATGTGGGTTTGATATCCATCACTATGAAATCCACATCATATGTATTCGGGCCCACCAGTAAAGGTACTTCAATCCTTCCCATTACTTTTCTTTCAGTACCGTCGAAGGCTCGAACCAGAGTGTTACATGTCTTCATGTGAGAACCGTCTATTGGGAGCCGGCTTAAAGTGACTAATGGTAAGACATTCAGGGCGGATCCATTATCAATCAGGACTCCTGGCAAGGTATAACCTTTACACCGAGTAGTGATGTGTAAGGCCTTAGTGGACCCTGTACCCTCTGTCGGTATTTCATCATCATGAAAGTAGATGAAATTATCAGCATTAATATTATTCACCAATCTATCCAATTTGTTCACCGAAATGTCATTGGGCACAAAGGTTTCATTCAACACCTTTAACAACGTGTTCCGGTGTGTTTCAGAGTTTAGCAATAAGGATAGTATTGATATGCGAGCAAGCATCTTCCGCAGATGTTCAACAACATTATACTCGCTATGTTTCAAAAATTTCAAGAATTCTTTCACCTCTTCCTCTTTAACTGGCCCGTTGATGGGTGATTCAGGTTCAGCATTTATGGGAGCTTTCTCTTTCGGGTCTTCTGCTTCTTTGGGAACATATCGTCTCCCGCTTCTAGTAAAGAAGCCTACATCGTTTACGTCCTCTGAAGTTGTTTTTGAGGCCACGTCTTCTTGGATTGAGACTTCACAATTGTATTTCCAAGGGACCTTCCTACTGTCATGGTACGGGAAGGGCACTGGTTTCTGGATCGTAACTTTGGCTTGTGAGCCCTCACCTTTTCCACTTTTCTCTGGTCCCGAAATAACAATGACTGGGTAGTTGCCCTCTAGGTTCGTGTTTTTGTATTCTGAGGTACATATATATGCTTCCTCCACAGGCCTTTCTTCGAAAAATTCCAACTCTTTGTTATCAATCAATCGCTGGATGAGGGTCTTGAACTCTGTACAGTTCTGGATATCGTGATCTTTCTCGCCATGGTATGGGCAACAATCATTCGAGGTTTTCTTAGCACCCCCTGCGACTTTCTGTAGCATACCCATCTCAATCATCTTTTTCCAGACCCATCTTAATAATGTTTTTATATTTTCCACAGTGGCCTTGATTTTTCTATTGCCTTCAATGATTGCATTTGCCCCAGACTCAGCATGGTCGGGTAACGGACTTCCAGATGTGTTTGATCCAGCAGAGTCATCGAACCTTACAACCCCCATTTTTATGAATTTTTCAACAAGTCTCTTAAAAGCGATACAATTTTCGATGGAGTACCCTGTTACCCCGGCATGATAATCACAATGTGCATCAGCATCATACCACTTTGGATAAGGGGGTTGAATCGGCTTAGTGTAGAATGGAGACACCACGTGTGCATTGTACAAGTTCTTATATAACTCACCATAAGATATGGGGATGGGAGTAAATTCCATATCTCTTTGGTTCGATCCTTGTTTAGAAGAGTTTTGAACATTTGAGGTTGCATCTTTGGGTTGTCCGACTGTCAGCTGCTTGGTATAGCCGACATTATAGACACCTGTATTGCTGACCTCATTGTCCCTTCTTCTATAATTCGACTTCTTCGTGTGTTCTTCATCTTCGATTTTTCCGGTTCTGATTGCGTTTTCAATCATTTCTCCATTCATTATTATGTCGGAAAAATCCTTTGTGGCACCCCCTATTATACGTCCTAGAAAGGGTTTTTTCAGTGTTCCGACAAAAAGCATCACCGTTTCTTTTTCTAATAAAGGAGGTTGTACTTGGGCTGCAACGTCCCTCCACCGTTGCGCGTATTGCCTAAAACTCTCATCAGGCCTTTTCTCCATATTTTGTAGTGTAACACGATCTGGTGTTATATCAATGACATGATTATATTGTTTGACAAATGCCTGAGCTAAGTCTTTCCAGGAGGTGATCCTGTCCCGGCTTAACTGGTTGTACCATTTGGCGGCAGACCCAGTTAAACTATCCTGAAAGCAGTGGATTAGGAGAGGATCATTATCAATGTATCCTGTCATCCTTCTAATGAACATCGTAAGGTGCGCTTCAGGACAAGTAGTCCCATTGTATTTTTCAAAATCCGGCATCTTAAATTTGGGAGGAAGCACCAGATCAGGGACCAGACTTAGCTCCCTTGCGTCCATCTTCGGAAACTGGTCTATACTTTCCATGGCCTTGAATTTTTCTTCCAGCTGCTTACAGCGATCTTCAAGCTGTTTGGGTAGCTCGACTTTAAGCTTGTCCATTTCATTGAAGTCAGGAACGACATACTCACTAGGATCATCATGAATTATTGCCCCCCCGTGTGTAGAAGACTCAGCATGAACCACCGGTTGTTTTGCTGCAGGGGTTTCGACTGACAACTGGGTCTTGAGAGGAAGGGCCGGGTCATTGGTCAGCGCACCAAGATCTATGAAGACTCCCTTCTTCTTTTCCAAGCTCTGTCTGCCTAACATTGCAGCTATCTTGGCTAACAGGTCTTCTTGTGCTTGTGAGATGTGATCACGAGTTTCCCGCTGTGTTCTCTCTAACTTACTTTCAATATCCTTCCTGATGTCTTCATATGCTTGTTCGACTTTTTCCAACCTTTCTTCCATGTTTTTAGCTTTGCTTCTGGTGAAATACGGATGTTGAGTTCGTAATTCTGCCAGCCCCAAGGTTTACTGCGATGATAATTCCTCGAAAGTTAAAACTCGATAATGCAATGAAATGTGATGTAATGCAATGTGATGCTTATGCGGACAATAAGATATGCAAAAACAAAGATTATATTAGTACCACAACATATTTCGCACAAAAAGGTGTTGATTTCGGTACAACTTTCAAAAGGAAACTCGCATCAGAACAAGTTTCTTTACATAAGGTAGGTCTATTTCACATATATTGCTTGGCCTTAATGCCGAGGATCTTGATCTTCCTGAAGAGCCAGGCCAACTTCTTGCCCCTATCAGACTCTGATTCAATTTGCAGGCTCAGGACATCAGCTTGGACAGCTAGAGTCTGTAAGTGCTCCGAGACCTCTCGTACTTGAACCAGAGCTTCCGCCATTACACGGTCTCTATCCCGGACTCTGTCTTGAGATTGATCTAACCGTGCCTGCCACTGTTGGTTGTTCCATGACTGAACTTCTTCAAAACTATTAATCTGGCCTCGACAGGTTTCCAGAGCCGCTTCTAAATCTTCAACATGTTTCTTCATATTCTCATTCTCCAATCTACTTGCCTTTAACTCAGCTGCATGGTTCCGGTTGCGGTACCTTTGTAGAGAGCCTTCCAATTCACCAACTCGGCCTCTCAGGCTTAGATTCTCAGCTCTGTTTCGAGACAACTCTTCCTCCATAGTTGTTTGAATGTCACTAAACCTCCTCTCCCAAAGGTCGGCTCTCTCCTTTTCTTCTTGGATTTCATGCTTCCATTCAGCCGACGTTTTTCCAAGGCCGATATATTTTGCTGATGCGCGAAACTTCTTATAATCATTTCGCAGGTTGTTCAGATCTTCTTCTGCTTTACTCTTTCCTTTCCTTAACCTTTCGATTTCTTGTTCTTGGGATTGCATGCCAAACTTCAGCTGATTCTTTTCATTTTCTAACCCTGACAGACGACTTTCCATCATCAAGTACTTCTTCTTAAAGTCATACGAGGGATCCACTCGTAACTGTTCCTCCACCGGTACATTATTTTCTGGGTCCGGTAAGGGGATATCATCGTTGATTCTCATGCTTCTCCATCGTCGATACTCTGGCGTAACTCTAGGTTTTTCGTCGAATGGTTCCATCTTGTAAATACGCTTCCATGCCCCAGCAATCTTGGAAACATTTTTCTTATATCCTCTTCCTTCGTATGGAAATTCACAAGTAGCAAGCCCTCTTGTCGCTGGGATGAACTGTCTCGACCTGTATTGCCTGGATACTAGTAACGGCGTGTATCCGGCTGCTCCCCATACTCCAAGAAGAGGGACCCAGTCATAGTCTCCACATTTGTAGACAATACTATTAGGGAAGAACCATCGTGCTTTCCAGATGATGTCTTTTTCTTGAAGGTTCCGGAAAATGGTTTTCCACTTATCGCATGATAGGTTTTCAGGCCTTGGCGTAGACGCGAGGTCCTGTAGTGGCGAGTAACTCTCAAAGCATGCTCGATAAGAAACTTTCTCTGGCTTCCAAAAATGACTATGAAACCAAACCAATAAAAGCTGAGCACAACAAATGAACCTTCCTTCACCATTTTTTTTTACAAGCACTGAGAGACCTGAAGGTTTCTGCTAGAATGGCTGGAACCGGAGTAACTCCTTTATCAAGGTGATCGAACAGCTCCATAACAGCGTCATCGATGTATCCTAACGACTTGGGAAAGATAACCAAACCGTAAATAGCCAAGGCAAACATTTTAACTTGTTTTTCGCGTTTAGACTCGGCTTGGATCAGGTCCCGTATGAATCTCCATGCAATACACCTGGTTTCCCCTTTTATCTTAATCCTGGCTTTAGCCCACTGTTCATCCATACCAGTCATCTTTAACAGCTTCTTCTGAAACTCCGGAGAATTAGGAGACTTAAAGTAGGCTTTATTAACTTGGATTTTTGGACAGCGGATCAAGGTAGTATATTCTTCAATAGTTGGTACCAAATCAACATCACCTAGAGTAAAACAACTCTAGGCGGGATTCCAAAACTGGGCAAGGGCTCTGAACAAAGCTTTATCAACGCTGACATCTAGTAGGTAAGGCAGATCACCATAGCTGTCGTAGAACAACTGTCTATTTGTTTCGTCCCACTGGTTCCAGATTTCCTTTAGTTCTTGCAACTGGTTCTGAGTTGACCTGATATTGGTAGAATCCCCAAACTCTGGCTTTTCGCCTTCTAGCAAGCTATCCCCTTTCTGACGCTTCATCTCTTCCGACCATTTTCGTACGCCCAGATTGCCTTCCACCTTATCAAGAAATCGGTTCTCCATAGATGATCCTTTGTAACGGTTGCACTTGCCTCAACACCTTTTTTTTTTAAAAAAAAAGAAAAAAATGCAATGCAATGGAAAACAAGAGAAAAAAACAAAACAAACAAAGAAACGTGTTAGTCATGAGATATGATAAAATGATAAAATAAACAAATGAAAAATAGGCAAATAAATAAATGTAAATAAGCAAATAAATAAACAGAACTGAAATTAAAATGCGTAATTAAAGAAGGTAACCCCCCACTCTCTCTTTCTCTAAAAGGCACCTATAGGGTGACTCTCTAAACGGGCAGAGGTTCGGCATGGTTTTAGAAGGTTGGCTTCTTTGGTTCACTACATGCGGTTCAGATCTATGAAGGGTACCCGAATCGACAATTCAGGGGGATACGGGTCTCTAGGTCTACACGGAGACGAAAGTCTCACGAAGACAAAGGGACCAATATCCCGGAAGTGATTCACCATCCTACACGGAGGCGGTACCTCACGAAGGCGTGGTTTCTCGCTTCCACTTAAAGGACGGAGCCCGGGTCGAGAGCTCATGAAATGAAACCTAAAAAAATACTTTATAATCTCTTGTAATAAAAAATATTTTTTGTAATAAAAATGTTTTATAATCTTTTCCTTTTTTGTTTTTGGGATCACAGAATTAAATTAAACCGAATTAATATTTTCTACTCAATAAAACAAAGGGTAACCGACTTGTGGCTTGACTCTCGAAAAAAAATGTCCCCAGCGGAGTCGCCATGCTGTAACAACGGGTGAGTCGCCACCAATCTTTTTGTTTTACTTTAGGTGCGATTGGAACACCTGAAAAACCCGGTTATTTTAATAAAACTTGTTTTTATTAAAACAACGAGTTTTGGTCTGCGAAACCAGAAACACAGGTTCGGGAGTCGGTTACGTATGGGGAAGGGTGAGCACCCCCACAACGCCCAAAAATTGGTACCTGTCGATTACGTAATGTCTTATGGTGGAATTATGAATTCGAATTTAAATTTAGAAATTGTGATCCCTTAATCTTAAATAATATTTAAAAATGTATGTTTATGAAAGGAAAGGTACACTCCAACGCCCGAAGCATAATTTCCGTTAGACTCCCGACTGAAGGAAGTCTATTTTGAAAATTAAGATTTAGAATAAAAATATATGTTTATGAAAGGAAAGGTACACTCCAACGCCCGGAGCATAATTTCCGTTAGACTTCCGACTGAAGGAAGTCTATTTTAAAAATTAAGATTTAGAATAAAAATATTTTTTTAATAGAGACTATCGAAAAGTGGCACCCTAACGCTCAGGGTACGTTTTTCACAATAATCCCTACTAAAAAAAATTTTAATTTAAAATTTAATTAAACAATATAAATAAATATATTTAATTTAAACATTGCATACAGAATAAAATTAAAATATAGAAACATAACATATAAAATAAAAACATACAAACAAATATAAAAACATATTATATTTCATACAAAATATTTATTACAAAAAGACAACATTTAAATAGACGAGGATCAAAATTTACCCCACTAGAAGCTTGAAATAAGAACTTCACCCGACCCCTAGTAGGATCTCCGCATCACCTTGCTATACCCCAAAAATCGATCCGAACGAACCTCGACAGGGCCTCCGATCGAACTAACTGTTCGAACCATTAAAAGGGCACTGCCCCTAAGGTTCGAAAGGGGCACTGCCCCTTATTCGCCATTTTAAATGGCCATTTTCACCTGCCATTTCATGACAATTTTGTGCTTGTCCGTCCAATTGCTTTGCCTCCTTTTTATAGTGATGGGGAGGGGGATGAGTCATTTGTAACTTTCACGTGGATGCCTTGCATGGCATCCACGGTTTTTACCTGTTTTTTTTGCTTTTATTATTATTATTATTATTTTAATAGTATAAAATAATACATTCGAGCGAAAAATAAATAGTAATGGCCCAGACATAAAATGGGTATTACAACCGTGGTGGGTGGCAGCAGCTTTTCGATGACCTCTATTTTGGATCTGTCCACCTCTATGTTGCGGCAGCTCACCTTGTGGCCTAGTACTATTCCTTCATCCACCATGAAGTGGCACTGTTCCCAGTTCAAAACCAAGTTCGCCTCTTCAGATCTTTCAAGAACCTTCTGCAAGTTGCCTAAACAACCTTCAAAGCTGTCTCCAAAGACGGAAAAGTCGTCCATGAAAATCTCTAGGAAATCATCCACCATGTCCGAGAATATTGCCATCATGCACCGTTGGAAGGTCGTTGGTGCATTGCAGAGCCCAAATGGCATTCTCCGAAAGGCATATGTGCCGTACGGGCATGTGAAGGTAGTTTTCTATTGGTCCTCTGGTGCAATTGCTATCTGATTATAACCTGAGTAACTATCAAGAAAACAGTAGCAAGGCTTCCCCGCTAATCTATCAAGCATTTGTTCAATAAAAGGTAAGGGGAAATGGTCTTTCCGGGTAGCTTTATTAAGCTTCCGGTAATCCATACAAACCCTCAACCGGTCACAGTCCTGGTTGGGATTAGTTCATTTTCTAAATTTGTTACCACGGTTATGCCTCCCTTTTTGGGCACACATTGCACCGGGCTCACCCACTTGCTATCCGAGATGGCGTATATGATTCCAGCGTCGAGCCATTTTATAATCTCTTTCTGCACCACCTCTCACACAGCCTCGTTCAATCTTCTTTGGGCATCAATGGTCGACTTATGATCATCCTCCAAGAGAATCTTGTGCATGCATAACGCTAGACTGATGCCTTAGATATGAGCTATAGTCCATCCAATGGCCTTCTTATGCTGATGTAGCATTCTGATTAGATGTTGTTCTTGTTTCTAGATTAACTTTGAAGAGATGATTATGGGCAACATATCATTTAAACCAAGAAAGACATATTTAAGCTGCCCTTGCAGGGGCTTAAGATCTAGAATAGGTGGCTTTTCAATTGAAGGCTTCTGGATTATATATTCATTCGAGGTATAATTAAGAGGCTCGAAGAACTTACCTGGACGAGTGCCTATCCAATTTACCTCCTCAGGACCTTCAGTGTTGGATGTTTCTGAGTCGGAGGAGTCACTGTCGTCGTTACTGTCGTGACAGTCTTCCAGGTGACTGCTGTGGAAATGGCCAAACTTTTTATCGTGGCAGCTTGACCTGATGCAGGGTTGGTCAAGGACTACTTCAGAGATTGCCTTGCACTCTTCTTCTGCATCATCATGTTTTATTGCGTGGAGAACATTGAGTTTGATTTGCTGATCATTCACTCTCATGGTTAGTTCTCCTTTCTCAACATCGATCAAAATTCTGCCTGTGGCTTGGAAGGGTCGCCCCAAGATGATCGGTGCGTTTTCATCTGCTTCACAGTCTAAAACAAGAAAGTCAACAGGTAAAATAAATTTATCCACTCTTACCAGAATATCTTTGATCTTCCCTTCTGGTTGTACATAAGAGCGGTCTGCCAGCTGCAGCATAACTGTTGTGGGCCGCGCTTGTGCAATACCTAATTTCTGAAACACAGATTTGGGCATTAGATTTATGCTAGCACCAAGATCACAAAGTGCCTTACCCACAAACTTATCGCCAATTATGCACGGTATGATGAAGCTCCCAGGGTCCTTTTTTTGGGGTGGATGCTTATGCAAGATTGTCATGCACCCTTCTGTCATCCTCACCGTCTCGAATTCCCCAAGTCTGGACCTTTTTGACATTGCATCCTTGAGAAATTTCGCATAACCGAGCATCTGCTTGATGGCCTCCAACAGTGGTATGTTAATGTGTACTTGTTTAAAAAAATCATAAATCCTTTTATGCTGGTACTCCTGTTTTTGTTTCTGTAACCGCTGTGGAATATGAGGTGGAGGACGGTAATTTTCAAGGCGTCCTTCACATGGTATTCAGATCTGAGGAGGCTTAAGTTCTTCAGCATCTTCAATATGCTCATATGTTCCTTCTGCTGTCGCGGCAGGTGAGTCGACAGCAGCTTGTTCTTCCTCTGCCGGGGCAGTGTTCACGGCAGATGTATCTAGGGTCAGTTTCTTTACTCGGTATGTTCTTCACCTCCGGCCCTTGTAACTGTTTCCCACTCCTATTTGTAATTTCTTTACACTGCTCATGTGTGGGCTTTCTAGTGACCTCAGTGTCACTAGGGAATCCTTCGTTCTGTCTTAGCTTGATATGCTAGGAAACTTGGCCCATCTGTGTCTCCAGAGATTTAAGGGTAGCCTCATGGTTTGTCATTCTCAACTCTGTCTTGTCAATGAATGATTCAGTTTTCTTGACAAAGTGATCCATGTTCGCCATGTATGCTCTTATCTGAGACATAAATGTTGCCAATGTTTTTTCCAATATACTAGGTGCGACTGTCGGCTGCTGTCGCGACAGAATTCTGGGTACCCCCTGGTTTTGGTTGTTCTGCAATGGAGGATTCAGTGCATTGTTCGGATTGCTCTAGGAAAACTTAGGATCTTTCCTCCAGTTGGGATTGTAATTGTTAGAATCATAGTTTCTCGGCTTGTTATAATTCCCAACATACATCCCTTCTTCTAACTGTAAAGGACAGTCTTCTAAACAGTGATTCCCACTACAGGTTTCACATACCTCTTCTGTAGAATATACGGCTTTGGAATCTTTCCGCTTCAGGTTTTCCACTATCTTTGTGAGGTACGCAACCTGTGATTTCATTGAATTTTCAGCTTCATAATCCTTTACAGATATCCCTCGTTTGCCTCCTCTCCCAGTTGTAGGAAATTGCTCATCGTTTTTTGCTAAATTCTTGAACACTATCATTGCCTCGTCTGGTTCCTTATCCAGTATTAGCCCATTCACTGCTGAATCTATTCTCAGACGAGTGTGTGCATTGGTAGCATTGTAGAATTTGACGACCTGATTTCACACGAGGAATCCATGCATCGGGGAATTTCGAAGAAGAGTTGTAAATCTGTCCCATGCCTCGTGCATTGGTTCGTCATCTTCCTGTTGAAAAGTAGCAATTTCATTACGCAATCTCTTAGATAAAAGAGAAGGATTAAAATGATATAAGAATTCACGAGAGAGATCTTCCCAAGTTCGTGTTGAACCCGATGTTAATTTATTCCACCAAGTTTTAGCTCTGTCTCTCAATGAATAAGGAAATAGCCGGAGCCTCATTACTTTCGGATTGATTCCTGGCAGTCTAAACGATCCGCAGATTTCTTGGAACCTTTTCAGATGTTCCCTAGCATCCTCAGTTGCAGAACCACTAAATTGGCCAGCGGAATTTATCATGCTGAACATAACAGGTTTCAGCTCGAAGTTCTCAGCTTCCACATCTGGCAAGGTGGTTTCCAGTTCAACATGGTCATTGACCATGTCGTCACGGCATGACTGCCGTGCGGCAGCGCCAGCAGGCAGTTCATTCCGGACATCTTGGGGAGGATCTTCAACAACCCTCTAGTTATTGTTGTGTAGGTCATCTACCCCGTCTTTCTATCAAGAGTCGGGCTTGGTTCCTGAGTTGATACGTGCGTTCGATCTCTTGATCTAGTTGGTACTCAAGTTCTTTGCCTCGCCTAGATATGCCCATAAGCAAATAGAAAATCTTGTGAAAAGCACAGGGGTAATAGTACCACTAAAAACAAAAAAATAAAAAGAAAAAGTGCAATAATAGAAAGGGTAAAGATATGTTGCCAGTCCTCGGCAACGACGCCAAAAACTTGTTGCGTGTAAAAGAGTCCTATCGCAAATAGTGCAAGTGTACACGACACAAGTAGTAAAGTTATACTTGGAGTATCGGATATCGTCTCTATAGGGACTGGAAATAACTCTATCCTTAAATTGCTGCACAAGAGAGAGATAGTTTAAGTGGATTGTGAAGTAATCTTGATAAACAACTAAAATAAAAGTGTAAAGAATCAGGTTTAAGAAATAGGCCAATATTGATTTGCTCAGTCATGCAGGTGTTGCACATTAAGAGGAACTTCTGTTACGGCGTCGTCCCTATCGCGGCAGCACCTGTCACGGCAGCGATCACACAACTCTGAACTTCAAGCTTGGCAAGAATTCCTCCTATGACTTGTCCTATCCCTAGGCCCAAGTTCAGTTGATTAACACTTCTTGGATGATACCTCCCGGCGTGAATCAAAGGGTGAACACCAATGTTGTTGAATTCTTTCTTAACCACTTAACCTCGTACTTATCTTTTAAGCCGAGATGGTTTAACCATAAACTGGAAAACGCATATTTATTATGTTCGTATGTTTGAGTTTCCCGATATAAAAAATGGATAACCTCACAATGCTCTCCCGATACTCTTGTAAGATATGAAAACCAGAATAAATAAACTTGAAGTTTTTTATTACTTGACAGAAAATTCCTAAAACAGTACAATCCTTGCAACTATTTTATAGAATCAACCCTTAGCCCTAGGGGGAGTTTAGAACATGATGAAAGGGGGAAAACGACAAGGGTTTAGGGGAAGATGGCTAGGAATGAGATATCCTTCCCTAGGTTGAATTACATGCCTTTATATAGGCCTTGTGTCCAAGTTTTCTAATATGGCAAGAATACAAGTTTAAACTAAAGTACAACTCTATTAAAGATTAAATCTTCTGAGTAGATGCCTTTAATTCGTCCACTTCACTTGTCCACTTCATCCTTCTGTCGTCGTGGCTGCCACGACATCGTTTGCTCCTCGACTCCAGTTATGTGCTTCAGCTCTTCTCCTTTTCTGCCCTGCGTCTACCGGAGTAGATAACTGCGAACGTGACCAAAATCAATAGCAATAGTGCCATTTTATCTAATTGTGATGTATATGTAGAAATATATCCTAAATGCAATGAATTATCCTTGAATGCAGCAGAAATATGGGTAAATGAGGGGTATAATATAGAACTTTTATACACTCAACAATTGACATTGGTTATTGGAATTATCATTGATTATTGACATTGGTTATTGGAATTATCATTGATTATTAACATTGGATACAATTGGCGTGCCATAGAATTCATGAGCCCAGTGTACGGGTGACTACGGTCCTAAGGCTACGACCTATATTGATTGGCGAGGCGGAGGGATGTGTTTGGTATTGGTCATATTGGTGAGGTGGAGGGATTGGACTATTCATTGATTTTGCGTGGCGTAGGAATTTACGTATCCACTATCTTGTTTCAATCCAAGGATTAATAATGAATCTGATAAGTTAAACATTGTATATTGAGACATTGCATTGACATTGATGAGCATGTGATTATGTAAAAACTTCATACATTGTTATTCATATTGTTACGACTACCTCACTAGGCAATGTGTGACTAACGTATCTCATCTCATGTATTTCAGGTTGAGGAATTGACCCCTTTTGAAGATCGGACAAGTCGCGGCAAGAGAAGTCACTACAAGCCAAGTAATGTTTAAATCTGACAGTTTGCAAAGTTTACAATTTGATCACTAAGTTTTGGATGTTTAAATTGAATGAGTAAATGAACTCCAAATTGTATGAAATTTTATAGACTTGTTATTATTGTAATGAATTTTATTAAGGTATAATCAATTACATCAAAGGACATCAAATATATCAGATTTACAATTTGGTTCCTAAAACTTGTAATAGTTATTAATGGGTCCTAATTGGATAGTTATTGTTTCGTAACGAAATAATCGGTTTAAGAAGCATGTTGGGTATTGATTTAATATTATTGCATTTGATACTGTTTTGAATGTTGATAACAAAAATGAAATTTTATTACAACGATCACTTTATTGTTCGTCGGTATCACCTTCCGACCCGGTTCTCAACCAGACCGGGAAGGGGGTGTTACAGTTGAAGGGTTTCATCAACCGACCCCTTCTCGCCCATTTTGTTTGTTTAGTTAATCTTTTATTTTTAAATGATGATGTTATTAAACGATGAAGGTTTTTGGATGGATACCCCGACCATGAACTAAAATTACAGTTGGTGGGGATGTTTGCGTTTGAACGATGTTTTATGATTAGTTTTTAATAATTAAAAATGCCTTAGCATTATTTCCCCTATCTAGCATGTTTTATAGTTTTCTAAATATTGTGTCAAGCGACAGCTGGAGTTGGTTGCTTATTGCACCTTAATATCTTAACAGACTTAGGGGGCAATGATCAGTTGCTAGATAATAAGGCGAGATGCTTCTACAGAAGATGTTCAAGTAGATGAACTTACTACGGAAGTGTGTCTACCCTTAGGAGTAAAGATTGGAACTTAATCAAATTAATTTATAAAAAACTTCACTATAAACATATATGGGTTTACATGGTTAATTTTGGGCATTGCCATCGATAGAGGTAAAGCCAACTTTGAATCTTCTCGATAATTAATGCCAAGATAAAACTTTATTAAAGGCTGGCATGACATGAATAACATGAAAACCAAGCATCCCTTACCAACGCTCATCACTCATTTGAAAACTCTCCTAGCCAACGTTGTTTTGCTTTCACTTCTTTTCTTTAAGCACTGTTTTCAAACAACTTCAAATCAAATAACACTTTTCCCTTGACAAGTAAATGAGAAAAGCATTTAAACTCTTGGTCAATCCCTGTGTAGACGATACTCAACTCACTACTATATTACTTGCATACCGTGTATACTTACATGCAAAAGACTTTTAATTTGGGTTGTGTAATACCCCGACAACATTTCAACGTTGCGTGATGGCCTTTTTCCAACATGATTGAGCATAACTTGAAAGTATTCATGGATGATTTCTCAGTGTATGGCAAAACATTTGTGGAATGTCTTCAGAGTTTGGTGCAAGTGTTGAGGAGATGCATAGAGACAAATCTAGTCTTGATCTGGGAAAAATGGCACTTCATGGTGGAGGAGGGCGTTGTTCTTGGGCACAAGGTAACCACGAGAGGACTAGAGGTTGACCAAGAAAAGTCTAGGTAATCAAGAAATTTCCACCTCCTATGAGTCTAAAAGGTATAAGAAGTTTTTTTAGGACATGTAGGTTTTTACCGACGTTTCAATAAAGATTTTTCTAAAATTTCTAAACCTTTATGCTTGTTATTGGAACAAAATGCCACTTTTGCATTTGATGATGCTTTTCTAAGAGCGTTTCAGGAACTTAAGAAGAAGTTGATTAATGCCCCTATAGTCGTGGCACCATATTGGAATGAGCCATTCGAGCTCATGTGCGATGCCAATGCCATCGGAGCAATGTTGGGACATCGGCGTGGAAAAGTTTTTCATACCATTTACTTTGCCAGTCGGACTTTGAATGGAGCACAACTGAATTACTCCACAACTGAGAAAGAATTTCTTGCGGTTGTATTTACTTTTGATAAATTTAGATCTTATTTAGTTGGTAACAAAGTTGTGGTGTATACATATCATTCGACACTGAAGTACCTCTTGGCAAAGAAGGATGCCAAGCCCAGATTGATTAGATGGACGCTTCTTCTATAGGAATTTGGACATTGAGATCCGAGACAACAAGGGCAGTTAAAATTTGGTAGCTAACCACCTATCACGCCTAGAGAATCACCTTGACGATGGTAAGACTGCTACTATAAGCGATAAATTCCTATACAAGTATTTGCTCGCAGTTAATGCCATGCCATGATATGCTGACATAGTCAACTACTTGGTAAGAAATATTCTTCCACCATACTTGGCATTTATTGGCAGGAAACATTTTCTGTGAGATGTTCTGCAATATTATTGGGACGTGCCAATATTGTTCAAATAGTGTGTCGACCAAGTGATCCGGCGGTGTGTGCTAGAGGATGAGCAACACAGTATATTGCAACTATGATGTGTCGTACCATATGAAAGTCAATTTGCCGGGATGAAAACTACTGCCAAGGTGTTGCAGTCAGGATCCTTTTGGCCCATACTATACAAAGATGCCCACAACTATGCAAAGGAATATGATCAATGCCAACGAACAAGAAATATCTCTGGAAGACACCAATTGCCACTCCAAAACATTATGCGTGTGGACTTATTTGATGCATGGGGGATAGACTTTATGGGCCCCTTTCCCTCATCATTTGGTAACCTATATATTTTGTGCTCGTTAACTATGTATCGAAATGGGTTGAGGCTGTTGCATTGCCAACGAACGATGCCAAGGTTGTTGCCAAGTTTTTGCACAAAGACATTTTTACTCAATTTGGTTCCCTTAGAGTGATTATTCATTGTGAGGGTACCAATTTTAAATGCAATCTAATCTCTAAACCTTTGTGTAGATATAGAATTCAGTAGAGGATTGCCATTGCATACCATCCCCAAACAATTGGGTAACCGAGATCTCAAATAGAGAGATCAAAAATATTTTAGAGAAGACTATAAATCCATCAAGGAAAGACTGATCTTTGAGACTATATGAGTCATCACGGGCGTATAGGACTGCTTTTAAAACTACTTTGGGCATTTCACCATTTAGACTCGTTTTGGAAAAGCATGCCACCTACCGGTGTAGATGGAGCATCGTGCATACTAGGCAATCAAAACACTTGATATGGCATGGAGAGATGCTGGAGAAAAAAGATTAATGACCTAAATGAGTTAGTTGTGTTCATAACAAAATGTTGGCATGACAGAAGGATAATGCCAAGACAATTTGAGGTAGGCTAACCTGTTTTGTTATTTAACTCGTGGCTTAAATTGTTTCCAGGCAAGCTCAAGTCAAGATGGTCAAGCCCTTTTGAAGTTGTGAAGCCATATGTCCATGGAGTTGTGGACATTAGGAATTTGAAGTCGGGTGAAATTTTTAAGGTCAATGGCCAACAATTGAAACATTATTTGGAAGGTGATCAAAAGAATGCCAATGAGGTTATTCTCTTGGCAGAGGTTTCATAACATCATCATCAGGTTTTGAATTTTTGTATATATTAGGTTAGATGTTTTTCCTTTTTAACATTTTCTTTATTTGATATTCCTTCTTTTAGTTTTTAATTTTCCTTGCCTGCGTTGAAAGGTTTTCATTTGCGTGTGTGCAAATTTAGTGTGCCAGGTAGAATGCCAGGACAGAAGCTTTGCATGGGGCGTATGTAATTTTGGGAGAAAAGGATTTACTCTAGTGTAACACCCCAAATTTGGGCCTAGATGTTTAGAGTCTGAATCGGATCAGTCTGGAAAACGGTTCGAATCTAAAAGGGAGTTTTAGGGAACACCTAGTTCGGGATACTTTAAAAATATTGAATAATATCTAAAAATCCTCATTTAATATATAAAAGAGAATGGTGAAATCAATTTTACAAAATAAGGTTTGGAAATACTACATTTCAGTGTGGTGACCAAATCGCAGTTTTTACAAAGTTAAATAGTGACTATTTTGTAAAGGAATGAAACTTTGAATCTTTAAGGAGCTAATTTTACCAAAATGTTTTCATCAGTTTTTCCTTAATTTGGGTGATTTAATTAATGTTTTAATTAAAGAAAATGATGGTGATTAAATTAGGAAACTACCTTTTGACTTTTCATAACTACTTTTCACAAATTTTCCCTCATTTTATTTTCTCTCAAATTCCTCCAACCAAACACTTTCTCTCCAGAAAATTTACTATGACTTTCAATTCATTTGATGAGATTTCAATCTCTCTTTGATTCTTAATCAATTCCTCATTGAATCCACTTGATTTCCACTTTGAATTTTCAAGAAAACTTGCACAAATCAAGGAGAAATCATCCATTAGAGGTAAGCTTTGTCCTTCTCCTCTAATGATCAGTTCTTTACTAAAATTCCCAAGTTATCAATCCTTTATTAATGATTTTTAAGTGGTTTTAATGTTAGAAACAAGAAATTGTCTTAAAACTCAAGATTTTGGAAGAGATCTTGAAGATTTTCGTGGTGAATGAGTGGGCTCTATTTTGAGATGATTTTCTAATGTATTTTGGGTGTTAATTGATGTTATAAATGATGTTTTATCAATCAAATCCCGAATAGGTTTGTTTTCCTAAGTTTTACTTGCTAGAATGGTGGTTTTTGGGGTGGTTTTGGTGATCTACTGTTGCTGGAGGTATAAGGTCATGTTTATGTTGCTTTTTGATGTTAATTGATGTTTATAAAAGGTTAGAATTGATAGATCTTGGCTGGGCTTTGTTTTGGGAGAGTTTGGAGGTGATTTTGGTTGTTTTTGGTAGCCAAAATAAGGTTCTTGAGTAGAGCAGCGAGTTGGGTTGTATGGCTGGTGATTTTAATGCATGATGGTGCATTAATCCTATGCTCTTATGTGTTAAAAACAGGGGAGAGTGATCCGGAAGCGATTGAGGTAGCGTTGGAGGTTTCGGACGCTTGGGAAGCTTGTCGACTAGCATAGTGTTGTGTATCGGTGAGTGAGATCGTGTTTTCCAGCTTTGGAATGATTTTGAAAAGATGTTTGGGAACTTAAATTTAGGCTTGAAATGCCGGTTTAAGTTCGGAAGTAAGTAAAGTGGAATTCTCTCTCAATTGTGCTATTATTGTTTTGAAAACTATCAAAATGGCTTTTGATGTGATTGATTTGACAATATGGTTTAATTTGTTGTTTGAGCATGGTTTTAAAGCATGTGAGTTGGTTGTCAAACTTGTTTTGAAGAAGGATGCATGAAATTAATATTCCTTGAGAGTATGTGTTGTTAGTTTACATCTTAAGGCAATGTTCGACATTTTGGCCTTGAAGGTGTTGCATGCTTTTAAAAACAGTGAGTGTGTTGATGATTTTAACATGATATATTGGCATAGATTATGTAAAGATTACCAGATATATTGATCGATCAATAGGATGGAGAGTGCACTATAAACTAAAATTCGTACGTGCTCTTGGGATTCGTTCCAAAGAGAGAGAACAATGATGGGCATTCCATTGGAGTAGGACTTGGTGAAATATCCAAGCTTTTTGGCAACAAGAGTTATTGCCATGAGACCGATGATGGGCATTCCATCGGAGTAGGACTTGGCGAAACATCCAAGCATTTTGGCAACAAGAGTTATTGCCATGAGACCGATGAGGGGCATACCACCGGGGTAGGACTTGATGAAATACTCAAGCTTGAATGTTTTATGCTATGAGGTTTGCATATGAGATTATGAAATTATGAAATGCTTTTGTGTAAACAAGCATGGGTGGCTTTGCCATGAGTTTTGCATAGGTTGTATGCATGAGATAGCTAGATGGTACATGTGGTTTTCAAATGGATATTTGCTTATGCAAAAGAGTATTGAGTTTATGAAATGCTTTTGAGTAACAAGCATGTGTGACCTTACCATGAGTTTTGCATTGGTAGAATGCATGAGATAGACATTTGATACATGAGATTACAATTTGTGTTTTGTTAGAAATGGTTTTCAAGCATGAGAAAGGAAGAGTGTGGAATGGGAATGGTTTCCAAGGAAATTGGTTTAAACTTTACACGAAGCACTATTGTAAGAAATAGTTTAAGTGGAAGATTTTGCAAGAATGTTGTTTCGGGTTGAGTTGCTTAATGCATTTGAGTTTAACGTTGATCTTATGTTAAGTAATGCTTAATTATAAGGTGTTGATGTTTTATATGAGGTTTTCAAACAATACTTGGTTTATAAAGGTGTTATTGCTTTTGAAAAGGGTTTTAAGGTTTGCTACATTGATGGTGTTTTGGTTTTGAGCATTCCTCACTAAGCATTATGTGCTTACGCTCCTTTTTTGTCCATCAATGCAGATAAATGAATTTGGGACAGCAAGAAGCAAGGGATTCAAGAAGAGCTCCACTTGAGAAGTATGTTTTGGTTTATAGCTATAGATAATAAAGGCAATGGGGGAGAGTCTTTTACGTTGTTGTGTAATGAGATTGTTTATCTTGAGCAAGTTCGGTTTTTAGTTTGATACTTGTTGATGATTGTTTTGCGATATTTGGATCTTCTTCTACATATTTTGATATAGCTATGTTCTTTGTTTAAAAGTAAGATCTTGTGTTGAATGTGATAAATGAGTAGCTGTGCTTAATGCTTGTAATGTATCTAGCCTTTGATGCAATATGATGGTTTAAATGCCTAGCATGTTGCTGGTATGTTGTGGAATGATTTTAAGTATGTTTGATGGTGTTTTGAAGTGAAAAACCAGAAGGTTCTGCTGTTTCTGGGCAGGGTGTATCGAAACACCCTTAGCTGTTTCGAAACTGGTGCCTGAAATGGCCTGGGCGTTTCGGAACGACTAGAAGTGTTTCGAAACACTTTGGCTACTGGAAGTGTACGTTTCGGAACTGGTTTCGAAACATACCCGCGTACCGAAACGGTCAACACCGTTTCGATACTGGCGTTCGACACGGGTGTTTCGATACGGTTGCCAGTGTTTCGAAACGGGTGACCGTTGGACACAGATTCTGCATGCTTTACATTTTAGTCTTGAAAGTTGTAATTGCAATTGCTTGAGCTTGAGATGTCTTTTTAAAATGAAATTTGGCAGAGAGGCTTGTAATATGATTAATTAAGGTTCGGTAAGACTAAAATCTACGAAGTCCTTATGTTTTCCAAAATTTACATTTTGGTTCCTAAATGTGTATTTCTTGCAATTGAGTCCTTAAACGTTTTCTGATCGCTGTGCTTTTCTTTTCCAAGGTTCTTAAGCATCCACATAGGCTTACTGCGCATCTAGAAAAGATAAAACAAAAAAAGGGTCGCTAATCAAGGTTGACCTTAGGGTTGACTTTGGTTTTCCCGTGTGATCTTCGTAGTTCGGGTCTAACGCCTAGGTCGGGCTAAGGGGGTTACACCTAGCTTGATAAAATTCGGCCCATGAGAAAGTGAATTTTTTTTCTTTGAAATTAACCCTAGCCTCCCAATTGGATAAGTTGAAATTTAAACTCAAACCCTTATCTCTTTAAAACCTATCCTATCACTTAAACCCTTATCACATCAACCTTTTTTCTCTTCCCTAAAACAGGCCTAACACCATCATTACCCCTCTTATATCGACTGCAGTAATCACTCTATTTAAAACACTCAACCTTTTCCTTCTTTTAACACGTCTTTCAAGATCAAGACTTTTCACTTCTTTCTTTGTGTCTTTGTCAAAGATCAAGCCTAACACCTTTTCACTTCATCTTCTTTACCTTTAGTCGTTTCAAAGATCAAGTCTTTTCACTTCTCTCTTTGTATCTTTATCATGCAAGAAACCCAAGATCCACTTTTTCGTCATATTCTTTTTAAAAAATCCCTCAAGCTCCTAACTTGTTTCAATGGCTTCCTCATCTACGTCGTTCAAGATATTCTTCAACGAGGAGATCCAAAAAAAGCATTAGGAAAATTTTGCCTCAAGATCATTCTCCCATGAGAAGCACTTCGATTTCAAAGATGAGTCAAACGTGGAATTTCCTCCAGATTTCATGGCGGTGGTAACCACACACAAGTGGGAACTTTTATGCCAACAAAAGGGTGAGGTCTACGCCAATATCGTCTGGGAATTCTATGCTCACATGACCACCAAAGCCAACCCTTTCTTGATGATTCGAGGCACATGCGTGCATTTTCATGAGGGTTATATCAATGCCATGTTCAAGTTGAGGGATGCCAAGGACAAACATGTAGAGTATGTTGAGTCAATGACTGTTGCAAAAAGGAAGAAGTTGTTGGCAGATCTGTATGAACCAAGCACATCGTGGATTGTTTGCTCCAAGGGACACCGAACCATCAAGAGACTGGCATTGAAATCTCAACCGAGGGGGTGGAATCACTTTCTCAAGGAAAATCTCATGCCAACCACCCATAACGAAATGGTGTTAGAGGAACGGCTAGCAATACTACACTCAATCATAGTTGGCTGAAAGATCAATGCGAGCCAGATCATCATTGAAGAAACATATAAATGTGCTTGTAATCCTAATGGCAGTTTGTTCTTTCCCTTATTAATTTCTAACATTTTCATGAGACATGGTGTGCCCAAGATCGACTCAGACAAAGGCCACGAAATTAAGGGCACCACAATTACGCCAGCTCTATGGAGGCAACTCACTGCCATCGAGTCCATGGATAAAGGAAAGGGAAAGGCAACCATGCTAAAACCAAAGCCGAAAGTGCTAAAGGTAGAATCTGACGCTCCCATGTCAACTAGTGCAGTGGTATTGCCTCCACAAATTAACCATCGTCAGGAGATTATTCTCCTTAAATTAGAGAAAGTCGAGTATCAGAATGTCATGATCTGGCAATATAATCATGCTAGGGATGTTGCCATCAGGGAAACTCTTGAGAAAATATCCCTGAATTTCTTGCCAGCTTTCCCAGATTATCCTGTAGAAATCTTTCCCAACGATGATGCCATGCCACCTAGTCCCCGATCTGCTCATACCCCATCTGGTGCTACTGTCTCGTTGTCCCATGTGCAAGTTGAATCTTCTAGTACTGACACTCTGATCGAGTCAAAAGAAACAAAAGCAGAGCATGCCGCAACGCTTATTGTACTTGTCCTGTTCGATTCCACCGATGCACATGTTGCTTTGGAGCATGTTAGAATTGTAGAGGAAGTCCTCCGTGATGTTGGAGCCTCTACTGCCGCCTCAAAGCCCATTCTCGACAAGAATAGTGATAGGTGCCCAAAAGTCCTATATTTTGACCTCCTTTTGATGGCAATTATTACTCAACCTACACCCATTTGAGCTGTATTACGGCCCTTCATGCATATATTTCATCATTTATGCCTTTGATCTTTATATTATGTTAATTTTGTGAAAAAGGTACTATTTAATACATGTTTGGTGCTTTTTTAGATCTGCACCATGCGAGGGCAGGATGATGTCGTGACGACACTTGAGGACAAGGGAAGAATGAGGCAGAACCAGCTAGTAGCAGACCCTGATCGAGCCAAGCCACAATACATAGTTTCTACTAAGGGAAGCTGATTTATGATGAAGCCTTGCGGAGCAGAGTTATTCACAGACCCATGTCGTGGCAGCTAAAAGCCATGCCGCGGCCGTGTACTACTACACCTGTCGGAAAGCAAATCAAGCAAAGTGGTAGTCAATTTAAAGAGCTTTAAATGCTGGATTTTTCTACACACTTTGCGTGGCAGTTGGGGCTCGAGAAAAGGACAAAAACATGGAAGGAAGGATAAAGTTGGACTTTTGGCCAAAAGTGTATAATGTAATAAATTAAAGAGATTTACCTCTTTAATAAAGTTTAGTCCAAGTCCAACTTAACTTCTTCTCCAAGAAGGAGTTGTGCCTACACATTCCCCTATATAAAGGGGTTTGTCGCCATCAAGGGAAGGGGGAGAAGAGAGTTCGAGAGAGAGAAGATATTAGGATTTAGTTTGTATTTTCTTTTTATCCATTATGTTCTAATTTCCTTAGGGATATGATTAGTTTGTTTAGTAGTCATGTGGAGACTATTGTACTTTGTTTTTGTTCTAAATGCAATCAAGTTGAGGTTTGCTTACTCTTGGTGTTAATCATTCCTGTATTCTTGTCGAGAGAGAGTTTGTGAGATTATCCATTTATTCGATGTCGAGAGAGTTGAATTCACGAAATGAGTAAGCACGATTTTCATCTAAGGGTGTTAACTAATTCGGCCTAGAGATAGGTTAAGAATTTTAGTGGCTAAGAGAAGCGTGTGATTGGTTGGTGTTTGACTTTGGTTTACGCCGAGAGGCTTGGTCAGAGTTCAACCATCAACATTGTTCTGATATTAAAGATAAGGAGGATCCATTCAAGGACGCTTTGTCGAGCCTTAACAAGCATCTACCCAAGAGTAAGAGATTGCTGCGACAGAGAATCAACCTTTGCGGCCGCGACAGGAACTTAGGTTACTGCCACGGCAGTATAATGCTACAATATTCAAGAACAAAGACAATTCAATAGGATTCTACACTACGTCGCATTCTAATCTGGCCCATTCTATCAACCCTGATCTTCCCTTTACTTTTACTTCTGGATTACTTAAGTTTTAGTATTTTTAGTTTACTCAACAACCCAACTCATCTGTGTTTTTATTTTAATTATTTTGCAGTGCGAGGAAGTAGGACCAAAAGGCTAGCCCAATCCCTGTGGAGACGATACTCGATATATTTATCATTGTATTACTTGACGTGTACACTTGCACTATTGCAGGGCATTTTTACGCGAGCATCAAGTTTTTGGCGCCATTGCCGAGGATTAGAAACTTTTGTTTTTATTTTCTTGCACTCTTTATTTTATTTAGTTTCTTTATTTTTATTTTTAATAATACCTGGTTTTGTCTTGGTGCATGACCAGAGCAAACCCAGGAAGCTCATTGCGAGATCCAGATCTAGATATCAAACGCACTTACCTAAGGCCTAGACGAGAATCCGCAGTGCAGCAACTTGAGGACCAAGCCCGATGTCGCGGCCAAGGCATCAACCAAGGGGCCCTACCGAGGGGCAGCAGTTCCCGGTAGGAGATGTAGCAAATCCGCAAGCTCCATTCGTACCAGTATGACACCCAACAATCTGAGACTACCCTGAAGAGGACCTGAACGGGCTAAACTCTGGAGTGGTTACCCCAGAAATGGAGACCACCAACTTTGAGCTATAACCCGTGATGTTTAACATGATCAATACTATGAGGCAATTTGGTGGCTCAAAAACTGAAAATGCCAGACAACACCTCAAGTCCTTCCTCCAAATTTGTAATTCATTTAAAATACAGGGGGTTCATGAGGATATTCTAAGATTAAAATCGTTCCCCTATTCACCGAGGGATAGTGCAAAAACTTGGCTCAACAGTATCACAGCAGGATCAATTGCATCTTGGAGTAATCTTTGTCGTGATTTCTTAGTACGCTTTAATACAACAAATTTAACTGACAAATTACATAACGAGATCACTTCTTTTTGACAAGCTGATGATGAGTCCATGCAAGAGGCTTGGGAGAGATATAGAGAGCTATTACACAAATGCCCCTTGCACAGATTCCCAATATGGAAGCTGGTGACCATGTTCTACAATGCGGTTAACATGACAACTATGATGATGCTAAGTGCCTCGGCAAATAGCATACTCTTAGACAAAGAGCCGGAAGAAGCCATGGAGATTTTAAACATGACGACCAAGAACAATTATCAGTTCCTCACGACCAGAAGGGGATGAGTCTGCCATCAACCCACAGTAAATGAAATAGGGTCCTCGGACTCAATTTCATCTCAGAACGCAACCTTAACAAATCTGGTTCTAAACTTGCAGTCGCAAAACAATCACCAAGAAGTCAAGGTAAAAGATTTATTTTGCAAAAACTGTGAAGGTAACCATGCTTTTTTCTGAATGCCCGCAGAACCTAGAGTTAGCTTGTTATGTTGGAAACTTCAATCGCAATAATCAGATGTCCAACAATTACAATCCAGCCTGGAAAAAGCACCCTAACTTCTCTTGGAGCAACCCTAACAATGCACTTAATATGCAACATGAAAATGCTCCAGCCGCAGGATTCCAACAAACTATGCCGCCGCAGTAGGACATGTCGCCGCAACAGCTAATACAGTCTAGTTCTTTAGAAAACACTCTCCATGCTTTTATGAATCAAACTAGTGCATATATGGCTACTTCTAACAAGTTTATAAAAAATACTGACGCTTTTATGGACAGGACCGAGGAACGACTACAAAACCATGAGGCAACGTTAAGATCCCTGGAAACTCAAGTCATGCAGTTTGCACAAACTCTAAGTTCCAGACTAAAGGGAGCAACACATGAAAAATGCAAGGCGGTCAGAACTAGGAGTGGTAACCAGCTAAAGGAACCCCAGATCAGTGCAAATGATAAAGAAAAAGAAGCCTCCACTGCAGTAGATCCTATCGCGGCAGTACCTAATACCTCTGCCCCGGCCGAAGCTGACACCACTAGCACGGAAGAACCAATTGATTCTACCAATGGCAAGTAGAAAGATGTGGATAACCCAGATCCAATACCGCAAATCAGATTACCAGGCAAAGAATGGATCGAGGACATGCGATCCCCACCACCATTCCCACAAAGGGTGAAATGTCAGAGCAACAATATCAGTTGAAGAAGTTCTTGGATATCATGAAACATGTCCATATTAACATACCCTTTGTGGAAGCGATAAAGAAAATGTCGAATTACGCCAAGTTACTCAAAGACATGATATCCAAGCGAACAAAGATAAGGGAATTTGAGACCGTTGCCGCCACAGAGGAATGTATGGCCATGTTACAAAACCGAGCTCCACCCAAACTTAAAGATCTAGGGAGCTTCACAATACCATGCACCATTGGGAATCATTTTGTGGGGAAGGCAATGTGTGACTTGGGGGCAAGCATAAATTTAATGCCAAAATTTGTGTTCTAAAAGCTAGGAATAGGAAAGGCTAAACCTACAACAATAATGTTCCAGTTGGCTGATCGCTCCTATGTTCACATAGAAGGAAAAATAGAAGACATATTGGTAAGAGTGGATAAATTTATTTTTCCTGCTGATTTCCTTATTCTTGATTGTGAGGCAGATGGACATGCACCCATCATACTTGGACGACTATCTTAGCCACTAGGAGGACCTTGATCGACGGAGAAAAAGTAGAACTAACAATGAGGGTAAACGGTCAACTTGTCAAGCTGAACGTTCTCTAGACTCTAAAACGTGCGAACGATCAGGAAGAATGTCAAGTAATGTAAGCCACTACAAAATTCAATTTTGACATTAATCTATCTATCTATCTATCTATCTATCTATCTATCTATCTATCTATCTATCTATCTATCTATCTATCTATCTATCTATCTATCTATCTATCTATCTATCTATCTATCTATCTATCTATCTATCTATCTATCTATCTATCTATCTATCTATCTATCTATCTATCTATCTATCTATCTATCTATCTATCTATCTATCTATCTATCTATCTATCTATCTATCTATCTATCTATCTATCTATCTATCTATCTATCTATCTATCTATCTATCTATCTATCTATCTATCTATCTATCTATCTATCTATCTATCTATCTATCTATCTATCTATCTATCTATCTATCTATCTATCTATCTATCTATCTATCTATCTATCTATCTATCTATCTATCTATCTATCTATCTATCTATCTATCTATCTATCTATCTATCTATCTATCTATCTATCTATCTATCTATCTATCTATCTATCTATCTATCTATCTATCTATCTATCTATCTATCTATCTATCTATCTATCTATCTATCTATCTATCTATCTATCTATCTATCTATCTATCTATCTATCTATCTATCTATCTATCTATCTATCTATCTATCTATCTATCTATCTATCTATCTATCTATCTATCTATCTATCTATCTATCTATCTATCTATCTATCTATCTATCTATCTATCTATCTATCTATCTATCTATCTATCTATCTATCTATCTATCTATCTATCTATCTATCTATCTATCTATCTATCTATCTATCTATCTATCTATCTATCTATCTATCTATCTATCTATCTATCTATCTATCTATCTATCTATCTATCTATCTATCTATCTATCTATCTATCTATCTATCTATCTATCTATCTATCTATCTATCTATCTATCTATCTATCTATCTATCTATCTATCTATCTATCTATCTATCTATCTATCTATCTATCTATCTATCTATCTATCTATCTATCTATCTATCTATCTATCTATCTATCTATCTATCTATCTATCTATCTATCTATCTATCTATCTATCTATCTATCTATCTATCTATCTATCTATCTATCTATCTATCTATCTATCTATCTATCTATCTATCTATCTATCTATCTATCTATCTATCTATCTATCTATCTATCTATCTATCTATCTATCTATCTATCTATCTATCTATCTATCTATCTATCTATCTATCTATCTATCTATCTATCTATCTATCTATCTATCTATCTATCTATCTATCTATCTATCTATCTATCTATCTATCTATCTATCTATCTATCTATCTATCTATCTATCTATCTATCTATCTATCTATCTATCTATCTATCTATCTATCTATCTATCTATCTATCTATCTATCTATCTATCTATCTATCTATCTATCTATCTATCTATCTATCTATCTATCTATCTATCTATCTATCTATCTATCTATCTATCTATCTATCTATCTATCTATCTATCTATCTATCTATCTATCTATCTATCTATCTATCTATCTATCTATCTATCTATCTATCTATCTATCTATCTATCTATCTATCTATCTATCTATCTATCTATCTATCTATCTATCTATCTATCTATCTATCTATCTATCTATCTATCTATCTATCTATCTATCTATCTATCTATCTATCTATCTATCTATCTATCTATCTATCTATCTATCTATCTATCTATCTATCTATCTATCTATCTATCTATCTATCTATCTATCTATCTATCTATCTATCTATCTATCTATCTATCTATCTATCTATCTATCTATCTATCTATCTATCTATCTATCTATCTATCTATCTATCTATCTATCTATCTATCTATCTATCTATCTATCTATCTATCTATCTATCTATCTATCTATCTATCTATCTATCTATCTATCTATCTATCTATCTATCTATCTATCTATCTATCTATCTATCTATCTATCTATCTATCTATCTATCTATCTATCTATCTATCTATCTATCTATCTATCTATCTATCTATCTATCTATCTATCTATCTATCTATCTATCTATCTATCTATCTATCTATTATATTCGGTAATCTTTTTTATTATTTATGCTAATATATTACATTAAAATCAATATCTCACCTATTGTTTTGATGCAACATTTCTAAAATCAATCTCATCCCATTTCAAAACCACAAGTCATGCATAGCATTTAGTCAAAATCTCAAAACTCTTTGCAATGCCAATCTATCTCATAGGATCAATGTGAAACAACATTTCATGTCATAAATCATGCATAAAACAGTAGGAATTTGTCTATCTCAAATCAAGAGTATGTTAAAAGCATTTAGGGGCATCAACCACTTTTCAAGAGAAAATCTAAACATACTTACTTCCGGACTTAGGATGGTGTTTCAAACCAATCCTAAATCCCCAAACCTTGTTTCCTTATCCCTTAAGGAGTTCTAAAACCATTTGCACTCACCGATAACATTTCGCTTGCTCGCCGAAACGATTTCTAGGCTTTCGGCACTTCCGAATCAACACCAAATGCGTCTGAAGATGTCTCCCATGTTCATTACACATAAGAGTAGAGGATTAATTCATCATCATGCATTAAAATCACCAGCCACTCATTCTAACTCGCTGCTCTACTCAAAACTAGCATTTCGGCTAACCGAAATCACCTCCAAACTTTCTCAAATCAAAGCCCAGCCAAGATCTATCAACTCTAACCTTTTCTAAACTTCAATCAACATCAACAATCACCATAAACACAACTTATACCTCCAGCAATAGATGATCACCAAAAACACCTCAAAAACCACAAATGTAGCATCTCAAACTTAGGAACCCAAACCTATTCGGGATTTATTTGTTAAAACCTCATTCTCAACATCAAATATCATCCAAAATATGTTAGAAATCAAGCTCAAAACAGAGCTTAACATAGAAATACGAAAATCACCAAGATGTCATCAAGAATCTTGAATTTAGCAACTATTTCATGTTTATAACATTAAAACAACCCAAAAACCATTAACAAAGGATTGATAACTTAGTAATTTTAGTAAAGAACTGATCATTAGAGGAGAAGGACGAAGCTTACCTCTAATGGTTGATCTCTCATCAATTTGGGCAAGTTTTCTTGAAATCCAAAGCGAAAAATCAAAAGGATTTGATGAAACAAAGATAATAAATCTTTTGGAAGATAAAATCTCAGAAAAAAAATTAAAATCAAAGGTTCTTTGATGAAAGAAAAGTGTTTGGCTGATTGGAAGTTGAGAGAAAATGAAAAGAGAAAACTATCGTGAAATTAGTTATGAAAAGTCAACTTTAATTTTCCTTTTAAATTCTCTTTTATTTCTTTTATTAAATCATTATTAAAAGCTCCCAAATTAAAGAGAAATCTGATGAAAATGAATAGTAAAATTAGCTTCTTAAAGATTTAAAGTTCCAATCCTTTACAAAACAGTCACTAGTCAACTTTTGCAAAAATTGCATTTTGGTCACTATACCAAAATGTAATATTTCCAAATTTCATTTTTTAAAATTATTTTCACCATAATCATTTATATAATAAATGAGGATTTTTAGATATTTTTCCATATTTTGAAAACATCTCGAACTAGGTGTTCCCTAAACCAACCTCAAGGGTCGAACCGTTCCCGACCGGCCCGATTCAACATCTAAAACATCTATGCCCAAAACCAGGGCATTACAACTCTTCCCCACTTAATAAATTTAATCCTCGAAAGTTACCCGGTGGAAAAAAGGTAAGGAAATTGCTTCTTCTTGTCATCCTTCCTTTCGCACGTGGCTTCCTCAACACAACGATGTTTCTACATGACTTTGACCAGCTCGATGGTCTTACTCCGGAGAACCTTACTATACGTATCCTGTAACCCCCTTAACCCGGCCTAGACGGTCGACCCGAATTAAGAAAGTCACACGGGGAAAATCAAAGTCAACCCGAAAGTCAACCTTGATTAACGACCCTTTTTTTCTTTTTACTCTTGTCTAGATGCACATTAACCCTAGTTATGATCATTCAAACAACATGCTCAAAGATCATAAACATCAGAGATCAAACAGGGACCCAATTGAACAATTTACAACTTTAGGGACCAAATTGTAAATTCTGTAAATTATAAGGTCTTAGCCCAAATTAGAGTTACCATATTGAAATTAATCAGGTTTCATGCTTCACTGCCAAATTTCAGCTCAAACGGACATCCCAAACTCATACAATTGCACAAACAAGATTCAGGACCAAAACGTAAACATTCCAAAACATATAACTGCCAATGTCAGCCCCCAACGGTCAGGTGTTCCGAAACAGGAAGAACCTTTTTCGAAATGCGGGGCCGTTCCGCAACGCGTACCGAAACGAGGGCTGGCAGAGGGCTTTCCGTTTCAGAACGGTGTCTTCCGTTTCGGACGCCTGGGTTGCTACAAGGCACCCGTTCCGAAACGGTAGCTACTATTCCGAAACGACCTGCACGGAATGCAGAAAAATGCTTGCTTAAACATGCAATTGATCAACCATACATGCTCCAAATGCTACCAAACTTTACCAGCAACACATTCAACATACAAGAGACATATTTGCATCAACCAATCAACAATATGTCAACAATTATGAAAAGCCCCAAATCTATAAGCATGTTTCCTACTCAAGCAAACCATTCATGCAATAAACTCCAAACCAAGCACATAATGGCCAATTACAAAATCCAGCATTAACATCATCATATAACAAACTTAGGGAGTTCAAACCCCTCCCAAAACATCCACATAGGTCCCCCATTGCCAAATGCCAAAAGCTAAAAGTGTTTAAGAAAACCTTCCCATACTTGAGCTTAACTTCCACTTGATTGCTTGCCTTCCTTGCTGCCCTCAATGCACCTTAATGCTCTGCATTATTGGTTTAAGAAAACGAAAGAGAGCGTAAGCAAAAGCTTAGTGAGGAATGCTCATTAAAACCATTTAATAATGCTTTTATAAAACTCATTTATAAATCATGCTTCAAGCAACATTAAACATGTTCTTAAACATTTAAAACAAGCATCTCATGCTTCAACTTCATTTAACATGCTCTTTAACAATTCAAACAAGCATCTCATGCTTCAATTTATAATAAGTCATATTGGCAACAAGTGATACAATTCTCATAAGATTCACACATGGACTTTTAAACACCATTGTAATCTTATCCCCATGGACTTTTAAACACCATGGACCCATGGACTTTTAAACACCATGGCAAGGACCACACAAGGACTTTTAACCACCTTTGTGTCCTTAACAAGAATCTCCCAAGGACTTTTAACCACCTTGGAGTTCTTAAGTAACCAAGGCTTTCCAAGGACTTTTAACCACCTTGAGCCTTAACCATGAACCATCCAAGGACTTTTAACCACCTTGATGTTCATAAACTTTCCAAGATCCACACAAGGACTTTTAACCACCTTTGTGATCTTACCAAGAACCATCCAAGGACTTTTAACCACCTTGATGTTCTTAAATATACAAGGCTCACACAAGGACTTTTAACCACCTTTGTGACCTTAACATCACTTGCCAATATGCATCATTATCATCAATATATCCACTGTTTTAAAGCATTAAACCAAGTCATAAACATCATGCATTTTTAAGCATCAAACCACATTTAAACAATGTTCAAAAACAAGGAACTCTTACCTTGAGCTTCCTTCAACATATGGCTTACAAAATCAGCAATAACCATGCTAAATCATGCTTTCAAACAGAATTTAAAACATGCAATAACCACATTGCATAACAACCAAACCATGGCCACCACTAGAGAGTTTTTCCGAAAACTTACACTTGAGCTTAGTAAAGTTGTTTAGACTTAAACTAAGCTCTCAAGACACTGGTTTCAAAGCCAAAAACCCAATTTCACTCACCGATTCTGTTTCGCCTCTTGCCGAAACACAAATCAAGCTTCCGGATCACCTCCACTTGGATCCAAAGATGACTCCCCTGTTTTAAACACATCAAAGCAGAGGATTAATGCATCATCATGCATTAATAGCTTCTATGAAAGCACCTAAACCCACTGCTCTCATCCATACTCCATTTTCGGCCACCAAACACAACCGAAAATGCATCCAAACAACTCCTCAACAAAGCCCAACCATAAACCATCAAAACTAAACATCCTTTAACATCATTTAACATCTAAAAAGGACCTAACAACATCCTTATACCTCCAGCAACATCAGATCCACAAGATCACTCCAAAACAACCAAGAATCACAAGCTAAACTTAGGAAATTCAGCCTGTCCGGGATTGCATTAATTAAAACTCAATTCCTTATCAAATTAACATTCATTTATCATCAAATTAACACCTTAAAACACAGCCCAATCAAATCCAACGAAAATCCATCAAAAATCACCAAATCTTGCATTTTAAGCAAAGATCCATTACACAACTTTAAAACCACTTATAAAACATCAATTAAGGATTGAGAACTTAGGAATTTCAGTAAAGAACTGAGAGTTTAGAGGAGAAGGACGTTCTTACCTCCAAACTTGAGTTTCTCCTCTTTTAGAACCAAAAAGCTTGAAGAATCAACTAGCAAATGGTGAGGTTTTGTTGATGAGATGATTAGGAATCTAAAGAGAATTGAAAAGAGGTATTTAGGTGACAAAATCAGAGGAAAAAGCTCCGGAGAGAATGTTTGGGTTGAGAGAAAATGAGAGAAAAGGAAAATTGGAAAAGTTAGTTGAAAATGGAAAATAACTTCCCTCCACTTTTCTTTTATTTAAAACTCAGAATTAAATCATAAAATACCTTAGAAAAATCTGGAGAAACTCCCTTTGGGTAAATAGCTCCTTAAAGATTCAAAGTTTCAATACTTTTTAAAATAGTCACACAATTTTCAAAAATTACATTTTGGTCACTAGCCAAAATGTCACCCTTCCAAACCTCATTTTGTAAAATTGATTTCACAGTTCACTTATATATATTAAAAGATGATTTTAGAACATTTTTCCATATTTTTAATGCAACCCGAACTAGGCTTTCCTAATTTCACCTTTTTATATTCGAACAGCACTTTGACCGAACCGGTCAACGCCCAAACTTCTAAGCCCAAAACCGGGGCGTTACAACTCTCCCCCCCCTTAAGAAATTTCGTCCCCGAAATTTACCTGAAGGAAAGAGATAAGGAAACTGCTTCAGCATGTCTTCCTTCCACTCCCACGTGGCTTCCTCAACACCACGATGCTTCCACAGCACCTTTACCAACTCGATGGTCTTGCCACGAAGAACCTTGCTATCCGAATCCAGAACCTTCACCGGTTCCTCATCATAGGTCAAATCCGGATTCAATTCCACTTCCTCCACAGGCATCACATGCGAAGGATCAGATCTATACTTCCGGAGCATAGAAACATGAAACACATCATGAATCTTCTCCAACTCTTGAGGTAGCCTCAACTTATACGCAACAGGACCCACACGCTCAAACACCTCATATGGTCCAATGTACCTAGGGCTCAACTTACCCTTCCGGCCAAACCTTATCACCTTTTTCCAAGGCGAAACCTTCAAGAACACACGGTCACCCACCGCATACTAAATTTCCTTACGCTTCAAATCCGCGTAAGACTTTTGCCGATCAGAAGCTGCCTTCAGCCGCTCACAAATGAGCTTCACCTTCTCGGTGGTTCCTTTCAACAAAGCCGGCATCGAAACCAACTTCTGACCCGTTTCAGCCCAACAAAGAGGAGTCCTACACTTCCTCCCGTACAAAGCCTCATAAGGTGCCATTTGAATACTTGCCTGATAACTATTGTTATAAGCAAACTCCACCAAAGGCAAATGCTTCTCCCAAGAGCCCTGGAACTCAATCACGCAACACCTCAACATATCCTCCAAAATCTGGATAACACGCTCTGACTGACCATCCGACTGGGGATGATAAGATGTACTGAAATTCAACCTTGTACCCAAAGCTTGATGCAAACACTGCCAGAAACGCGATGTGAACCTCGGATCCCTATCTGACACAATCGACTTAGGCACACCATGCAGCCGCACAATCTCAGCAATGTACAGCTCCGCAAGCTTATCCAAAGAAAACGTAGTATGCACAGGCAAGAAATGTGCACACTTCGTCAGGCGATCCACAATCACCCACACCGAATTCTTCTTCGATGGAGACAAAGGTAAACCAGATACAAAATCCATGGTAACCCTTTCCCACTTCCATTCAGGGATTCTCAACGGTTGCAACAACCCTGAAGGAACCTAATGCTCAGCCTTAACTCGCTGACACACCAAACACTTGCTCACAAACTCCGCAACATCCTTCTTCAAACCCACCCAATAGTACTCATCACGAAGATCACGATACATCTTAGTACTACCAGGGTGCATAGCAAAAGGACTACAATGACCTTCAGTCAGAATAGCACGCCTCAACTCAGCATCATTGGGCACTACTATTCGACTCCCAAAACACAACACACCATCATCATTAAAACAGAAATCCGAAGGCCTACCCTCTACAATATCCTGAACATGAGACACCAAGGAATCATCCAACAACTGCTTTTCCTTGATCGACTGAACCATAGATGGTTTCACTTGCAACTCAGCTACAAGACCACCGTCACGCGAAATACTCAAACTTGCAAACATAGCCCTCAAATCAACAGCTACCTTCCTACTCAAGGCATCCGCTACAACATTAGCCTTTCCAGGATGGTACTCAATCGTCAGATCATAGTCCTTGAGCAACTCCAACCAACGCCGCTGCCTGAGATTCAACTCCTTCTGAGACATCAGATACCTCAAACTCTTGTGATCCGTGTACACAGTACACTTCTCACCATACAGATAATGTCTCCAAATCTTCAGAGCAAAAACCACTGCAGCCAACTCAATATCATGCGTAGGATAATTGCGCTCATGCACCTTCAACTGCCGCGATGCATAAGCCACAACCCTACCCTCTTGCATCAGCACACATCCCAAACCAACATAGGACGCATCACTGTAGACCACAAACTCTTTCCCTGATTCAGGCTGAACCAAGATAGGAGCTTGCGTCAAAGCTGCCTTAAGCTTCTCAAAAGCCTACTGTCTCGCTTCCGTCCACTCATACATAACATCATTTTGCAACAGCTTCGTCAAAGGTGCAGCAACCTTAGAAAACCCATCCACAAACCTCCGATAGTATCCCGCCAAACCAAGGAAACTACGAACCTCATGAACAGACTTAGGAACCTTCCAGTTCATCACCGCCTCAATCTTCTGAGGATCCACACGAATCCCCTCAGCAGAAACTACATGCCCAAGAAACACCACCTCCTTAAGCCAAAACTCACACTTGCTCAACTTAGCATAAAGCTGATTCTCCAACAAAGCTTGCAGCACAATCCTCAAATGCTCTTCATGCTCCTCCTCAGTACGCAAATACACGAGGATATCATCAATGAACACCACAACAAACTTATCCATGTATTCATGAAACACACGGTTCATCATGTCCATGAAAGCAGCAGGAGCATTTGTCAAACCAAACGGCATCACAAGGAACTCATAATGCCCATACCTTGTCCTGAAATCTGTCTTAGGCACATCCACATCCTTCACCTTCAACTGATAATACCCTGACCTCAAGTCAATCTTAGAGAACACAGCAGCTCCCCAAAATTGATCAAAGAGATCATCAATCCTCGGCAAAGGATACCGATTCTTGATAGTCAACTTGTTCAGCTGACGGTAATCAATGCACATTCTCATAGTGCCATCCTTCTTCTTCACAAACAAGACCGGTGCACCCCAAGGTGACACACTTGGCCGAATGAAACCACGATCAAGCAACTCTTGCAGCTGCGTCTTCAGCTCCTTCAGCTCCTTAGGTGCCATTCTATAAGGGGTAATGGACACAGGAGTTGTATTCTCATACAGCTCAATTCCAAACTCCACCTCACGATTTGGAGGTAAACCAGGCAACTCCTCAGGAAACACATCAGGGAACTCCTTCACAACCCTGATATCTTGCACCCGCAACTCCTTAGAACTAGGATTCATCACAAAAGCTAGATAAGCTTCACAACCTTGCCTCAGCATCCTGCTCGCCTCCAAGGTAGACACCACATTGGCAAGAAACTTCACATTCTCACCAACCACAACAACTTCATAATCATCCGCAAGCTTCAACGAAACTCGCTTATTTTCACAATCCACAATAGCACGATGCTCAGCAAGCCAATCCATACCAAGGATTACATCAAAACCATAGAAAGGCAACTCCATAAGGTCAACATGAAAAACATGGTCTTGAACAACCAAAGGACACCTTCTATACAACTTTCGAGTCACAACAGTCTCACCAAAAGAACTAGTGACTCGAACACCAACATCCAAAGACTCAACAGGCAAACCAAGCAATTCAGCATGCTCACGCAAAATATATGAATGCGTAGATCCAGAATCTATCAAGGAAAGCAATGACAAGGATTGCAAAGTAAAAGTACCTGCAATCACATCTGCATCATTCCTCCCCTCTCGCTGAGCATACACCCTAGCTTGACCTCCACCCTCAGGCTGAATAGCCACAACATGGGCCACTCCTCGACCACCTTCCTCTCTCCGCTAGAAGTTACCACGGCCGCGCCCACGACCTCTCTGCGGTGCAGCAACAACAGGAGCACGCACTTGGCCTCCAGCCAACATAGGACACTCTCGCCTCAAATGATCCGCAGATCCACAATTCCAGCACCCGTTACCAGCTGCCGCAAGAGGAGCTTGCACCTCCCTCACAGCACGAGGACAGTCACGCTTCATGTGGCCACGTGAACCACAAATCCAACAAGCACTCGGATCAGCTCTAGCATTGCCTCCCCGAACAGGTGCACCACCACCTCTCTTAGCTGAGGACTGATACTTCTGATCACGTCCCCTCTTGTTCCGTCCACCACCGGAACTAAACTCAGCAGCTCGCTTTCCAGCACTTGCTCCAGCACCTCTAGCAGATAAACCCAAGTTCATCTCAATATCCTTGGCTCGGCCCACCAGCACATCAAAATCATCATACTCGGTAGCCAACACATACATCTTCACATCCGTCACTAAACCATAACGGAATCTTTCGCACCTCGCCCGCTCATCAGGGACTAACTCAGGCGCATAATGACTGAGTCGCACAAACTGCACTTCATACTCAGCCACAGTCATGCTCCCCTGGGTAAGAGACATGAACTCACGCTTCTTTTCATCCAGGTATCTCACACCAAGATACCTTCTCTTGAACACATTCTGAAAGAATGTCCAAGTTAGGTCAGCTTCAGCCATCCCAGCAATAGTGGTCGTCCACCACGTATAAGCATCATCCTGCAGCAAGGATACAACACACCCAAGCTTTTGCACATCAGTGCAACCCATCTGACCAAAGATCCTCTTGGTACTCTCCATCCAGGATTCAGAACCTTCAGCAGACATACCCCTGAACTCAGTCCCACCAAGACTGCGCAAACGCTCCAAGGGTAGTCTCACTCCAGCATCTCCCTGATGCCCAGCTCCTTGAGCTCCAGCTACTGTCGCTCGAAAAGCACCAGCAATAGCTTGCACCAACATCGTCATGTCAGGCATAGCTTGCCCCTGACCAGCCTCAGGTCCAGCAGCTCCAGCACCAGCTGCAGCTTCAGCTCTTTCACCCTCAGCACCACCACCACCAGGTGGAGGAGGAGGTAACACCGCACTTCCCGCATTCTCCTCATTCTCATTCTCATTCGGAGCCGTAGCTCGCACATTACTTCTCAACTCTCTACGAGGGGCCATACTTTAACCATGCAATCACAATGCAAATAAACAAAGTCAGGTCCAGCAAGGTAAGCAATCCAAGTACTCAAGCTCAATTTCATTTAAAATCAACATCATTACATTAGCTTTGATTTGGCAATGGGTACCCACAACATGCTTCATCACAGCATACAACCCAATTACATCAAAATCACATACTACTCAACATGCTTTCACTCAACAAGCATACAAGGCATACATACTTCAATCATGCACACATTCATTCCCAATTACTCGAGAACTCAGCTCTGATACCACCAAATGTAACCCCCTTAACCCGGCCTAGACGGTCGACCCGAATTAAGAAAGTCACACGGGGAAAACCAAAGTCAACCCGAAAGTCAACCTTGATTAACGACCCTTTTTTTTTTCTTTTTACTCTTGTCTAGATGCACATTAACCCTAGTTATGATCATTCAAACAACATGCTCAAAGATCATAAACATCAGAGATCAAACAGGGACCCAATTGAACAATTTACAACTTTAGGGACCAAATTGTAAATTCTATAAATTATAAGGTCTTAGCCCAAATTAGAGTTACCATCTTGAAATTAATCAGGTTTCATGCTTCACTGCCAAATTTCAGCTCAAACGGACATCCCAAACTCATACAATTGCACGAACAAGATTCAGGACCAAAACGTAAACATTCCAAAACATATAACTGCCAATGTCAGCCCCCAACGATCAGGTGTTCCGAAACAGGAAGAACCTGTTTCGAAACGCGGGGCCGTTCCGCAACGCGTACCGAAACGAGGGCTGGCAGAGGGCTTTCCGTTTCGGAACGATGTCTTCCGTTTCGGACGCCTGGGTTGCTACAAGGCACCCGTTCCGAAACGGTAGCTACTGTTCCGAAACGACCTGCACGGAATGCAGAAAAATGCTTGCTTAAACATGCAATTGATCAACCATACATGCTCCAAATGCTACCAAACTTTACCAGCAACACATTCAACATACAAGAGACATATTTGCATCAACCAATCAACAATATGTCAACAATTATGAAAAGCCCCAAATCTATGAGCATGCTTCCTACTCAAGCAAACCATTCATGCAATAAACTCCAAACCAAGCACATAATGGCCAATTACAAAATCCAGCATTAACATCATCATATAACAAACTTAGGGAGTTCAAACCCCTCCCAAAACATCCACATAGGTCCCCCATTGCCAAATGCAAAAAGCTAAAAGTGTTTAAGAAAACCTTCCCATACTTGAGCTTAACTTCCACTTGATTGCTTGCCTTCCTTGCTGGCCTCAATGCACCTTAATGCTCTGCATTATTGGTTTAAGAAAACGAAAGAGAGCGTAAGCAAAAGCTTAGTGAGGAATGCTCATTAAAACCATTCAATAATGCTTTTATAAAACTCATTTATAAATCATGCTTCAAGCAACATTAAACATGTTCTTAAACATTTAAAACAAGCATCTCATGCTTCAACTTCATTTAACATGCTCTTTAACAATTCAAACAAGCATCTCATGCTTCAATTTATAATAAGTCATATTGGCAACAAGTGATACAATTCTCATAAGATTCACACATGGACTTTTAAACACCATTGTAATCTTATCCCCATGGACTTTTAAACACCATGGACCCATGGACTTTTAAACACCATGGCAAGGACCACACAAGGACTTTTAACCACCTTTGTGTCCTTAACAAGAATCTCCCAAGGACTTTTAACCACCTTGGAGTTCTTAAGTAACCAAGGCTTTCCAAGGACTTTTAACCACCTTGAGCCTTAACCATGAACCATCCAAGGACTTTTAACCACCTTGATGTTCATAAACTTTCCAAGATCCACACAAGGACTTTTAACCACCTTTGTGATCTTACCAAGAACCATCCAAGGACTTTTAACCACCTTGATGTTCTTAAATATACAAGGCTCACACAAGGACTTTTAACCACCTTTGTGACCTTAACATCACTTGCCAATATGCATCATTATCATCAATATATCCACTGTTTTAAAGCATTAAACCAAGCCATAAACATCATGCATTTTTAAGCATCAAACCACATTTAAACAATGTTCAAAAACAAGGAACTCTTACCTTGAGCTTCCTTCAACATATGGCTTACAAAATCAGCAATAACCATGCTAAATCATGCTTTCAAAACAGAATTTAAAACATGCAATAACCACATTGCATAACAACCAAACCATGGCCACCACTAGAGAGTTTTTCCGAAAACTTACACTTGAGCTTAGTAAAGTTGTTTAGACTTAAACTAAGCTCCCAAGACACTGGTTTCAAAGCCGAAAACCCAATTTCACTCACTGATTCCGTTTCGCCTCTTGCCGAAACACAAATCAAGCTTCCGGATCACCTCCACTTGGATCCAAAGATGACTCCCCTGTTTTAAACACATCAAAGCAGAGGATTAATGCATCATCATGCATTAATAGCTTCTATGAAAGCACCTAAACCCGCTGCTCTCATCCACACTCCATTTTCGGCCACCAAACACAACCGAAAATGCATCCAAACAACTCCTCAACAAAGCCCAGCCATAAACCATCAAAACTAAACATCCTTTAACATCATTTAACATCTAAAAAGGACCTAACAACATCCTTATACCTCCAGCAACATCAGATCCACAAGATCACTCCAAAACAACCAAGAATCACAAGCTAAACTTAGGAAATTCAGCCTATCCGGGATTGCATTAATTAAAACTCAATTCCTTATCAAATTAACATTCATTTATCATCAAATTAACACCTTAAAACACAGCCCAATCAGATCCAACGAAAATCCATCAAAAATCACCAAATCTTGCATTTTAAGCCAAGATCCATTACACAACTTTAAAACCACTTATAAAACATCAATTAAGGATTGAGAACTTAGGAATTTCAGTAAATAACTGAGAGTTTAGAGGAGAAGGACGTTCTTACCTCCAAACTTGAGTTTCTCCTCTTTTAGAACCAAAAAGCTTGAAGAATCAACTAGCAAATGGTGAGGTTTTGTTGATGAGATGATTAGGAATCTAAAGAGAATTGAAAAGAGGTATTTAGGTGACAAAATCAGAGGAAAAAGCTCTGGAGAGAATGTTTGTGTTGAGAGAAAATGAGAGAAAAGGAAAATTGGAAAAGTTAGTTGAAAATGGAAAATAACTTCCCTTCACTTTTCTTTTATTTAAAACTCAGAATTAAATCATAAAATATCTTAGAAAAATCTGGAGAAACTCCCTTTGGGTAAATAGCTCCTTAAAGATTCAAAGTTTCAATCCTTTTTAAAACAGTCACACAATTTTCAAAAATTACATTTTGGTCACTAGCCAAAATGTCACCCTTCCAAACCTCATTTTGTAAAATTGATTTCACAGTTCACTTATATATATTAAAAGATGATTTTAGAACATTTTTCCATATTTTTAATGCAACCCGTACTAGGCTTTCCTAATTTCACCTTTTTATATTCGAACATCACTTTGACCGAACCGGTCAACGCCCAAACTTCTAAGACCAAAACCGGGGCGTTACATATCCAGAATCTCAATGGGCTCCACATCATACGTCAAGTCTGGATTTAGCTTGTAACCCCCTTAGCCCAGCCTAGACACTAGACACGAACTACGAAGATCACATGGAGAAAACCAAAGTCAACCCGAAAGTCAACCTTGATTAACGACCTTTTTTTATTTTATCTTCTCTAGATGCACATTAAACCTATGTGAAAGCCCAAGAACCATGGAAGAGAAAAACACAGTGATTGAAAAATGTTTAAGGACCCAATTGCAAGAAATACACTTTTAGGGACCAAAATGTAAATTTTGGAAAATAAAAGGACTTTCAAGATTTTAGTTTTACCAAACCTCAATTAATCATATTACAAACCTCTCTTCCAAATTTCAGCTTAAAAAGACATCTCAAGATCAAGCAATTGCAATTACAAATTTAAGGACTAAAATGTAAAGCATGCAGAATCTGTGTCCAACGGTCACCCGTTTCGAAACACTGACACCCGTATCAAAACAGTGTTGACTGTCTCGATACGCGGGTATGTTCCGAAACCAGTTCCGAAACAGACATTTCCAGTAGCCAAAGTGTTTCGAAATACTTCTAGTAATTCCGAAATGCCAAGCCATTTCTGGCACCCGTTTCGAAACAACCGAGGGTGTTTCGATACACCCTGCCCAGAAACAGTAGAAACTTCTGGTTTTTCACTTTAAAACACCATCAAACATACTTAGAATCATTCCATAACATTTCAACAACATGCTAAACATTAAAACCATCAAATTGCATCAAAGGCTAGATACAATACAAGCATTAAGCACACCTATTCATTCATCACATTCAACACATGATCTTGCTTTTAAACAAAGAACATAGCTACATCAAAAATGGAGAAGAAGATCCAAATTTTTTAAAATGATCAAAAACAAGTATTAAACCATAAACCGAACTTGGTCAAGATAAACAATCTCCTTACACATCAACGTAAAAGACTCTCCCCCCATTGCCATTATTATCTATAGCTATAAACCAACACATACTTCTCAAGTGGAGCTCTTCTTGAATCCCTTGCTTCTTGCTGTCCCAAATTCATTTATCTGCATTGATGGACAAAAAGGAGCGTGAGCACATAATGCTTAGTGAGGAATGCTCAAAACCAAAACACCATCAATGCAGCGAATCATAAAACATTCTTTAAATGTAGACACAATTCAATAAACCAAAGTATTGTTTGAAACCCTCCTTTGAAACAACATTACTTTAAACCATGCATTGCTCAACATGAAAACTAACCTTTAACCTTGATACATTAAACAACTAACCTCAAACAACATTCTTGCAAATACTATCATTTAAACCTTTCCATGCATAAACACTTCATGCAAAGTTTAAACCAATTTCCTTGGAAATCACTTCCACTTCACACAATACCTTTCGCATGCTTGATAATCGTTTTAAAGCAAAATACCTTTTGGAAACCATATGTTCCTTCTATCTATCTCATGCATTCAACCAATGCAAAACTCATGGCAAAGCCACACATGCTTGTTACTCAAAAGCATTTTATAAACTCAAAACCTCATTTGCATAAGCAAAACTCCATTTGAAAACCACTTGTACCATCTAGCTAGCACATGCATACAACCTATGCAAATCTCATGGCAAGGCCACATATGTTTGATACACAAAAGCATTTCATAAAATTATTATCTCATATGCATTTCTCATTACATACAACATCTCAAGCATTGGTACATGTGACACATTTCACTCTCATATATTGGCATTTTTCATATTCTATTATACACAGATATGCGGATAGCTTGACCCAAGGTCAAGTCCTACCCCAGTGGGATCTCGCCACCGGCTCTCATGGCAGTATCTACCCTTGCCACTAAGCCTGGGTATTTCACCAAGTCCTACTACGATGGAATGCCCCTCATCAATTTCACATGACAATAACTCTTGTTGCCAAAAAGCTTGGTCTCTCACTAAGTCCTACTTCGATGGAATGCCCATCATCGGACTCATGGCAATCACTTTTGTTGCCAAAAAGCATGGATAATTCACCAAGTCCTACTCCAATGGAATACCCATCATTGGTCTCTCTCTTTGGGGCGACACCCAAGAGCACGTACGAATTTTTAGTTTATAGTGCACTCTACATCCTATTGATCGATCAATATATCCGGTAATCTTTACATCATCTATGCCAATATATATCATGTTAAACATCAACACATTCATTGTTTTTAAAGCATGCAACACCTTCATGACCAAAAAGCCGAACAAAGCATTTGAGACACAAATTGACAACTCATACTCACAAGGAATATCAATTTCATGCATCTTTCCTAAAACCAAGTTTGACAACCAACTCAAATGCTTAAAAACCATGCCCAAACAACAATTTGACTACATTGCCAAATCAACACATCAAAATCCATTTTGATAGTTTTCAAAACAAGAATAGCACAATCAAGAGAGAATTCAACTTCACTTACTTCCGAACTTAAACCGGCGTTTCAAGCCTAGATTTAAGTTCCCAAACCACTTTTCAAAACCATTCCAAAGCTGGAATACATGATCTCACTCACCGATACACAGTACTATGCTAGCCGACAAGCCTCCCAAGCGTCCGAAACCTCCAACGCCACCTCTATCGCTTCCGAATCATTCTCCCCTGTTTTTAACACATAACAACATAGGATTAATGCATCACCATGCATTAAAATCACCAGCAATGCAACCTAAACTCGTTGCTCTACTCATGAACCTCATTTCGGCCACAAAAAACAACCGAAATCATCTCCAAACTCCCCCAAAACAAAGCCCAGCCAAGATCTATCACTTCTAACCATTTCTAAACATCAATTAACATAAAAAACAACCCTAAACTCGTCCTTATACATCCAGCTATAGCAGAAAACAAAAATCACCCCGAAAACCACCATTTTCACAAGCAAAAAGTTAGGAAAAACAACCTGTTCGGGATTGGATTGATAAAACCACATTTCTATCATCATTTAACATCCAAAATACAATAGAAAACCTCATCTCTTCCAAAATCTTGAGTTTTAAGCCAAAATCTTGTTTCCAACATTAAAACCATTCATAAAACTTTAATAAAGGATTGACAACTTGGGAATTTCAGTAAAGAACTGAGTATTTAGAGGAGAAGAACAAGCTTACCTCTAAATGATGATTTCTCCTTGATTTGGGCAAGTTTCCATGAAATTTCAATGTAGAAAACAAATAGATTTGATGCAAGATTGATTAGGAATCAAGGAGGAATTTAAATCTCATCAAATGAAGTGTAAAATCAAAGTAAATTTGCTGGAGAAAATGTGTTTGGTTGAAAGGAATTTGAGAGAAAATGAAGAGAGGGAAAATTTGTGAAAAGTAGTTATGAATAGTCAAAGTTAGTTTCTCATTTAATTAACCGTCATTTCCTTTAATTAAAACATTAATAAAATTGCCCAAATTAAGGAAAAATCTGATGAAAACATTTTGGTAAAATTAGCTCCTTAAAGATTCAAAGTTTCAATCCCTTACAAAACAGTCACTATTTCACTTTTGCAAAAACTGTGATTTGGTCACTACACCGAAATGTAGTATTTCCAAATTTCATTTTGTAAAATTGATTTCACCATTCTCTTTTATATAATAAATGAGGATTTTTAGATACTTTTCTATATTTTTAAAGTATCCCGAACTAGGTGTTCCCTAAAACTCCCTTTTAGATTCGAACCGATTTCCATACCGATCCGGTTCAGACCCTAAACTTCTAAGCCCAAATTTTGGGTGTTACATAGCTCAACTTCTTCTATAGGTATAACATGCGACATATCCGATCTATACCTCTGAAGCATGGATACATGGAACACATTATGTATCTTTTCTAACTCTGAAGGAAGTCTCAACTTGTAAGCAACTGGACCCACACGTTCTATAACCTCATATGTCTCAATGAACCTCGGAATCAATTTGCCGTTCTGGCCAAATCTCATCACCTTCTTCCAAGGTGAAATTTTCCAAATCACACGTTCACCAATTGCGAACTCTATCTCCTTACGCTTCAAATCCGCGTAAGACTTTTGCCAGTCCAATGCTTCCTTCAAACGCTCACAAATGAGCTTCACCTTCTCGGTGGTTCCTCTCAACAAAGCTGGCATTGAAATCAACTTTTGCCCCGTTTCAGCCCAACATAGGGGAGTCCTACACTTTCTCCCGTATAAAGCCTCATACGGTGCCATTTGAATGCTTGCCTAGTAGCTATTATTATAAGCAAACTCAACCAAAGGCAAGTGCTTCTCCCAAGAACCTTGAAACTCAATAACGCAACACCTCAACATATCCTCAAGCACTTGGATAACATGCTCTGACTGTCCATACATCTACGGATGATAAGAATTACTGAAATTTAACCGCGTACGCAAGGCTTGATGCAAACATACCCAAAACCTCGGATCTCTATCCGATACTATAGATTTTGGCACTCTATGTAAACGCACAATCTCAGCAATGTACAGCTCAGCTAACTTATCCAAGGTATACGTAGTATGCACAGGCAAGAAATGTGAACACTTCGTAAGGCGATCCACAATCACCCAAACCGAATTCTTTTTCGACGGTGATAAGGGCAATCCAGACCCGAAGTCCATGGTAATCCTTTCCCACTTCCATTATGGGATTCTCAACGGCTGCAACAACCTAGAAGGAACCTGATTTTCAGCCTTAGGTGTTCCCTAAAACCCCCTTTTAGATTCGAATAAATTCCCAGACCGATCTGGTTCAGACTCTAAACATCTAGGCCCAAATTTAGGGTGTTACAACTCCCCCCTCTTAAGAAATTTCATCCTCGAAATTTACCTCGAGAAAAAAGGTAAGGAAACTGCTTCTTCATGTCATATTTTCTTTCCCCCGTGGCTTCCTCAACACCACGATGCCTCCACAACACCTTAACCAACTCAATGGTCTTACCTCGAAGAACTTTACTGTCCGAATCCAGAATCTCAACTGGCTCCTCATCATAGGTCAAATATGGATTCAACTCAACTTCCTCCACAGGCATAACATGCGAAGGATCTGATATATACCTCTGAAGCATGGAGACATGAAACACATCATGTATCTTCTCTAACTCTTGTGCTAGCCTCAGCTTATACGCAACAGGACCCACGCGTTCTATCACCTCGTATGGTCCAATATACCTAGGGCTCAACTTACCCTTCCAGCCAAACCTCATCACCTTCTTCCAAGGTGAAACCTTTAAGAACACACGGTCACCCACCATAAACTCAATCTCCTTACGCTTCAAATCCGCGTAAAACTTCTGCCGATCAGAAGCTGCCTTCAACCGCTCACAAATGAGCTTCACCTTCTCGGTGGTTCCTTTCAACAAAGCTGTCATTGAGACCAACTTCTGACCTGTTTCAGCCCAGCAAAGAGGAGTTTTGCACTTCCTCCCATACAAGGCTTCATAAGGTGCCATTTGAATACTTGCCTGGTAACTATTATTATAAGCAAACTACACCAAAGGCAAATTCTTCTCCCAAGAGCCTTGAAACTCAATCACACAGCACCTCAACATATCCTCGAGCACTTGGATAACATGCTCAGACTGACCATCCGACTGTGGATGATAAGAAGCATTGAAATTCAACCGCGTACCCAAAGCTTGACGCAAGCACTCCCAAAATCGTGATGTAAACTTCGGATCTCTATCCGACACTATAGATTTTGGTACCCCATGTAGACGCACAATCTCAGCAATGTACAACTCTGCAAGCTTATCCAAGGTATACGTGGTATGCACAGGTAAGAAATGCGCACACTTTGTAAGGCGATCCACAATCACCCACACGAAATTCTTCTTCGATGGCGACAAAGGCAAACCAGACACAAAGTCCATGGTGATTCTTTCCCACTTCCATTCAGGAATCCTCAACGGTTGCAACAACCATGAAGGAAACTGATGCTCAGCCTTAACCCGCTGACAAACCATGCACTTACTCACATGTTCCGCAACATCTTTCTTCAATCCCACCCAATAGTACTCATCCCTCAAATCACGATACATATTTGTACTACCAAGGTGCATAGCAAAAGGACTACTATGAGCTTCGGTCAGAATAGTATGCCTTAACTCCACATCATTTGGAACTACTATCCGATTTCCAAAACATAGAACTCCATCATCATTAAAACAAAAATCTGATGGTCTACCCTCAGCAATATCCTGAACATGTGGCACCAAAGAATCATCCAACAACTGTTTATCCTTTATCAACTGAACCAGAGATGGTTTCACTTGCAGTTCAGCCAGAAGGCCTCCATCTCGCGAAATGCTCAAGCTAGCAAACATAGTGTAACACCCCTCGCCCGGGAATGCGAGCGAGGAGCGTTACATTTGCAGCGTATTATTATTCGCATTCATATTATACATATTCATGACATACATAAGCAATTCCAATTATCATAACATACTTGACATACAAGTTTCTTTATGAAACATACTTAAGATTTATACTACATATACATGCGAAAGCTTACTCTAACATTCAACCAAAAATATAAATATACATATATGTGGGCTAACAAAACCTTAACTATTACATACAAGCAATCATGTTACAATCATAACAATTACATACATGAACTAACACAACAAGATAATCATTTAATCATGCTTATACATTCAACAACCATTACATAATCATGTTACCAAACCAATTTCTTAATCTACCCTATTCGAACCATACATATAAACAAGGCTCGTTCCCTAGGTACATTCTAACTAAGCATAGCAATACATTTTAATCTTCATTTTATATCATACATCTAGATGCATATTACAATCCTATAGTTCATGCCTCATTAACACTATCAATTTTCCAAGATCACATAATCATACAAGCACACTTTAAATCCCATAGCAACCATCATAACAAACATAAAGTTAACAAACATCACTAATATACATGCCAACATAAAGTTATTACAAAACAAGCTTATGCTTACATATATATACAAAACAAAACCAAGTCTTAAACATAGCAATTACATGACAAGCATCCAAAATACATGTATCATATGCATGTGAAACTTATATACATCTATGCCACCAACTATAATAACCAAAAGAGTCATACTTGTGCTTGGACTTCAAGGTCAGCTCTCTAAGACAATCGATTGGCTTTCGGGACTAGTACCTGCAATTTTTGGAAGAAGGGAACAAAAGAGTGATAAGTACAAGGTATGTACTTAGTGAGGCAGCCCTAAACTTTACTAATTTCTATCTTTTAGAGCATTATTCAATCTTTAAGGTTACCTAACTAGGCTTTAATCAAAGTTCACCTAGCTAGTCCATCATGCATAAGTAGACTTAGATAATCTTGTAATCATTTCAAGTAACCATTGATGCAACATAAACAACATACTTTTATGTTCATTCATACAGCAAGTATCGATCAAAACATTATCATATACAACAACAAGCATCATTTAAAAGCATTAGCATATACAAGGCAAGTAGGCATATCAATTTCATTTCATTGGTACTTATCATTTAGTTACTTATCTTTCAAGTCATGTAACTTTTAAATATGTTGCCTTGGATGATTAATGAACAAGGTAATCGAGTCTACGTGTGACATATGACTTTGGATACCCAAAGGTATCAATGCTTTGTAACCAACTTGTAACATGTAATCAGAGGATGCCATAGCATCAAGGTGACTTACCACCTTAAGGAATATTGGTGACTAACCACCATCCTTTAACAATAATCAGAGGAGCTCAATGACTCTAAGGCATGCCCTTCTACCTAAAGACACTAATCAAACCAAGGTCTTATCTTAACTTATATGTTTAACAAAACCAATTGCTTGTTATTCAACAATTCACCAAACATGTAACAATATCGATCTTTATTTCAGAGCAATCATTCAATTCATGATAACATGAAAAATCAGCAAGCACATATTATCATTTTCATCATGTAAACATCAAAATACAATAGCTAAACTCATCATATAAGTTCATGTCATATAGTTTATTCAATCATCAACCCAATGTAACATATCTAGGCCAAAGTAAGCTTATCTAACTAGCATAGTCAACATATCATATGTCTTTCCTTTACTCCTTCTTCCTTAGCATTTTAATTTTTACCAACCATTATTAGGTTCATTTCATGCTTCCTTCATGTTATCTAATAATAAAAATAACAAGGTTAGGATACTAATCCTAACACTTTAAACAAAACTACACTCACAATACTCCAAGCTAGTTTGTCTCCTTAATGATGATGCCTCTCCCTTTCTTCTTGGTTTGATCACCCCTTGATTCCTCTAATATCTCTTCACCAATATGCTCTTGAATCATATCACAACATATATAACATCCATTAGTATCAACTTTAGTATAAAAATCCAACCAAATCAAGCAAACAACAATAAACACACAAGCTTTCATTAACATGGCAGTTTTGAGCATTGTCCACTAATCTGTCCATAACTTTTTATTCCTTAATCCAAATAAGGCATATCATACTATTCTGGAAAGCTTATAAACACATCTTTAAAACCATATATGGATCATATTTTTATCATTTCCGAGTTAATACAGTTTTACATTTGAAAACATGACAATTTCAGGGCCTAATCTGTCCAAGCTTAACTTAGTGACTTTAGTGCATTTAAATCCTATATTTCACAATTCATTTGATTCTAAGCTATTAACCACATTAACCTAAATGTATTAACATAACAATGAAGTTCTAACATCTTTGAAAACAGAGCATTCAAGTCCTCAATTTGTCAATTTCCACAAAACAGTCCCCTTTAATCCTTTAATAATCCTACATGTGATCTAAATGCATTTAACCTACCAATTGAGACTTAATTCAAGCTTGGCCATTTAATTTTTATTCATTCCATGAATCCCCTGTTTCAAGCATAAATTTTCAGAATTTATTAACACCATTTTGACCCCTAAACATTTCAAATTTCACAATTTAGTCCAGCAGATTCCAAATTCATTCAGTTTCAGTCCAGTCAACTTATAGCAACAATTGACAGACCTATACTTAACATTTTTGGGCAACTCATACCTCTATTCCATGTACAATTTTATCCTCTACAACTTTTTATAAGAACACTTTTTCCAGAAATGACTCTAACATGCTTAATTTTCCAGATTTTTACAGGGTATCATACAAGTACGAATCTGGGCAGATTCATAGCTAAGTTCATGTTCATGCTTTAATTTCCAGAAATTATTCAAGTCTAACATGAACCCAACAACTCATTAACAATTTGAATCATTTCTAAACATAATTCCATCAACAACACACAAAGAATTCAATAATACAAATCCTATAATCATAAGAACAAAATCGGTAACACACATCTACTTACTTGAGCTTTGAACCAACATGCATGCATTCCCTTTTTAATTTTCCAGAAATTTTCTTCTCTAGACTCTCTTAGATTCGGTGAGAATAAAGAAGGAAGAAGATGATGAGTTTGCTGCTTCAATTTGAGTGTTTAGACACTCCTTGACCGTGTGTCTTAAGAAAGATTTGGTGAGGACACATGGCTAGATATTTAACCATGTATTTCCCACTCAATTTTATTAACTTTCCACTAATTCCTCATATTTTATTATAACATTTAATCTATTAATTTCTTTATTACCATTTTGTATTTTACACACATATATGTATATTGTTATTTAATCCAACGAATCATATATATATATATATATATGTGTGTGTGTGTGTGTGTTTACCAATTTTTCATTTCATATCATCTAACATATATCTATATTGGTTACAAATTTAATCTTCATTAATCTAGGTTTTACATATAAATTTTTATGTTACACTTTAAGCCATTTATAACCTGATATAGCTTAGTTATTGTGGTTTCATTTCACTCTTAAATAAATTATACGATGTTTAAATTTTCCTTGTTATTTTTCTACTGTTCCAACTAGGGTGATTTTAGGGTGTTACACATAGCCCTTAACTCTACCGCCACTTTTCTGCTCAAGGCATCCGCTACAACATTAGCTTTTCCCGGATGGTACTCGATCGTTAGATCGTAATCCTTAAGCAACTCCACCCAACGTCGTTGCCTAAGATTCAACTCTTTCTGAGACATCAAATACTTCAAACTCTTGGGATCCATGTACACAATACACTTCTCACCATAAAGATAATGTCTCCAGATCTTCAAAGCAAAAACCACCGCAGCTAACTCAATATCATGCGTAGGATAATTGCGCTCATGCACCTTCAATTGTCGTGATACATAAGCCACCACCTTACCCTCTTGCATTAGCACACACCCCAAACCAACATAGGATGCGTCACTGTACACCACAAACTCTTTTCCCGATTTAGGTTGAACAAAAATAGGAGCTTGCGTCAAAGCTGCCTTGAGCTTCTCAAAAGCTTGCTTTCTTGCTTCCGTCCACTCATACTTAACATCTTTTTGCAACAACTTCGTTAAAGGGGCATCAATCTTTGAAAACCCATCCACAAACCTCCGGTAATACCCTGCAACCCAAGGAAACTACGAACTTCATTAACAAACTTAGGAGGCTTCCAATTCATCACTGCCTCAACCTCTAGAGGATTAACACGAATCCCTTCAGCCGAAACCACATGACCAAGGAACACAACTTCTGTAACCCCCTTAGCCCGGCCTAGACGGTAAACCCGAACTACGAAGATTACACGGGGAAAACCAAAGTCAACCCAAAAGTCAACCTTGATTCACAACTCTTTTTTTCTTTTTAATATTGTCTAGATGCACATTAACCCTAAATGAGTTTCCATAAAACTTATTTGAGAAAGGCACAGCGATCGGATAACAAACAGGGACTCAATTGCACTTAATACAAGAATAGGGATCAAAATGTAAATTCAATAAATTAGATGGTCTTTACTAATTTTTATGTTACCAATATAAAATTAGTCGTGTCACATGCTTCCCTGTCAAATTTCACCTTAATTGGAAATCTCAAACTCATACAATTGCAAACTCAACTTTTGGGACAAAAATGTAAAGCTTGCAAACTTCAGCGCCATTCAAATCAGTGCCCAACGGTCACCTGTTTCGAAACACATAACATCCGTATCGAAACACGGGGCATCACTGTTCCATTTCGATACTAGTTCCGAAACACGGCTCTCCAGTAGCCAAATCGTTTCGAAACAGCCTCTAGCCGTTTGGAAACACGAAGGCCATTACAGGGCCCCGTTTCGAAACGCCAGAGAGTGTTTCGATACGGTTTGCCCAGAAACTGTAGATTTTGCTAGTTTTTCATACACAAACCCATTCAAACTCATCCTAATGACTTCTCAAACATACCAACAAGTCATCAAACATATAGGGTGCATGTTTTGAACTCCTAGACACATTCAAGATCCACACATGGAATTTACAACCACCATTGTGATCTTACCTCAATCGTTAGGGTACTTGGATGGAGTTTACGGTACAATCACAACCCCTCGACATCCAAGGGGACTTTACTTACGGTGCACCCAATCCTATAGCCGGCTAACTATATCTGATTCAAGTACTTTAAAACCATTACATCAATTGCCAATATACATCAAATACCATCAACAATTCACTGTTTTAAAGCATTAATCAAAGCCACTTAACATCATGCATCAATATGCATCAAAACCATATTATTAACATGTCAAACCAAGGATCTCTTACCTTGAGCATCCCCCAATACAAGGCTTTCAAAACTAGCATTAATCATGCTCAATCATGCTTTCAAAACAGAAATTAAACATGCCTTACATAACCAATGCATCAAACCACAAACTAGCACATCCGAGGGAGTTTTTCCGAAAACTTACTCTTAAGCTTAGCTAAGTTGTTTAGACTTAAACTAAGCTCCCAAAACCTCCAAATAATTGTTCCAAAGCTGGAAACCAACTCCACTCACCAATTTCGTTTCGCTAGCTTGCCGAAACGCCAATTAAGCTTCCAGATCAACTCCAAAAGTGCCCGAAGATGTCTCCCCTATTTTAGACAAATAAAAGCAGATGATTAATGTATCATCATGCATTGAAATCTTCAGTCAACACTCATAAACTCGCTGCTCTACCCAAAACCAACATTTCGGCCACCAAACACAACCGAAAACACCTCCAAACTCTTCCAAAACTTAACCCAGCCAATATCCATCACTTCTAACCATTTCTAAACATCAATTAACATCAAAAATAAACCTAAACTTGTCCTTATACTTCCAGCTATAACAGAACACCTCAAAAACCACCATTTTCATAAGCAAAAACATAATACAACCTATTAGGGATTAGATTGATAAAACCTCATTCCTAACATCATTTGACATCCAAAATACATTAGAGAATCAACTCAAAATAGAGCCGAATCCATTACAAAGAAAATCTTCAAGATCTCTTCCAAATCTTGAGTTTTAAGCCAAAATCAAGTTTCTAACATTAAATCCATTTATAAAACTTTAATAAAGGATTGACAACTTAGGCATTTCAGTAAAGAACTGAGTATTTAGAGGAGAAGAACATCCTTACCTCTAAATGATGATTTCTCCTTGATCTGGGCCAAATTCCATGAAAATTCAATGTGGAAATCAAAAGGATTTGATGCAAGATTGATTAGGAACCAAAAGATGATAGAAATCTCATCAATTGAAGTGAAAATCTATATGAAAGTTGATGGAGAAAAAGTGTTTGGATGATGGGATTTTGAGAGAAAAATGAATGAGAGAAAATTAGGAAAAAGGTAGTTATGAAATCCAAAAAGTAGTTTCCCTTTTTTGTTTATTTAATTAAAGCATTAATTAAATCACCCAAATTAAGGAAAAATATGGAGAAAAACATTTTGGGTAAATTAGCTCCTTAAAGATTCAAAGTTTCAATCCTTTACAAAACAGTGACTACTAAACTTTGCAAAAATCGCATTTTGGTCACTACATCGAAATGTAGTATTTCCAAATCTAATTTTGTAAAATTGATTGCACACTCTCTTATATATATTAAATGAGAATTTTTAGATATTTTTCTATATTTTTAAAACATCCCAAACTAGGCTTTCTCTAAAACCTCCTTTTATATTCGAACCGCCTATAAGACCGGTCTAGTTCAGACCCTAAACTTCTAAGCCCAAAATTGGGGTGTTACAACTCTCCCCCTCTTAAGAAATTTCATCCTCGAAATTTACCTGGAGGAAAAAGGTAAGGAAACTGCTTCTTCATGTCATCTTTCCTTTCCCCGAGTGGCTTCCTCAACACCACGATGCTTCCACAACACCTTAACCAACTCAATGGTCTTAGCTCGAAGAACTTTTCTGTCCGAATCCAGAACCTCAACCGGCTCCTCGTCATAGGTCAAATCTAGATTCAACTCCACTTCCTCCACAGGCATAACATGCGAAGGATCTGATCTATACTCCGAAGCATAGACACATGAAACACATCATGTATCTTTTCCAACTCTTGCGGTAACCTCAACTTATAAGCAACAGGACCCACACGTTCAATTACCTCGTATGGTCCAATATACCTAGGGCTCAACTTACCCTTCCGGCCAAACCTCATCACCTTCTTCCAAGGCGAAACCTTCAAAAACACACGGTCACCCACCGCAAACTCAATCTCCTTACGCTTTAAATCCGCGTAAGACTTCTGTCGATCAGCAGCTGCCTTCAACCGCTCACAAATGAGCTTCACCTTCTCGGCGGTTCCTTTTAACAAAGCCGGCATTGAAACTCAATCACACAGCACCTCAACATATCCTCAAGCACTTGGGTAACACGCTAAGACTGTCCATCCGACTGTGGATGATAAGAAGTACTGAAATTAAGCCGCGTACCCAAAGCTTGATGCAATCACTCCCATAAACGCGATGTGAATCTCGGATCTCTATCCGACACTATAGACTTTGGCACACCATGCAGTCGCACAATCTCAGCAATGTACAGCTCTGCAAGCTTATCCAAAGTATACGTAGTATGTACAGCTCTGCAAGCTTATCCATTCAGGGTTCCTCAACGGTTGCAACAACCCTGAAGGAAACTGGTGCTCAGCCTTAACCCGCTGACAAACCATACATTTACTCACATACTCAGCAACATCTTTCTTCAAACCCACCCAATAGTACTCATCCTCAATTCTGCATCATTCGACACTACTATTCGACTACCAAAACATAAAAACCCATCATCATTAAAACAGAAATCTGATGGTCTATCCTCAGCAATATCCTGAACATATGGCACCAAGGAATCATCCAACAACTGCTTATCCTTTATCAACTCAACCAGAGATTGTCTCACTTGCAATTCAGCCACAAGACCTCCATCTTGCGAAATGCTCAAGCTAGCAAACATGACCCTTAGCTCTACCGCCACCTTCCTACTCAAGGCATCCGCTACAACATTAGCTTTTCCTAGATGATACTCGATCGTCAGATCGTAATCTTTAAGAAACTCCACCCAACGTCGTTGCCTAAGATTCAACTCCTTCTGAGGCATCAGATACTTCAAATTTTTATGACCCGTGTACACAATACACTTCTCACCATACAGATAATGTCTCCAGATCTTCAAAGCAAAAACCACCGCAGCTAACTCAATATCATGCGTAGGATAATTACGCTCATGCACCTTCAACTGACGCGATGCATAAGCCACCACCTTACCCTCTTGCATTAACACACACCCCAAACCAACATAGGATGCGTCACTGTACACCACAAACTCTTTTCCTGATTTAGGTTGAACGAAGATAGGAGCTTGCGTCAAAGCTGCCTTAAGCTTCTCAAAAGTTAGTTGCCTTGCTTCTGTCCACTCATACTTGACATCTTTTTGCAACAACTTCGTCAAAGGGGCAACAATCTTCGAAAATCCATCCACAAACCTCCAGTAATATGCTGCCAACCCAAGGAAACTACGGACTTCATGAACAGACTTAGGAGGCTTCCAATTCATCACCGCCTCATCCTTTTGAGGATCAACACGAATCCCCTCAGCAGAAACCACATGACCAAGGAAAACAACTTCCTTAAGCTAGAATTCGCACTTGCTCAACTTAGCATAAAACTGATTCTCCAGAAGCGCTTGCAAGACAACCCTCAAATGACCTTCATGCTCCTCCTTAGTCCGAGAGTACACAAGGATATCGTCAATGAAAACTACAACAAACTTATCTAAGTCTTCATGAAACACTTTATTCATCATGTCCATAAAAGCTGTAGGATCATTCGTCAAACCAAACGGCATTACAAGGAACTCATAATGCCCATACCTCGTTCTAAAGCTTGTTTTTGGCACATCCACATCTTTCACCTTAAGTTGGTAATACCCTGACCTTAAGTCAATCTTAGAGAACACATCCGCTCCCCAAAATTGATAAAAAAGATCATCAATCCTCGACAAAGGATAACGATTCTTGATAGTCAACTTGTTCAGCTGACGATAATCAATGTACATTCTCATAGTGCCATCCTTCTTCTTCACAAACAAAATCGGTGCACCCCACGGTGACACACTAGGTCGAATGAAACCACGGTCAAGCAACTCCTGAAGCTGCGTCTTCAATTCCTTCAACTCCTTAGGTGTCATGCGATAAAGAGAAATGGACACTGGAGTTGAGTTTTCATACAACTCAATTCCAAACTCCACCTCTCGACTAGGAGGCAATCCAGGTAATTCCTCCGGAAATACTCCAGGAAACTCTCGTACGGTTCTGATATCCTGAACACGCAACTCCTTTGAACTAGGATTCATCACAAAAGCTAGGTAAGCCTCGCAGCCCTGCCTCAGCATCCGACTTGCTTCCAATGTAGACACCACATTGACAAGAAACTTCACATTCTCACCAACCACCACTACTTCGTAATCATCCGCAAGTTTCAACGAAACTCGCTTGCTTTCAAAATCTACCACAACTCGATGTTCCACAAGCCAATCCATACCAAGGATTACATCAAAGCCATAGAAAGGCAACTCCATAATATCAACAAGAAAAACATGGTTTTGCACTTTCAAGGGACATCTTCTATACAACTTTCGTGTTACAGCTGTCTCACCAAAGGAACTAGTCACACGCATACCAACATCCACAGACTCAACAGGTAAACCAAGCATTTGAGCATGTTCACGCAATATGTATGAGTGTGTAGATCCGGAATCAATCAAAGAAAGTAATGATAAGGATTGCAAAGTAAAGGTACCTGCTATCACATTCGTATCATTCCTTCCCTCATGCCGAGCATACACTCGAGCCTTGCCACCACCCTCAGGTTGAACGGCCACAACATGCGCTACATTTCTCCCACCATCATCTCTGTGTTGAAAGTTACCACGGCCGCGCCCACGGCCTCTCTGAGGTGCAACTACCCCAGGAGCACATCCCTGACCACCACCAACCAACAAAGGACACTCTCTCCTCATGTGGTCTGCCGAGCCACAATTCCAACATGAGTTACATGTCACTGCAATAGGAGCCTGAACCTCCCTCGCTGCCGGAGGACAATCTCGCCTCAAATGGCCACGAGATCCGCACGTCCAGCACGTGTTCTGATCAACCCTCATCCTATCTCCCTGGACAGCCGTACCATGTCCTCCACTACCACGACTAGCAGTAGGCTGATACCTCCTATCTCGTCCTTTCTTGTTCCGTCCACCACTAGAACTATGATTAGCGACTCTTTTTCCCGAGCCAGAACTAACGCCTCTGGATGACAAACCCAAGTTCTGCTCGATGTCCTTCGCTCGACACACAAGAACATCAAAATCGGTATAATCAGTCGCAAGCATATATGTCTTCACATCCGTCACCAATCCATAACAGAAATGTTCACACCTCTCCCGCTCATCAGGGATAAGCTCAGGTGCATACTGACTAAGGCGAACAAATTGGATCTCATACTCAGCTACCGTCATGTTGTCTTGCACAAGAGACATAAATTCTATTTTCTTCTCATCTAGGTATCGCACACCCAGATACTTCCGCTTGAACGCATTTAGGAAAAAACGTCCAAGTTAGATCATTGTTCTCCATTCCAGAGATAGTAGTCGTCCACCATGTATAAGCATCACCATGCAGCAGTGACACCACACAACCCAACTTCTGCACATTATTGCAGTTCATTTGCCCCAAAATCGTCTTGGTGCTTTCCAACCAAGACTCCGATCCTTCCGGAGACAAACCGTTGAACTCAGTCCCTCCTAGACTGCGAAGACGTTCTAGAGGCAATCTCACATTAGCATCATCCTGATGCGCAGCTCCATGAGCTCGAGCTACTGCTACCTGAAAAGCTCCATCAATAGCCTGAATTAACACAATCATGTCAGGAGAAGCTTGCCCCTGCACACCTTCAGGTCCAACGACCCCAGCACCAACTCCAGCATTATCAGCTCCAGCACCACCATCACCACCATGAGGAGGAGGTAAATATACAACATTCTCAGCATTCTCCTCAGTTTCATTCTGAGCCATAGCTCTTGTATTAATCCTCGTTTCTCTACGTGGCCCCATTTACAAAGAAAACAATGCACTAACACAAATGCAATAAACACAATTAGGCTCAACAAGGTAAATAATCCAAGTACTCAAGCTCATTTTCCAAAAACAATTCCTTTCATTAGTTTTGATATGGCAATGGGTTCCCCTAACACGCTTCAACATAGCATAACATCACAATTGCAACCATGCATCACAATTCATAAAACATTCTTTCACTTAAAAGGCTCATCATGCAAAAACACATAAATCACCCACATAATAATTCCCAATTACACGAGAACCTGGCTCTAATACAACCAAATGTAACCCCCTAAGCCCGGCCTAGACGGTAGACCCGAACTACGAAGATTACACGAGGAAAACCAAAGTCAACCCAAAAGTCAACCTTGATTCACAGCCCTTTTTTCTTTTTAATCTTTTCTAGATGCACATTAACCCTAAATGAGTTTCCATAAAACTTATTTGAGAAAGGCACAACGATCGGATAACAAACATGGACTAAATTGCACTTATTACAAGAATAGGGACCAAAATGTAAATTCAATAAATTAGAGGGTCTTTACTGATTTTTATGTTACCAATATGAAATTACTCGTGTTAAATGCTTCCCTGTCAAATTTCACCTTAATTGGACATCTCAAACTCATACAATTGCAAACTCAACTTTCAGGACTAAAATGTAAAGCTTGCAAACTTCAGCGCCATTCAAATCAGTGTCCAACGGTCACTTGTTTCGAATAACATAACATCCGTATCGAAACGCGGGGCATCACTCTTCCGTTTTGATACTAGTTCCGAAACACGGCTCTCCAGTAGCCAAGTCGTTTCAAAACAGCCTTCAGTCGTTTCGAAACACGAAGGCCATTACAGGCCCCCGTTTCGAAACGCCAGAGAGTGTTTCGATTTGGTTTGCCCAGAAACTACAGATTTTGCTGGTTTTTCATACACAAACCCATTCAAACTCATCCTGATGACTTCTCAAACATACCAACAAGTCATCAAACATATAGGGTGCATGTTTTGAACTCCTAGACATATTCATATCATCAAACATAAAATTCCACATGTCTAGAGGCATGCTTCCTATTATCAAACCAAAAAGAGCAAACAAACTTCAAATCAAGCATTTAAAGGCCATTTACAAAGTCAAACCAACGAAGGCAACATGCCACAACCTAGGGAGTTCAACACATCTCCCAAAACAAATCTTAGGTTCCCATTGCCAATTTATCAAAACTAATAGTGTATGAAAACATCACCATACGTGAGCTTGGATTTCCTTGGATGAACTTAGCTTCCTTGATGCCTAAAGCACCTCAATTATCTGCATTATTGGTAAGAGAGAGCATAAGCACAAATGCTTAGTGAGGCATGCTCTAAACAAAACCATTACAATAATGCATTTTTAGAAAACGCTTTTAACAAAGCTTTTAAACCACATGCACTTCTCTTTCTCATGCTACCAAACATCTTTTTCAAGCATATCATGCCTCATTACATTCAATACAATATATTAGCTTTCAAGTGATAGTTCATAACCATTTCAACACAAAACACAATCAGATACGCGGATTACAAGCGTTGTCCCACACGCTTCATACACACTACCGGACTACACAAGGTTCACACTCAAGAGCAATCCCTCCATTGACGTGACACCCGTGGTGGAGTATAACGGTACAATCACAACCCCTCAACACCACTCACCGGTAGTTGTATACTTCCACTAACGAGAGTAAGGGACACATGACACAAGTTCCACACATGGAATTTACAACCACCATTGTGATCTTACCTCAATCGTTAGGGTACTTGGATGGAGTTTACGGTACAATCCCAACTTCTCAACATCCAAGGCGACTTTACTTACGGTGCACCCAATCCTATAGCCGGCTAACTATATCCGATTCAAGTACTTTAAAACCATTACATCACTTGCCAATATACATCAAATACCATCAACAATTCACTGTTTTAAAGCATTAATCAAAACCACTTAACAACATGCATCACTATGCATCAAAACCATATTATTAACATGTCAAACCAAGGATCTCTTACCTTGAGCATCCCTCAATACAAGGCTTTCAAAACCAGCAATAATCATGCTAAATCATGCTTTCAAAACAATAATTAAACATGCATTACATAACCAATGCATCAAACCACAATCTAGCACATCCAAGGGAGTTTTTCCGAAAACTTACTCTTGAGCTTAGCTAAGTTGTTTAGACTTAAACTAAGCTCGCAAAACCTCCAAATAATTGTTCCAAAGCTGGAAACCAACTCCACTCTCCAATTTTGTTTCGCTAGCTTGCCGAAACGCCAATTAAGCTTCCAGATCAACTCCAAAAGTGCCCGACGATGTCTCCCCTGTTTTAGACACATCAAAGCAGAGGATTAATGCATCATCATGCATTGAAATCTTCAGCCAACACTCCTAAACTCGCTGATCTACCCAAAACCAACATTTCGGCCACCAAACACAACCGAAAACACCTCCAAACTCTTCCAAAACTTAACCCAGCCAATATCCATCACTTCTAACCATTTCTAAACATCAATTAACATCCAAAATAAACCTAAACTCGTCCTTATACCTCCAGCTATAACAGAACACCAAGAACTCCTCAAAAAGCACCATTTTCATAAGCAAAAACTTAGGAAATACAACCTATTCGGGATAAGATTGATAAAACCTCATTCCTAACATCATTTGACATCCAAAATACATTAGAGAATCATCTCAAAATAGAGCCCAATCCATTACAACAAAAATCTTCAAGATCTCTTCCAAATCTTGAGTTTTAAGCCAAAATCAAGTTTCTAACATTAAATCAATTTATAAAACTTTAAGAAAGGATTGAAAACATGGGAATTTCAGTAAAGAACTGAGTATTTAGAGGAGAAGAATATCCTTACCTCTAAATGATGATTTCTCCTTGATTTGGGCCAAATTCCATGAAAATTCAATGTGGAAATCAAAAGGATTTGATGCAAGATTGATTAAGAACCAAAAGATGATAGAAATCTCATTAATTCAAGTGAAAATCTATGTGAAAGTTGCTGGAGAAAAAAATGTTTGGATGATGGGATTTTGAGAGAAAAAGGAATGAGAGAAAATTAGGAAAAAGGTAGTTATGAAATCCAAAAAGTAGTTTCCCTTTTCTTTTTATTTAATTAAAGCATTAATTAAATCACCCAAATTAAGGAAAAATATGGAGAAAAACATTTTGGGTAAATTAGCTCCTTAAAGATTCAAAGTTTCAATCCTTTACAAAACAGTCACTACTAAACTTTGCAAAAATCGCATTTTGGTTACTACATCGAAATGTAGTATTTCCAAATCTAATTTTGTAAAATTGATTTCACCAGTCTCTTATATATATTAAATGAGGATTTTTAGATATTTTTCTATATTTTTAAAACATCCCGAACTAGGCTTTCCATAAAACCTCCTTTTATATTCGAACCGCCTATAAAACGAGTCTGGTTCAGACCCTAAACTTCTAAGCCCAAAATTGGGGTGTTACAACTTCCTTTAGCCAAAACTCACACTTGCTCAGCTTAGCATAAAGCTGCTTTTCCAGAAGCGCTTGCAAGACAACCCTCAAATGCCTTCATGCTCCTCCTCAGTACGAGAGTACACAAATATATCGTCGATGAACACCACCACGAACTTGTCCAAGTATTCATGGAACACTCTATTCATCATGTCCATGAAAGCAGCATGAGCATTCGTCAAGCCAAACGGTATTACTAGGAACTCATAATGCCTATACCTTGTTCTAAAGGCTATTTTTGGCACATCCACATCCTTCACCTTAAGCTGATAGTATCCTGACCTTAAGTCAATCTTGGAAAACACAGCCGCTCCCCGAAACTGATCAAAAAGATCATCAATCCTCGGTAAAGGATACCTATTCTTGATAGTCAACTTGTTCAACTGACGATAATCGATGCACATTCTAATAGTGCCATCCTTCTTTTTCACAAATAAGACCGGAGTACCCCAAGGTGACACACTAGGCCGAATGAAACCACGGTCAAGCAACTCCTGAAGTTGCGTCTTCAACTCCTTCAACTCCTTAGGTGCCATGCGATAGGGAGCAACGGACACCGGAGTTGTGTTTTCATACAGCTCAATCCCAAACTCCACCTCTTGACTAGGCGGCAATCTAGGTAACTCCTCTAAAAACACACAAGGGAACTCACATACAGTTCTTATATCCTGAACGCGCAACTCCTTGGAACTAGGATTCATCACAAAGGCTAGGTAAGCCTCACAACCTTGCCTCAGCATTCGACTCGCTTCTAATGTAGACACCACATTGGCAAGAAACTTCACATTCTCGCCCACTACCACCACTTCATAATCATCCGCAAGTTTCAACGAAACTTGCTTGCTTTCGAAATCCACTACAGCTCTATGCTCAGCAAGCCAATCCATACCAAGGATTACATCAAAACCATAGAATGGAAACTCCATGAGGTCAACAAGAAAGACATGATTTTGCACTTTCTAGGGACATCTCCTATACAACTTCTGCGTTACAACTGTCTCACCAAAGGAACTAGTCACACGCATACCAACATCCAAAGACTTAACAGGTAAACCAAGCATTTGAGCATGTTCACGCAATATGTACGAGTGTGTAGATCCAGAATCAATCAAAGAAAGTAATGCCAAGGATTGCAAAGTAAAAATACATGCGATCACATCCGTATCATTCCTTCCCTCACGATGGGCATACACTTGAGCCTGGCCGCCACCCTCAGGTTGAACGACCACAACATGTGCTACATTCCTGCCACCATCATCTCTGCGCTGAAAATTACCACGGTCGCGCCCACGACCTCTTTGTGGCTCAGCTGCTCTCACCGGAGGTTGTCCCTCTCTCAGAGGCTGAGGACAATCTTTCTTCAAATGTCCACGGTTCCCATAATTCAAGCATGTCCCAAGGTTACCCCAACACTCGCCACCATGCTGTCTACCATAGCGGTTACACTCAGTAGTCCTCAGAACAATATTAGGTCCTTGCTGACCTCTACCAGGGTTACCACCCCCACGCCTAGCATCATAATGCGGCCTCCTATCATTATGCCTCTTGTTGCGATCTCTACCATAATCACGCTCAGCCGCTCGCTTCCCGTAACTAGTTCTACCCGATCAACCGTAAGCATAAAAGTCTCTCCTGCTACTAACCCATAATGGAATCGTTCGCACCTCTCCCGCTCATTAGGGATTAACTCAGGCGCATACTGACTGAGGCGGACAAACTGAATTTCATACTCATCTACTGTCATGCTGCCTTGCACAAGAGACATAAACTCTCTTTTCTTCTCATCTAGGCAACGCACACCCAGATACTTTCGTTGAACGCATTTAGGAAGAACGTCCAAGTCACCTCATCATCCTCCATCCCAGAGATAGTGGTCGTCCACCACGTATAAGCATCACCATGCAGTAGTGATACAATACAACCTAGCTTCTGCACATTATTGCAGTTCACCTGCCCCAAAATTCGCTTGGTGCTCTCCAACCAAGACTCAGATCCTTCCGGAGATAAACCCCTGAACTCAGTCCCTCCAAGACTCCGAAGACGTTCCAAAGGCAACCTCACATTGGCATCATCCTGATGCACAGCTCCATGGGCTCCAGCTACTACTGCCTGGAAAGCTCCAGCAATAGCCTGAATCAACATGGTCATGTCAGGAGCAGCTTGCCCCTGCGCACCCTCAGGTCCAGCGACCCCAGCACCAGCTCCAACATTACCAGCTCTAGCACCACCACCACGTGGTGGTCCACCACCAGGGAGAGAAGATAAATCTTCAGCATTCTCATTATCGGTCATCGATCTAGTATTGATTCTCAGCTCTCTACGAGGCCCCATTATATAGAAAACAATGCACTGACAAAAATGCAATAAACACAATTAGGCACAATAAGGTAAGTAATCCAAGTTCTTAAGCTCATTTTCGAAAACAATTCCTCTCATTAGTTTTGATATGGCAATGGGATCCCCTTATCACACTCCGAACATAGCATAACATCACAAAAACATCTCAATTGAATCATACATCATCATTCATACATCACACCCTCCCAATAGTCACCATCATGCATAAACACATACAACAACTACATACCAAACCCCAATTATCCGATAACCAAGCTTTGATACCAACAAATGTCACCCCCTTAGCCCGACCTAGACGATTGACCCGAACTACGAAGATTAAACAAGGAAAACCAAAGTCAACCCAAAAGTCAACCTTGACTCACGACCCTTTTTTTCCTTTTTAGTCTTGTCTAGATACATGTTAACCCTAAGTGAGTACTCACAAAACACGATTGAGAAAGGCACAGCAATCGGATAACATATAGGGACTCAATTGCACTTCATGCAAGATTAGGGACCAAATTGTAATTTCTATAAATTAGAAGGTCTTCATTGATTTTTAAGGTTACCATTATGAAATTAGTCATGTTACATGCTTCTCTGCAAAATTTCATCTTAATTGGACATCTCAAGCTCAAGCAATTGCAATATAAACACTTAGGACTAAAATGTAAAACATGCAAACATCAAAATAATTCAAATCGGTGTCCAACGGTCACCCGTTTCGGAACACCCATCTATTGTATCAAAACGTTGGATCGAAACGGCGTTGACCGTTTCGGTATGCGGGTGTGTTCCAAGACCAGTTCCGAAACATGGCTTTCTAGTAGCCAAATCGTTTTGAAACAACCTCCATTATTTTGAAACTCGAAGTCCATTACATGTCCCCGTTCCGAAACGCTAGAGGGTGTTTCGATACGATTTGCCCAGAAACAGCAGCAATAGCTGGGTTTTGACTCATTTACCTAATCAAACATACCTCAACGACTCTCTAAACAAACCAACAAGTCAACATACATATAAGGAACATATTTGGGACACCCAAACACAAACATAACATCAAACACAAAATCTCGCTAGTCTAGAGGCATGCTTCCTAAAATCAAAACCCAAATAGGAAATCCAACCTCAAAACAAGCAATTAAGGCCATTTACAATCCAAGCAAACCAAAACATCATGCCACAACCTTAAGGAGTTTAACACATCTCCCAAATACAATTCTTGGTTTCCCATTGCCAATCTATCAAAACTATAGTGTATGAAAATTTCACCATACGTGAGCTTGGACTTCCTTGGATGAACTTAGCTTCCTTGATGCCCGTAAACACCTCAATTATCTGCATTATTGGTAAAAGAGAGAGCTTAAGCACAAATGCTTAGTGAGGCATGCTCTAAAGAAAACCAACACAGTAATGCACATTTTGAAAACACTTTCATCAAAAGCTTTTAAACCACATGCTCATTTCTATCTCATGCTTGGAAATCATTCAAAGCAATACTCATTGAAACCACATGTACCTTCATTCTATCTCATGCATTTAAACCAATGCAAAACTCATGGCAAGGCCAAAATCATGCTTGTACTCTAAAGCATTTCATAAACAAACCACATATGCATTTCTCATAGCATAACTATTGCATCAAAGGTACATGTGAATCAAAAACCTTAACATATTTTATATTGGCATTTCACATCTATTTATTACTCGGATATGCGGACATCTCACTAGACACTTCAGGTGGCATCTCTCATCACCGTACTCACTCGTCTAGCAACATAGTTTCCGGTGGAATCTCTCATCACCATACACACATGGCAGAATCTCTCATCGCCACAAAGCTTGGGTATTTCACCAATTCCTACCCGATGGAATGCCCATCATCGGTTCTCTCCCTTTGGCTTAACCAAAGAGCACATACGGATTTTAGTTTATAGTGCATTCTCATCCTATTGATCGATCAATTATATCCGGTAAGTATCTCAACATCTATGCCAATATATTATGTCAAATCAATATCTCACCTACTGTTTTTCATGCATTAAAACTCAACATTCTCATCTCTTTTCAAAATCATAACATTTGCTATGCTTTAACAAAAAGCTCAAATCTCAACTATGCAATATGTTACTTAATGAAATCATTTCAAGCATCATTTAATGTTATAGTTCATGCATAAAAAACAGTAGGAATTTATCAATCTAAAACCATGAGCATGTAAAAGAATTTAAGGGGCAATCACCACATTCTAGAGAGCAATCTAGCCAATACTTACTTTCGGACTTAGGAAGGTCTTTCAAACCTTTCCTAAATCCCCAAACCTTGATTCTTTTCCCCTCAAGGATTTCTAAAACCATACACACTCACCGATTACATTTCGCTTGCTTGCTGAAATGCTATCTACGCTTCCAGATCTACTCCAAAGGTGTCTGAAGATGTCTCCCTTGTTTTAAACACATAAGAGCAGGGGATTAATGCATCATCATGCATTGAAATCATCAGCCACACACCTAAACTCGTTGCTCTACACAAAATCCACATTTCGGCTACTAAACACTACCGAAATCACCTCCAAACTCTTCCAAAATCAAACCCAACCAAGATCCATCACTTCTAATCATTTATAAACATCAATTTACACCAAAAACTAACACAACCACGTCCTTATACCTCCAGCTATAGCAGAACACCAAAATCACCCCAAAAACCACCATTTTAACAAGCAAAAACTTAGGAAAAACAACCTATTCGGGATTGGATTGATTAAACCTCATTTCTAACATCATTTAACATCCAAAATACATTAGAAAACCATCTAAAAATAGAGCCCAATCAATCACCACGAAAATCTTCAAGATCTCTTCCAAAATCTTGAGTTTTAAGCTAATTTCTTATTTCTAACATTAAAACCTGTTCAAAATCATTAATAAAGGATTGAGAACTTGGGAATTTTTGTAAAGAACTGATCATTAGAGGAGAAGGAAGAAGCTTACCTCTAATGGATGATTTCTCCTTGATTTGGGCAAATTTTCTTGAAAATACAATGTAGAAATCAAGTGGATTTATTGAAGGATTGATTAGGAATCAATGAGTGATGGAAATCTCATCAAATGAAATGGAAATCAAAGGAAAATTTCTGGAGAAAAAGTGTTAGGTTGATAGGATTTTGAGAGAAAATGAAATGAGAGAAAATTACAGAAAAGTAGTTATGAAAAGTCAAAGGTAGTTTATCACCTTTATTTTATTTAATTAAATCACCCAAATTAAGGAAAAATCTGATGAAAACATTTTTGGTAAATTAGCTCCTTAAAGATTCAAAGTTTCAATCCTTTACAAAACAGTCACTACTAAACTTTGCAAAAACTGCGATTTGGTCACTACACTGAAATGTATTATTTCCAAACCCTATTTTGTAAAATTGATTTCACCATTCACCTTTACATATTAAATGAGAATTTTTAGATATTTTTCTATATTTTTAAAGCATCCCGAACTAGGTGTTCCATAAAACCCCCTTTTAGATTCGAATAAATTCCCAAACCGGTCCGATTCAGACTCTAAACATCTAGGCCCAAATTTGGGGTGTTATACGGAAACTTCTTCAACATGTCTGATTTGCTTTCCCACGTGGCCTCCTCAACTCCTCGGTGTCGCCACAACACCTTCACAAGCTCTATCGTTTTGCCACGAAGAAATTTGTTGTTCGAGCCAAGGATCATCACCAATCCCTCATCGTAGGACAAGACCGGTTTCAGCTTTATCTCATCGATAGGCAAAACATATGAAGGATCCGTTCAATACCTCCTCAACTTCGAAACATGAAACACATCATGAACCTTGTCTAACTCGGGAGACAACCTCAACCGATAAGCTACGGGACCAACACGCGCCACAACCTCATAAGGTCCAATAACCATCGGGCTAAGCTTACCCTTACGCCCAAACCTCATCACCTCCTTCCAAGGTGATACTTTTAAAAACACATGTTCGCTAACCGTGAACTCAATCTCCGTATGCTTCAAATCAGCGAAAGACTTTTGCTGATCCGATGCTGCTTTCAAGCGCTCACAAATGACCTTCACCTTCTCGGTGGTCCCTTTTAACATATCCGATATCGAAACTAACTTTTGTCATGTATCCGCCGAACAAGGTGGCGTTCTACACTTTCTCCCATACAAAGCCTCGTACAGAGCCATTTGTATGCTTGCCTGATAACTAATGTTACAAGAAAACTCAACCAAAGGCAAATGCTTTTCCCAAGAACCATGGAAAATCTATAACGCAACATCTCAACATGTCCTCGAGCACATGGATAACAGGCTCCGACCGTCCATCCGTCTAAGGATGGTAAGAAGTACTAAAATTCAATCGTAAACCCCAAGCTTGACGAACCATTCCCAAAACCTCGATGTAAACCCCAAGCTTGACACCACCATTCCACAAACCTCGATGTAAACCTCGGATCTCTATTGGACAGAATAGACCTTGGAAATCTGTGCAAATGCACAATCTCAACAATAAACAACTCGACCAACTTATCCAACGTATACGTAGTATGCACTACCAGGAAGTGTGCATACTTCGCAAAACGGTCAACAATCACCCAAAAAAATCCTCTTTGACAGTATCGAAGGCAATCCAGACACGAAATCCATGATAATCCTCTCCCACTTCCATTCTGGAATTTTCAACGGTTGTAACAACCCGGAAGGACCTTGATGTTCAGCCTTCACTCGCTGACAAACCATGCATTTGCCAACAAACTCGGCAACATCCTTCTTCAATCCCATTCACTAGTACTCATCCTTCAACCACGATACATCTCCGTACTACCAGGGTGCATAGCAAAAAGACTACTATGAGCTCCATTCGGAAAAGTGCACCTCGGCTCAACATTATTCGGCACAACTATTCAACTCCCAAAACACGAAACACCATCATCATTGAAACCAAAATCTTAAGGCTTTCCATCCACGATATCCTGAACATGTGATACAAGAGAATCGTCAAGCATCTTCTTATCCTTTATCAACTGAAGCAAGAAAGGTTTCACTTGAAACTCAGCGATAAGCCCACCTTCATGCGTTATGCTCGACCGAACAATCATCGTCCTCAACTACAAGGCCACCTTCCTGCTCAACGCAGCGGCCACAACATTGGCCTTTTCAGGGTGATATTCATTTATCATATCATAATCCTTACGCAACTCCAACCATCTTCGTTGCCTAAGATTCAACTCCTTTTGAGACATTAGATACTTTAAACTCTTGTGATCCGTGTACACCACACACTTCTCATCACGAAAAAAAATCCTCCCACTCATCATCCGAAAATCCTCGTCACGAGACCCTAACACTGTCTCCAACAGTTGTTTCAGTTACATCAACTGTCTTAAGAAGGTTTACTTACACTCAGCCCACAGACCACCCTCTCACGAATACCTAGCCAAATCAACATTGGTTTTGAGCTAACATTACTTTTCCCACACAAAGTTTGGCTATGAAACTAACCTTACCTGCATGCTACCCAATGACAAATCTTAATCCTCACACATAAGCAACCGCAACAACCTTCCCAACCTGCTTAACCACTCATCCTATCAACATATGATACATACTAGAACCATGAATCGTCTACTCAACTCAAGCTAAAACTCGATTATAACTCTTGTCAGAACTTCTTTCCATCTCCTCTAAGGTCACTGTCGAACCTTCATCCACTTAATACAACCATCCTACTACAACCACTTAAGCAAGCCAACAATGCTTCAGAAACACATCCGCAAACCTACAACAACCGTCCAACTCAGAGAATTTACAACACCTAACTACTATTTCAAATTACTTTTAAATACACACCAAACAACCTCGGCCGATTCTAACCAAAACAGCCTCATCTTCACCACCATGCCGCCAAAGGCCCTTAAAACACCTAGAAACTTTACCTCCTATCAACCAAGCTAGGCCACACTCACTCCTAACGGTAAAATTTTTTACTCCTTATCCTCACATCCAACATTAACCTTGTACCAAAAAAAACACACTTTAACCCACAAACTACCCTAATCATAACACATCACTATCAGATCCAATTAGCTATCCGTAAGTGTGAAAATTCGTATGCATGATCACGTACATGCCCTTACGAATGCCTATGCACATATATGTAAACTTATAATGTCATGCCAAATGTATACATGCACTAATATATGTAATATATGTATACGAATGATTTTAACTGTGCATGTACCAATACATGCATGATCACGAGGAGCTTCAACAGACATCCCACCTTGACCACCTCGAGCTAACACTGGACAATCTCACCTCAAATATCCAGCAGACCTATAATTCCAACAAGATTCAACCATCGTAAACCTTGCGCTTCTCTGCCTTTCTTGCCACCTCCGAACCCTGTCTCGGCCGCCCTCACGGCCTCTTTGAGACTCAATTGCACGCGCTAGAGCTGATCTCGCTGCCTGAGGACAATCACGCTTCACATGCCCCATCGCACCACAACTCCAACATCCCAGCAAACCCCAGTGTGTCACCTTCATAACGACCACATTCCGGTAGACGAACAACCGCTCTCTGGCCTTGATTTACTTGATCCACTTTACCACCACCACCACCAAAACTCTGGTTCGTGCGAAACCTTCTATCACGAGGTCTCTTACGCTTCCCACAATCGAGGCCAAAGCTCGTAGCTCTTTTGCTCTCATTTTGCTCACCAACATAAACTAAAGCCATACTCTCGCGCTTCTGGTTATCCGAAGACTTATGTCCAAGATATCTCCTTCTAAAGGATACTTGAAAGAATTCACAATCCACTTCATTGATATTTAGCGATGCCGACACAATTGTCCACCAACTACAAACATCATCCATCATTAACGAGACAACGCTTCCCAAGTTGCAGGCATTGTCACACCCTTCCTGATCCAGGATTGGGATCCTACTGGCTAACAAAGCCTCAAACGCATCTGATGTCAACCCATGATACTCAAAAGCTCCCAAATCATACAAATGCTACTTTGGCAAACTAGTTTGCCCGACAATCGACACATGCGCAGGCCTTTCATTCAGCGCGGCCTGAGATGCTCCAGACATCTCCCGAACCACAAATGATAAAACTTTCACCACAGGGCCAGACCCGTCATGCTGCTCTCTCTTCTCAACTCCAGGTAAGAACGGCCGAACAAGCACATTCTCAACAGACAGAAAATCGTTCCCTTGGTTACCCTGCTGGCACGCAGGTACGATCGTATTCGATCTCAACTCTCTCCTCGGACTCATTGTGCTATTTTTAACAAGGCATAAAAATAAAAACAAATCAAACCATGATTTAGGCCAGCCTCAATTAAGGATCCAAGTTTACAAATCCAATTTAAAACATTTATCTAGTGTAATAAGGCAATGGGCACCCCGATTTCCCTCAAGCATAACATAGCATACAATAGCATATCATAATCATCATGCTTTATATCATCCACAATCAGCAGACATCCTTATCACATCATCAACATGCAATCATATTTAACTCCCATATGATTCATAACAACCGAGCATAGCATAAGCACCAACATTCAACCAAAAACATTATTTTCAAACATCATGCCACTTAACACCAAATCGAACATCAAAACATACCAATTTCACTTACCATCATCACCAATTCTTTCGAAACATGGCTCTAATACCAACAAATTAACCCCCTTAGCCCAGCCTAGACGCCCGACCCGAACTAAGAAGATTACACGTGGAAAACTGAAGCCAACTCGTTAAAGCAGACTTCGATTAATGACCCTTTTTATCTTTCTAGATGCAATTTAAGTCATATGTATTCAACAAAACTCATAGAAGAAAGCGATACAGCGATCAAAGTTCTATTAGGGGTTCAATTGCATATATTTAACTTTTAGAGACTAAACTGTAATTTCTAAAAATTACAAAGATTAATCCAATTTTAAGATTACCAATCCTTAATTAGTTATGTAACATGATTCCATGTCAATTTTCATCATAAATGGATCATCCAAACTCATCCAACTGCATGGTCAACATTCAGGGACCAATATGTAACATTTCAGAACTTAAGAAGATGCTTTTCACTGAAAATAACGGTCATGTATCCATACCCTTAAGCATGTATCGATACGCAGGAAGACAGTAGCGAAAGTTGGAAAAAACGTACCGATACCTATCCTTGCGCATCGGTACGCCCTTCAAACTTTGCACAAGTGTATCGATACGCTCTCAAATCGTATCGATGCCCTTGTGTTATTTGACCTAAGTTTTTCCTTCGAGTATCGATACTCAACCCCGAGTATCGATACCCAGACTAGATATGCACTTCGAACAGCCTTCAATTCACATTTTACATTAAGCAATTTCATCCAAACATCCATACATGTTAGGACAAGTATTTCTAACACATATGTATAAACATCTAAGCATATTTCAAGCATTAGACATGGCAATTCATGAAGAGTATAGAACTATATAAGCATGCCTTTAGACACTAACCATAGCATAGCCAAAATACCAAATAAAAGTCCATAAACCATATAGAGGCCAAATACAAGTCTCAAAACTCAAACTAAACATGCTCAAGGTGTTTCACTTCACCAAATAATCCAAGAGTGGAAATCCCTCCCATTGCCTCTTATTACACTAAATTAAATCACATACTTTGCTTAGCCAAAACACTTGGATATCCTTTGCTTGCTTACTGCCAATTAGGCTCAAATCTTTGCATTGATGAAACAAATGAGCGTAAACATAAATCTTAGTGAGGACCTCTATAAGACCAAAACATTCATCAATGCATTTTAAAAACCAAATCATCATTCTTTGTAAACACATGCCTTCCTTTAAAACATGCACTTAAAAACACCATTTCCTCTTTCAAATCCACATGCTCATGGCATCATTAACTACAACAGCAAAACCTTTGCTCAAGTTTAAACCAAGAATCACATGCACTCTAGCATAAGTCTCAAGCATCACATGTTTTCTCATAATAAAGCATCCCACAATAATACATTATCACATCATCATTATATTGGCTCACAAGTGATCTTTAACATAAACCATTCCATAACACAACACAATCATATACGCGGATTACAAGAATTGTCCCACATGCTTCATACACACTACCGGCAACACAAGGTGGAGTTTAACGGTACAATCACAACCCCTCAACACTCGTGATGGGGGTTTAAGGGCATAATCACAACCCCTAAACATACGTGATAGAGTTTAACGGCACAATCACAACCCCTCAACATTCGTGATAGAGTTTAATGGCACAGTCATAACCCCTCAACATCACTCATCGGTAGTTGTATAACCTACTAGCGAGAATCGAGACACAAACAAGGCTTACACATGGGAGCTACCTCAACCATTGTAATTACCTTAACCAAGCACACGCACGAGAGCAATCCTCCACTGTTGTGATGCTTAACCAAGTCCACCCACGAGAGCCATCCTCCATCATGATGACACCAATTCCTCAACCGCTACGGTACTTAGATGGAGTTTAAGGCACAATCACAACCCATCAACATCCAACGTGACTTTATTTACGGTGCACCCAATCCTATAGCTGGCTAACTATATCTGATTAAAGTAACCAAAACCATTTACAATCACTTGCCAATATAATCATCAATCATCATTAATTCACTGTTTTACAAGCACAAACCACAATGCCACTTTCACAAGCATTAACATGCTTAAAACCAATTGCATAAATCTTATAAACTAAATGATCACTTACCATGTGCATCCTTAAGAAAATGTCATTTAAAAGCAGCAACATCATTGCTCAAAACATGCTTTAAAACAGTAATCAAAACACATTTAAATCTAGTGTATTTTAAACCAAAACATAGCACAATCTGAGAGAGACTTTCACTTTACTTACTCTTGAGCTTAGGTAAGTGTTTCAAACTTACACTAAGCTCCCAAAACCACGTTCAGAACGTTTCAAAGCTGGAAAACTCTTTTCCACTCACAGATACGCGAATCTTCACTTGCCGACATGAAGATCACTCATCTGAAGCTTCCAAAATCGCTTCGCTAGCTTCCGGATCAATATCCCTTGCTTTTAGAGAATAAAAAACAGAGATCCAATACATTAAAATGCATTCTAATCCAGCAACTAAACACAAACTCGTTGCCCAGCAACACACCATCAATTTACCCATCGGAAACAACCGATAACTCATTCGATTGCTTCCTAAACAAAACCCAACAAAAAATCAACACTTCCAAACATTAATATTCATCAAAGCACATCTAAAAACAACCTAAACCCTTCCTTATACCTCCAGCAATCATATAACCATCAAAAACACTTAAAAACTCAACTAAAACCATCATAAAACTCAAGGATCAAAAGTATTTCGGGATTTATATCATTAAAACTCTTTTTCAACATCAAACATCTCGAAACTCAATTAAAATCCATCCAAAATAGAGCTCATCAAAAACACTCCGAAAATCAAGAATTAAACCTTAGTTTTGCAAGATTTTAATCTTAAATCAAAACTCAGTTAAAAACAAAAATTGTGAGTCAATAATCTTGGGAATTTCAATAAAGAACCTTGATTAGAGGTTGAGAATGGGATTTACCTCCAATCTTTGCTTTCCTTGATGTTTGACAAGTTTTTGCTTCACAAATCTTGAAGAAATTAATGAGAATTGTTAGAAATGGATAATAAATTAAAGAGAGAGTGTTTGGGATAAAAGAAATCTGGAGAAAAGGTTTTAGAAATGTGTTTTGGTGAAAATGAGAAGAGAAAAGTTAGTTACGTGAATGAAACTTCTAATTTAATGATTTTATTTAATAAGTAAATAAATCTCTTTTTAAACAATTACTTAAAAATTTATTTAAAACACATGTCAAATTAAGGAAAGGTGTAATTGCACAAAAGCTCCCTAAAGATTCTAAGATTTTGACTATCCTTTTGAAAATTTCATTTTGTCCACAGTTTCAAAACTTTACATTTTGGTCAGTGACAAAAATGTACCTCTTCCAAAACCCATTTTGTAAAATTGATTTGACCAACCTCTTAAACATAATTTTAGAGGATTTTAGAAATTTTTTCATATTTTTATCCTTTCCCGAACCTTGATTTCCCTAAACCATATAATACGATTCGTACCATTTCTGACCGGTTCACTTAACCCGATCTGATGTAACCCCCTTAGCCTGGACTAGACGCCTGACCCGAACTAAGAAGATTACACGGGGAAAACTCAAGTCAACTCGTGAAATTCAACCTCGATTGGCGACATTTTTTCTTCTTTTATCTTTTTCTAGATGCACGTTACTACCCTATGTGGTTAGTAAAGCGATTAGGCGAAAACGACACATCGATCAGAGTTCCATTAGAGGTTCAATTGCATTTATATGACTTTTAGGGACTAATTTGTAAATTTCAGGAATTACAAGGACTATCTAGTTTTTAAGATTACCAATCTAAAATTAATCATATACTATGCCAGCGTGTCAAATCGCATCTCAAACGGACCATCCAAACCCAACCAATTGAACAAACAACATTCAGGGACCAAAACGTAAGGAACAATAACTTAACACAATTCAAATTCAGTATCCAACGGTGGAGTGTTTCGGAACTGCAAACCCTGTATCGGAACGGTCGTTTCGAAACAAGAGAGACCGGTTCGATACGCGGGGGCGTTCCGAAACCTCAAGGAACCTGTTTCGATACATTGGTTCACAGTGGTGACATGTTCCAGAACGGGCCTTCTTGTTCTGAGACACCTTGGTCATTACAGGCCTCGGTTCTGAAACAGACAAGAGAGTTCCGAAACATATGGTCCTGCAACTTCCCAAATTGCTAGTTTTTATCAAGTTTTCATCTCCGAAACCCTTCCCACACTTGTTCTAACACACATACATCATGGATAAACATCAAAGACCACCCATACGAAACACAAGCTATATCATAGCATCAATCATGCAAGTTATAGGACTAGAGGCATGCATCGTAGTTTTCAAAAAAGAAAAAAAGGCTAAAAACCACATTCACGCTCAAACCAGCACTCAAAGGCCATTTACAAATCTGAATAAGCAAACTAAGCATGCTCAAGGTGTTTAATATCACCAAATATAACTAAGAGTAGAAATCCCTCCCATTGTATGTTATTACTCTATGGTATAACCACATACATTGCTTAGTCAAAAATGTTTGGATTCCTCTTGCTTTCATGCTGCCTTAATTGCTTAATTCTCTGCATTGATGAAACAAATGAGCGTAAGCATAAAGCTTAGTGAGGATCGCTAAACAAAACATTTATCAATTCATTTTATAAAATCATGATAACATTGTTTGCAAACTCATGCATTCCTTTAAAACATGGACTCAAAAGCATCAATGCACTTTTAAACTACATGCTCATAGCATCGTTAAAACCACATCAAAATCCTTTGCTCACGCTTAAACCAAGCATTACATGCATTCTAGCATAATTTCCAAGCATCTCATGCTTAAACATTAATCATCAACATTATATTGGCTCCCAAGTGATCACTCTCAAACCATATCATAACCACAACAAAAGACACAATTGTATACGCGGATTACAAGATAATTACAAGATCCACCCACATGATAAACCATCCACCGTTGTGATCTTAACCCCAACCGTTAGGGTACTTGGATGGAGTATACGGTACAATCGAAACCCCTCGACATCCAAGGTGACTTTATTTATGGTGCACCCAATCCTATAGTCGGCTAACTATATCCGATTAAAGTAACCACAAACCATTTCCATCACTTGCCAATATAAACATTTAACATCATTATTCAACTGTTTTACAAGCATAAATCACAATGTCATTTTCACAAGCATAAACATGCTTAAACTCAAATGCATACATTTCATAAATCCAAGGCTTACCTACCAAGTGCATCCTTAACAAAATCGCATTAAGCACCAGCATTATCAAAATGCTCAGAACATGCTTTAAAATAGTAAATAAAATCACATTTAATTCAATTGCTTTTCCAACAAAAACATAGCACATTCCGTGAGAGACTTTTGAATCACTTACTCTTGAGCTTAACTAAGTGTTTCAAACTTACACTAAGCCCCCAAGACCACGCTCAAAGCGTTACAAAGCTGGAAAATCTATTTCCACTCACCGATACGCGAAATCTTGCTCGCCAACGCGAAAATCACCCTTTTGAAGCCTCCAAAAATGCTTCATTTGCTTCCGGATCAAGATCCCATGTTTTTAGATCACCAAAACAGAGATCCAAATGCATTAAAATGCATTTCAACACCAGCAACTAAACACAAACTTGTTGCTCACCAAAACTACACCAATTTACCCATCTGAAACAATCGAAAACTCAATCGAGTGCTTCCTAAACCATGCCCAGCCAACATACATCACTTTCAACCATTATTAAACATCAAAACGCATCTAAAGACAACCTAAACCCACCCTTATACCTCCACCAGGCATAACTTCATCTTTTCACCTTAAAACCCCAACTAAAACCATCAAGAGCTCAAGGATCTCAAGGATTTTGGGATCTATATTATCAAAACCCTTTCTCAACATTTTAATCAACTAAAAACTCAATTAAAACCAATCCAAAACAGAGCTCATCAATACCTATCTGAAAATCAAGATTTAAAACCTCATTTTGCAAGATTTTGATCTCAAATAAAAACTATAATAAAAACTCAGCCAAAAACAACATTTAGAAGCCAAAGATCATGGGAATTTCATTAAAGAACCTAGATCGAAGGTTGAGAACGAGATTTACTTCCAATCCTTTCCTTCCTCAATGATTGACAAGTTTTTCCTTAACAAAATCATGAAGAATTTGAAGAGAACTCTTGAAATTTGTTTAGAAACCAAAGGGAGAGTGTTTAGGAGAAAAGAAATCTGGAGAAAAAAGGTGGGAAAATGATTTTGCTGAAATGAAAGTTAGTTACGTGAAATGAATTCTCAATTTTCCAATTAACCCATTTTATTGAAATAAAATCATATCTATTTTAATTATCTAAAACCCTTTTAAAACAAATGTCAATTTAAGGAAGGTGTAAGTGCACCATAGCTCCCTAGAGATTCTTAAATTTTGACTCCTATTTGAAACTATGCAATTTTCCACAATTTTGAAACTTTACATTTTGGTCACTACCTAAAATGTACCACTTCCGAAGCTTTTTTTGTAAAATTGATTTGACCAATCTCTTAAACCTGATTTTAGAAGATTTTAGCAATTTTTACCATATTTTTATCCTTTCCCAATCCTTGATTTCCCTAAACCTCCTAATACGATTCGAACCGTTTATGACTGGTCCGATCCGATGTCAAAAACAACTAGGCCCAAAACCAGGGCGTTACAACTCTCCCCCACTTAGGAATTTCGTCCTCGAAATTTTACCTAAAGGAAAAAGGTGCGGAAACTGCTTCAACATATCCACCTTGCTTTCCCAAGTGGCCTCCTCAACTCCTCGGTGTCGCCACAACACCTTCACAAGCTCTAACGTCTTTCCACAAAGAACTTTGTTGTTCACATCTAGAATCCTCACCAGTTCCTCATCATAAGACAGAACCGGATTCAACTCTATCTCCTCAATAGGCATCACATGCGAAGGATCCGATCTATACCTCCGCAACATCGACACATGAAACACATCATGAATCTTTTCCAACTAGGAAGTCAACCTCAACCGATATGCCACAGGACCAATATGCTCCACAACCTCATATAGTCCAATAAACGTTGGGCTAAGCTTACCCTTATGCCCAAATCTCATTACCTTCTTCCAAGATGATACTTTCAAGAACACACGTTCACCAACCGCGAACTCAATCTCCTTATGCTTCAGATCCTCATAAGACTTTTGCCAATTCGATGCTGCCTTCAAACGCTCACAAATGAGCTTTACCTTCATGGTAGTTCCTTTTAACATAGACGGCATCGAAATCAACTTTTTCCCACCTTCTGCCCAACAAAGAGTCATTCTGCGCTTTCTTCTATACAAAGCCTCGTATGGAGCCATTTGAATGATTTCCTGGTAACTATTGTTGTAAGCAAACTCAAACAAAGGCAAGCACTTCTCCCAAGAACCCTAAAACTCTATAACGCAACATCTCAACATGTCCTCAAGCACCTGGATCACACGTTCCGACTGTCCATCCGTTTTAGGATGATAAGAAGTACTGAAATTCAACTGTGTACCCAAGGCTTGATGCAAACATTCACAAAACCTTGATCCGACACTATGGACTTTGGCACCCCGTGCAACCACACAATCTCAGCAATATACAGCTCTGCCAGCTTATCCAAGGTGTAGGTAGTATGCACAAGCAAGAAATGTGCACACTTCGTAAGGCGATCAACAATCCCCAAAACCGAATTCTTCTTCGACGGTGAAAAAGGCAAACTAGACACAAAATCCATGGTAATCCTTTCTCACTTCCATTCCGGAATTCTCAAAGGTTGCAACAACCCAGAGGGAACCTGATGTTCAGCCTTCACTCGCTGACACACCATGCACTTACTAACGAACTCAGCAACATCCTTTTTCAACCCCACCCTGTAGTACTCATCCTTCAAATCACGATATATCTTGGTACTACCAGGGTGCATAGCGAAAGGAATACTATGAGCTTTAGTCAGAATAGTGCGCTTCAACTAAGCATCATTTTGCACCACTATTCGACTCCCAAAACAAAGAACACCATCACCACTAAAACTAAAACCCGAAGATTTACCCTCCGCAATATCCTGAACGTGAGGGACAAGAGAATCATCAAGCAACTACTTATCCTTGATCAACTAGATCAGAGATGGTTTCACTTGCAATTCAGCAACAAGACCACCATCTCGCGATATGATTAAGCGAGCAAACATCACCCTCAACTCCACAACCACTTTTCTGCTCAAAGCATCGGCCACAACATTGGCCTTTCCCGGGTGATACTCGATCGACATATCATAATTCTTAAGCATCTCCACCCATCGGTGTTGCCTCAGATTCAACTCCTTTTGAGACATAAGATACTTTAAGCTCTTATGATCTGTGAACACAGCACACTTCTCGCCATACAGATAATGCCTCCAAATCTTCAAGGCAAACACAACAGCTGCAAGCTCAAGATTGTGAGTAGAGTAGTTACGCTCATGCACCTTCAACTACCTAGATGCATAGGCTACTACCTTACCCTTCTGCATCAACACACAGCCCAAACTGACAATGGATGCATCACTATAGACCATAAACTCCTTACCAGACTCAGGTTGAATCAAGACAAGAGCTTGCGTCAACACTTCCCTCAGCTTCTCAAAATCTTGTTGCCTCACATCCGTCTACTCAAAGCGAACATTCTTTTGCAACAACATGGTCAAAGGTGCAACAATCTTCAAGAAACCCTCGACAAACCTACGATAATATCCAACCAAACCAAGAAAACTTCGTACCTCCATCACCGACTTAGGCACCTTCCAGCTCATCACTACCTTAACCTTATGCGAATCAACGCGAATACCCTCAGTCGATACAACATGCCAAAGGAAGACCACTTTCTTAAGCCAAAACTCAAAATAACTTAGCTTGGCATACAACTGATTCTCCATCAAAGCTTGTAAAACTATTCTTAGATGTCTATCATGATCCTCCACGGTACGTGAGTACACAAGGATATCATCAATGAACACCACCACAAACTGATCCAAGAACACATGGAACACACGTTTCATCATGTCCAAGAAAGCAGCAGGTGCGTTGGTCAAACCAAATGGCATTACTAAGAACTCGTAATGTCTGCACCTTGTCCAAAAAGCTGTCTTAGCTACGTCCACATCATTTACCTTCAACTGGTAATACCCTGACCTCAAGTCTATCTTAGAAAACAACGAGGCTCCTCGAAACTGATCAAAAAGATCATCACTCCTTGCCAAGGGTTACTTGTTCTTAACCATCAACTTATTCAGTTGCCGATAATCTATACACATCCGCATTGTCCCATCTTTCTTCTTTACAAACAAGACCGGTGCACCCCAAGGAGAAATACTCGGCCGGATACATGAATGCGTGGATCCAGAATCAATCAAAGCCAACAATGATAAAGACTGAAGAACAAAGGTACCTGCGATGACATCGATATCATTGCGCTCTTCGCGCTGAGCATAGACCCTCGCAGGACTGCCTCCCTCAGACCGAACTGCTACAACATGAGCAATGGCTCGCTGCCCTTAATCTCACCTCTAGCAATTTCCTCGGCCACGCCCACGACCTCTTTGAGGTGCAGCCACAGCAGGTGCACATCCCTGGCCTCCACCAGCCAACAGAGGACACTCGCACCTCATATGATCTACTGAACCAGAGTTCCAACAGGAATTACCTGTTACCACAACATGAGCCTATGCCTCCCTAGCCGCACGAGGACAATCTCCATGTAGATGACCCGAGGACAATCTCGCCCACGGTCGCTCTGAGGTGCAGCCACAGCAGGTGCACGTCCCTGGCCTCCACCAGCCAATAGAGGACACCCGCGCCTCATATGATCTACTGAACCACAGTTCCAGCAAGAATTACATGTTACCACAACATGAGCCTATGCCTCCCTAGCCGCACGAGCACAATCTCGCCGTAGATGACCCGAGAACTACACGTCCAGGACGTGTTTTGTTCTGCCCTCATCCGATCTCCTTGAGCGGGTGTACCTTGTCCAACATTACCTCGCCTAGTAGCATGTTGGTATCTTCTATCTCGACCTCTCTTGTTCTGTCCACCACTGGAACTAGACTCAGCTGCTCTTTTTCCAAACCTAGAACCACCTCCATGAGATGATAGGCCCAAGTTCTGCTCGATGTCTTTAGCTCGACATACAAGAATGTCAAAATATGTGTAGTTCGTAGCCAACATATAAGTCTTGACTTCCTGCACCAGCCCATACCGGAAGCGATCGTAACGATGTCTCTCACTCGGTATCAACTCAGGGGTGTATTGGCTCAGACGTACGAACTGGACCTCGTACTCGACCCCGAAAGATTTCCTTGAATAAACGATATAAACTCGCATTTCTTTTCATCAAAGTATCTCACCCCCATATATTTCCACTTAAAGGCACATCTGAAAAACTCCCAATCTACATCATTGGGTTCCATTCCAGCCGTGATGGTCATCCACCAACTATAAGCATCACCCTTGAGCAAAGAAACAGTGCATCCCAGCTTGCGTACATTATTACATCCCATATGATCTATGATACGGATCGTACTAGCCAACAAGGCTTCCGACGCCCTAGGAGACATTCCATAGAACTTAACAGCTATTAGACTCCTCTGCCTTTCCAAAGGCAAACCCACCTGCCCAGCTACAGGGGCCTGCACATGCGCTCCGGCTACCCCAGCCTGGAACGCTCCGGTGATCGCCTAAACCAATGGCATTAGATACTCAATCCTGGACCAGCTTGTCCTTGTTGCTTCGGCTCTCCACCCCCAAGTGGTGGCGGAGGAGGTAAGTTTCCACCAAGAGGAACACCAGCCTCGTGGTTACCTTGGTCGCCCTGCTCAGACGCAGGCACTACCGTCTTCGTCCTAAGATCTCTTTTCAGACCCATAGTGCCTTTTAACAAGACATACCAACAAAACAAATCAAACCATGATTTAGGCCAGCCTCAAGAAAGGATCCAAGTTCACGAAAAAATATAACTAGTGTAATAAGGCAATGGGCACCCCGATTTCCCTCAAGCATAACATAGCATATCATATACATCATGCTTTACTTCAACCAAAATCAGCACATATCCTTATCACATCATCATCATACAATCATATCTAGCTCACATATGATTCACAACAATCAAGCATGGCATAAGCAGCAACATATCATCAAAAACATGCTTTTTCAAACAACATACCTCAAATCATACCAATTTCACTTACCACCATCTCCAATTCTTTCCTACCCTGGCTCGGATACCAACAAATGTAACCCTCTTAGCCCGGCCTAGACTCCTAACCCAAACTAAGAACATTACATAGGGAAAATCGAAGTCAACTCGTGAAAGTCAACCTCGATTAGCAACCTTTTTTCTTCTTTTATCTTTTCTAGATGCACATTATTACCTGCTGTGGTTAGTAAAGCGATTAGGAGAAAATAGCCCAGCGATCGGAGTTTGATTAGAGGTTCAATTGCATTCATATGACTTTTAGGGACTAATTTGTAAATTTTAGGAATTACAAGGACTATCCAGTTTTTAAGATTACCAAACTTAAATTAATCATATAATATGCCAGCGGGTCACGTCGCATCTCAAACGGACCATCCAAACCCAACCAATTGAATAAACAACATTTAGGGACCAAAACGTAAGGAACAAGAACTTAACACAATTCAAATTCAGTATACAACGGTCGAGTGTTTCAGAACTGCAAACCCTGTATCGGAACAGCTGTTTCGAAACAAGAGAGACCGTTTCGATGCGAGGGCATTACATGCCTCCGTTCTGAAACGGACAAGGGCATTCTGAAACGTCTAGGCCTGTAACTTTCCAAATTGCTGGTTTTTATCAAGTTTTCATCTCAGAAACCCTTCCGACACTTGTTCCAATACACATACATCATGGATAAACATCAAAGACCATCCATACGAAACACAAGCTATATCATAGCATCAATCATGCAAGTTATAGGACTATTGGCATGCATCCTAGTTGTCAAAAAATCAAAATGGCTAAAAGCCACATTCACGCTCAAACCAGCACTCAAAGGCCATTTACAAATCCGATTAAGCAAACTAAACATGCTCAAGGTGATTAACATCACCAAATATACCTAAGAGTAGAAATCCCTCCCATTGCCTCTTATTACACTATGGTATAACCACATACATTGCTTAGTCAAAAATGCTTGGATTCCTCTTGCTTTCATGCTGCCTGAATTCCTTAATTCTCTGCATTGATGAAACAAATGAGCGTAAGCATAAAGCTTAGTGAGGATCGCTAATCCAAACATTAATCAATGCATTTTATAAAATCAAGATAACGTCGTTTGCAAACTCATGCCTTCCTTTAAAACATGCTCTCAAAAGAATCATTACACTTTTAAACCACATGCTCATAGCATCGTTAAAACCACATCAAAATCCTTTGCTCATGCTTAAACCAAGCATTACATTCATTCTAGCATAATTTCTAAGCATCTCATTCTTAAACATTAATCATCCACATTATATTGGCTCGGAAGTGATCACTCTCAAACCATATCATAACCACAACAAAAGACACAATCGGATACGCGAATTATAAGCGTTGTCCCACACGCTTCATACACACTACTGGACTACACAAGGCTCACACACGGGATTAGACCATCAATCGTTGAGACACCCTTGATGGAGTTTAACGGTACAATCACAAGCCCTCGACACCACTCATCGGTAGTTGTATAATTCCTCTAACGAGAGTACGGGACTCAAACTCAAGATCAACACACGGGATTAACCATCCACCGTTGTGATCATAACCTCAATCGTTAGGGTACTTGGTTGGAGTATTCAGTATAATCACAACCCTTCGACATCCAAGGCGACTTTATTCATGGTGCACTAAATCCTATAGCCGGCTAACTATATCCGATTAAAGTAACCATAAACCATTTCCATCACATGCCAATATAATCATTTAACATCATTAATCCAATGTTTTACAAGCATAAATCATAATGCCATTTTCAGAAGCATAAACATGCTTAAACTCAAATGCATACATTTAATAAATCCAAGGATCACCTACCAAGTGCATCCTTAACAAAATGACATTAAATACTGGCGTTATTAATGATCAAAACATGCTTTAAAACATTAAATAAAATCACATTTAATTCAAGTGCATTTTCCAAAAAGACATAGCACATTCCGAGAGAGACTTTCGAATCACTTACTCTTGAGCTTAGCTAAGTGTTTCAAACTTACACTAAGCTCCCAAGACCACGCTCAAAGCGTAACAAAGCTGGAAAAATCCATTTCCACTCACCAATATGCGAAACCTTGCTCGCCAACGCGAAAATCATCTTTCTGAAGCCTCCAAAAATGCTTCATTTGCTTCCGGATCAAGATCCCCTACTTTTTGATCACCAAAACAGAGATCCAAATGCATTAAAATCCATTTCAACACCAGCAACTAAACACAAACTCGTTGCTCACCAAAATTACACCAATTTACCCATCCGAAACTACCGAAAACTCAATCGATTGCTTCCTAAACCATGCTCAGCCAACATACATCACTTTCAATAATTATTAAACATCAAAACACATCTAAAGACGACTTAAACCCACCATTATACCTCCAGCAAGTATAACTTCATCATTTCACCTCAAAAACCCAACTAAAACCACAAAGATCTCAAGGATCTCAAGGATTTCAGGATCTATATTATGAAAACCCTTTCTCAACTTTTTAATAAACTCGAAACTCAATTAAAACCAATCCAAAATAGAGCTCATCAATACCTATCCGAAAATCAAGATTTACAACCTAATTTTGCAAGATTTTGATCTCAAATCAAAACTATAATAAAAACTCAGCCAAAAACAACATATAGAAGCCAAAGATCTTGGGAATTTCACTAAAGAACCTAGATTGAAGGTTGAGAATGGGATTTACCTCCGATCCTTGACTTCCTCAATGATTGACAAGTTTTTCCTTAACAAAATCTTGAAGAATTTGAAGAGAACTCTTGAAATTTGTTCAGAAATCAAAGGGAGAGTGTTTGGGAGAAAAGAAATCTAGAGAAAAGAGGTGGGAAAATGGTTTTGCTGAAATGAAGGTTAGTTACGTGAAATAAATTCTCAATTTCCCAATTAACCCATTTTAATTAAATAAAATCATTACTATTTTAATTATCTAAAATCCTTTTAAAACACATGTCAATTTAAGGAAGGTGTAATTGCACCATAGCTCCCTAAATATTATAAGATTTTGACTCCTTTTTGAAACTTTGCAATTTTCGATAGTTTTGAAACTTTACATTTTGGACACTACCCGAACTGTACCACTTCCGAAGCTCTTTTTGTAAAATTAATTTGACCAATCTCTTAAACCTGATTTCATAGGATTTTAGCAATTTTTACCATATTTTTATCCTTTCCCGATCCTTGATTTCCCTAAACCTCATACGATTCGAACCGTTTCCGACTAGTCCGATCCGATATCAAAAACATCTAGGCCCAAAACCAAGGTGTTACATCCGATGTCTAAAACATCTAGGCTTAAAATCGCGGCGTTACATAACGAACCCTATATCAAAACACCTTAAGGCTATTTCGAAACGGGTGTACGATGGTCAACCAAAGTTGATTTTTTCTTTTAGACCGTATCGATATGGGTAAGCCCTGTATCGGTTCGGGTTAACTCCCTTTGACCTTGACTTTGACCCTTTTCGGTACACTATAGACTCGTATCAAAATAGTGAATTCCAGTAGCTAAAATGTTCCGATATGGCATCAAACCGTATCGATACGCCCCTGTTCCTAGGGTGCATATATGCTTAACCGTATCGATACTTCATTACCCTGTATCGATATGGCCTGACCTGTAAAGACAAATTTTTAGCTAGGTTTTAATCGAATTGACCTACCAAACAGGGTTCAAATACAATGAAACATTACACATAATATTTCAATTCTATAAACTATTGGCATGCCAAATTTCATCATCATTTGAATACGTTTACTAGGTTTTAACCTATGTGAGCCAAATATGTCATTTGTAACCATTTTTACCCAAACCAAAAGTCAATTTAGGGCCTTTAACCATATTATAACTTACACATATTTCAAACATATCAAAATAGGCACAAGAGACTAGTTCAAGTACTTTTCCACTTTCCTAGGAGTTCATAAGGTCAATATACTCTACTTTAGCTTGTAGTGACTTATCTTGTTGCGACTTGTCCGATCCTCCGTGAAGGTTGATTCGTTAACCTGAAATTCATGAGATAAGACACGTTAGGCATACATTTCCTAGTGAGGTAATCATATGCAATATATTAACAACGAACAATGCAAGTACATATTATAACGCTTTCAAATAACAATACCATGTCTCAAAATACCATGTATATCATATCAATTTCATTATTAACCCTTGGATTTAATCAAGATAGTCTATATGCGAATTCGTGTGCCTCGCCAAATCAATGAATGGTCTAATCTTTCCGCCTCGCCAATATGACCAATATCAAAACACATCCCTTCGCCTTGCTAAATCAATATAAGTCGTAGCCCTAGGACGGTAGTCCACCCGTACGCTGAGCTCATGAATTCTATGGCATTCCAATTGTATCCAAGGTTTCAAAACCAATATCAATATTTCAATAGTCAATAATAACTCTAATAACCAATGTCTTTAATGTTACTAATAGTGAACATGTCTCATATAACGCCCCGATTTAAAGCCTAGATGTTTTGACGAGTCGGGTTGGAACGGTGGAACTGGAGTCTATTGTTCGATCCGTTAATAGGGTGGTTTAGGGAAATCAAGGTTCAAGATGGGATAAAAATATGATAAAAATTTCTAAAATCTTCTAAAATGATGTTTAATAGGTTGGTTAAATCAATTTTACAAAACTGGTTTTCTATAGTGTACATTATAAGTAGTGACCAAAATGAAAAGATTTAAAAGTTTGAAAAAATGATTTTTTTTAATATTTTAAATGTTTATTAAATATTTAAAAAGGTTTTATTTAATTAATTAAGGAGAGTTAGTTAATCGGTTAACAAAATTTTTGACGAGCTTTTCATTTCTCACTTTCACCTCAGCCAAGCACTCTCCCTTTTCTCTCAATTTTCTAGAAATCCTTTTCTCTCAATTCCTCTTTTGATTTCTATTCTTTTCCTTATTGATTTCTTCCATTTTCCTTCAAGTTTATTCAATCAAATCTTGCCAAATTAGAGGAGAAGCAAGGATTGGATGTAATTTTCGTGCTACCCCTCTAATCTATGTTCTTTAATGAAATTCCAAAGATATTTGATTTTTTAATGCTGATTTTGATTGAGGTTTTGTTGTTAGAATGATAAACTCATGAATGGTTTTCGGTGTTGAAGTGGAGTCTTAATCATATAGATCCCGATATCCTCGAGATCCTTGGTTTTTGAAGTGTTTTTAGGGTGTTCTTTAGGAATTCGAGTTGCTGGAGGTATAAGAATGGTTTAAGGTTGTTTTTGGATGTTGATTAATGCCTAAAATGCTTTGGATTAGTTGGGTAATGGCTTGGCTGAAGTTAGAGGTCAATCGATTGAGTATTCGGTTCTTTCGAATGGGTGTTTTGGTGCTTTAGAGCAGGGCTGCAGGTTTTCTTGAAAGTGCTGGTGTTTTGGAAGCATTTGAATGCATTGAGCCTCTTTTTTGGTGTGTTAAAAATTGGGGATATTGTTTCAGAAGCTAACTAGGTTGTTTTGGAGGCTCTGAGCGATCGATAGTTGCGTCGGCAAGCGTGGTTTCGCAAGTTGGTGAGTGGAACTTGGTTTTCCAACGTGGAAACATTTTAGGAAAGGTTTGCGAACTTAGTAAGAGCTTGAAATGCTTTACTAAGTTCAGAAGTAAGTGAAGTGAATCTCTCTCTAGGATTGTGCTATTGTGAGATTTCAAATGCACTTGTTTTAATTGTGTTAACCTATTGTTTTAAAGCATGTTTTGAATATATGAAATGGGGTTGATGATACCATGTTGTTTAAGGATGCGCTAGATAAGTGGTCCTTGTATGCATGTGTTGATGCATGAGGTTTGAAGCATGGTTTAATGCTTGATTTATGGCTTATCATGAATGCTTTGTAAAAAACAGTGAGGTTTGCATGTGTTATTGATTATATTAGCAAGTGATGTTGTATAAAGTGTTTTATAAATGAAATCGGATATATTTAGCCGGCTATAGGATTGAGTGCACTATGAACAAGTTGCCTTGGATGTTGAGGTGTTGTGATTGTACCGAATACTCCATCCAAGTACCCTAACGATTGAGGTTTGTTTAAGGTTGCAACAGTTGAGGGTAGCTCCCGGGTGTGAACCTTGTGTGTGTCCCGTCTTTCGTTAGTGAGTTATACAACTACCGATGATTGGTGTTGAGGGGTTGTGATTGTACCGAATACTCCACCACGGGTGTCTCAACGGTGGAGGGTCGCTCCCGTTTGTGAGCCTTGAGATGCTTGTAGGGTGTATGAAGGGTTTGGGACAACCCTTGGTAATCGATGTATCTGATGTGTTTTAAAGAATGTTATTATCACTTTGGAGCCAATATACTGAAATGAAACATTGTGAAAAATGTTGTTGATGCATAATTTGAAAGATGCATATTTTGGTTTAAGCTTAGCATAAAGGTGATTATGCTTGGAAGGCTTGTTTTATGAGTAGCAATGGTTTAATTGCTAGATTTATATGTATCATGTTACATGATGTTTGTTACAATGGTTTTGAGGATAAAGTGCATGTTTTGTTAAAGGAAGCTTGATGGTTTTGAAAAGAGTGAAAAATTGAGGTAAACTAAGTTTCATCTAGAAAAGATAAAAAGAAAAAAGGGTCGTTTATTGAGGTAAACTTTCTCGGTTTACTTCAATATTCCCCGTGTGACCCGTTCGGTTCGGTTTATCGTCTAGGCCGGGTCGAGGGGGTTACATCTCAATATCAATAATTCACAATTTCAATGTCAATGTCATTATCTGATGGTTCATTCAGAATGTTTCAATATCAATAGTTATATCGACAACAATACACGTTGACAATACCAATGACTATGTCCGATGTTTAATACTAACTTACTGATACTTACCAATGGATCCGACTATCATTTCGATGCAACTTCCTTAATAGGAATGTTAGCTAGTAAACTGAAATCAACAATAATAGATTCGGGAAGACTCCTCGCCTTTTCCCGAGTCTCCGACTACACTCACCTTGAAATCCGAAGCTTTCAAGGCTCTCGGATGATAACTCCCTTGTTCCTAGCCTTTGGTGAATTCGATGGATACTCCTTTTCGTTATCTTGAGCTAGGAAAACAATAGGAGATTGTTATGGTCGATAATACGATATTAAAATCCATATAACAATATCAAAATTGATATATGATTTCAATATAGACAACAATGATGAAATATCCATGGATGATCAAACCCTTGTTTAAGATTAAGGTTAATGTATCCATGGAATTGAATAATCGATTGAGAAATATAGCTTACCCGAACGAAAGCAACGATTCGATATCAATAAATCAAAGCAAAACCAAACTAAATATTGCTCTCTAATGGAGGTGCTAGCTTGGAGGGAGATGATGAAGATGACAAAAGAAGAGGTGCTTGCTTAGATATGGTTTCGAGTAGCTCTCTCTCAATTCTAATTTACTATGTTTTAAAGGGAAGAGCTTTCCTTTAGGTGAAGCAACTTCACCAAATTATCCCACGTTTGGGACATTAAAATTAAGGAGGGGCTAATCGCAAGATTAGTCCCTCAACTCTCACTTTACTATGGTTTTGCCCTACAATTTGCATTTTCCTCAATTTAGTCACGGTTTAGGTTTCGATACTATTCAATAGGGTTCAATAACAATGATTTAACTCAATTACAGTCCAATATCAATGATTAACTAGCCAATATTATATTTAGACTTTATCGATACGAAATTTCGATCACCGGAACCTAAATCTGACTAGACCGAATTTTGGGGTGTTACATAGAATAATGATATCATATAGACAAGATAAAATGAAAAATTAGCGTCGCGTATTGAGGTAAACATCCCGATTTACTTCAATATTCCTCGTGTGATCTATTCGGCTCGGTCTGTCGCTCAGACTGGGTCGGAGGGGTTACATTTGGTGGTATTAGAGCTAGGTTACGAAAGAGTTGGGAGGTAAGGTTGATGTAATATTGTTGTTTGGTTGATTCCTTATTGAATGCTATGCACAGTGGTTGTTTATGCTATGTTGTGATCATTGTTCGATTTGGGAGAGATGCACGGTGTATGATAGCATGGTTTATGATTTTTATGTGCTGTTGGGGGAGAGAATAATGGTACCCATTTCCATATTATTGCTAATGTAAAGAGAATTTTGGTTTCGAAAGGAAAAGCTTGTGCTTCGTGGATTTTTGCTTTTGGTTGGACTAATTATTTCATTTAGGCATTATCATGTTTTAGAATTGTACTCTTTTTGAGATGTGATAGAGAAGAGAGCTTAGAATTGGTAGTCCTGTTGCTGGAAATGTGAACATTGAGAATTTTCCGCCCCTCCACCTCCTCTTGTTGGCGATGGTGTAACACCCTCTTTCCGGTCTTGTCGAGAACCGAGTCGGAAGGTGCTATCGATGAACGATACGATGAAGGGTGCAATAAAATTTCATTTTATAACCAACACTTGAACAATGTCATGAAATAATACACTACCATAATGCATCTTAATCCAATTAATCCCTCATGAAACAATATTTAATCATTTAAGACCAAATTGTAGTTATAACAAGTTTTAGGGACTAAATTGCAAATCTGTTAAATTAAAGGTCCTTCGATGTAATTGATCATACAAGAATGAAATTCAGCACAATATTAACATGTATGTAAGTTTTCATGCAATTCGGTACTCATTTACTCATTCAATTTAAACATCCTAAATACAGTGACCAAACTTTAAATAACGTAAACCTTCAGTTTATGCCTCTTAACCAACTTAACTAACCCTGTATTGAAACACCTTGATGTTTTTTCGATACGGATAACCAATGGTCAACATGAGTTGCCTTTTATCTTTGTATCGTATCGATACGGGCAAGCCCTGTATCGGTACAGGTTGACTCTCATTGACCGGTTTCGATACACGTTAGACCTATATCGAAACAAAGGATTCCAGTAGCAAAATGTTCCGGTACGGCTCTCTACCGTTTCAATACGCCCTACTTCTTAAGTCTAGTTATGCTTAATCGTATCGATATGCCATTACCCCGTATTGATATGGCCTAACTTGTAATGACAGATTTTGCTGGTTTTTAATCGAATTGACCTACCAAACAATGTTCAAATGCAGTGAAACTTTACATGCAATATTTCAATACTATAAACTACTAGCATGCTAAATTCACGATCATACGAAAACATTTACTATGTTTTCACCTTTTTAAGCCAAATATGCATATTAGGCCAATTTCAAGCAAACATTAACAAGTCATTTATGGCACTTAAACCACATATAACACATAGCCTTATACACATAGACAAAACATCAAAATCAACTAGGTTAACTACTTTGCCACCATTCTAAGAGTTAACAGAAACAAAATACATTACTTTGGGCTCAAGGCGACTTGCCGCTTTACCGACTAGCTCCGATCTTGAAACGATAACTCTTAACCTGAAATATATGGACAATGAATGAATTAGACTTACATAGTCTAAGTGAGGTAGCCAATAACAATATATGAACATGGTATGCCATTTATCATGCTTTGATGACAACTATAACGTCAGTTATGTAATAAACACGGCATGCTCCTCATTCATACTAAAAGCATAGTATCAATCATCAATGACAATATTAAAATACCATAACAAAGCAGTATCAATAAGTAATAGTTATGTTGGATCGATTTACGGTAATTGGATGCACGAATTCCACCTCCTTACCAAATCAATGAATGGTCAACCTGTCGGCATCGCCAATAAGACAAATACACAATACATCCCTCCGCCTTGCCAAATCAATATAGGTCGTAGCCCTAGGACCGTAGTCCACCCGTACACTGAGCTCATGAATTCAATGGTATGCCAATTGTATCCAATACTCTCGAATCCAAGGTTTAACAATCAATGGTTTAACAACAGTGATTTAATAACAATGTTTCAATATCAATGATTTGATATCAATATGCATATATCAAAATCAATATCTCAATAACAATATACAATATCCAACGTACAATTGTCAATGTTTGATGCTCAATGATTCATTTGCCAATGTTTCAATGACTTTGATGACAACAACAACAATGATCCGGACACAATTTCAATGCGATACTTACCCTAACTTACTAATGGAGCATACTAAGAGGTTCGATGCAATTCACCTTAAGACAATGTTAGCTATTCAAACAAAGTCAATAACAATGAATTCGGAAAGGCTCCTCGCCTAATCTCGAGACTCTGACTACACTCACCTCGATAATTCGATGCTTCTAATGCTCTCGGATGATGATTCCTTTATTCCTAGCTTGTTTTGGAGACAATGAGTTATCTTTCTCCAAACCTTGAACTAGGAAGATCAATAGATAATTTCTATAATCAATATAACAATATTGGTAGTCATTGGCTATACAATAAATTAAAATTTGGAGAACAAAGGCTTAGCTTGGAACTTGTAACTCAAGATTAGGCATTCATTATTCGATGAAACTAACAATAGATCGAGGGTTTTCACTTACCAATCAGTAGCTACGAATTGATGTTCTTAAATCATAGATAGCCTAAGCTTAAGGATCACAAATCGAGAGGTGTATGCTTAGAAACTTAAGGTTGAAGATGAAAATGGTGGTGCTTGCTTATTCTATCAAAGCAAGAAGATGAAGTTGGTCTCGGTGGAACTCAAATGATAGGGGGTTTTCATTTATGAAGAGCCAAGGCTTGATGATTACTCCACCTCACACTTAGCAAATAGGAAGGTTTCCTCCTACCAAGGGTTTGTTAAATCCATAGCTTATCTCTTCAATCCTTTTGAGTAATTGATGACCATATGTCATGCTTGCCACACTTCTGATAATCCCATGTGGATGATACGAAGAACTAAAATTCAAATTCTTACCCAAAGTTTGATGTAGACACTCGCAAAACATCATTTTGAAAAGTAGATCTCGATCCGAAAAATTAGACTTAGGCACCCCATGCAACCTCACAATCTTAGAGATGTAGAAATCCGCCAACTTGTCTAATGTATACATAGTATGCACTACCAAAAAATGTGCACACTTCATAAAATGATCAACAATCACCCTAATGGAATTCTTTTTAAACGGTGTCAAAGACAAACCGGTCATGAAATCCATGGTGATTCTCTCCTATTTCCATTCTAGAATCTTCGATGGTTGCAACAATCCAGATGGAAATTGAAGCTCAGCTTTAACTCGTTGACAAACCATGCACTGACTAACAAAATTAGCAACGTCCTTCTTTAAGCCAACCCAATAATACTCGTCCTTCAACCTACGATACTTCTTTGTACTACTAGGATGCATAGTAAAAGGACTACTATGAGCCTTAGTCAAGATAGTGTGCTGTGATGTAGCATGTTGTGGGTACCCATTGCCAAATAAAAGCTAATGAAATGATGTTGATTTTGAATGAAGTTGAGCTTGAATACTTGGATTGCTTACCTTGCTGGGCCTGACTTTGTTTTATTTGCATTGTTATTGCATGGTAAAAGTATGGCACCACGTAGAGAGTTACGAGGTAATGTGCTAGTTACGGCTCCTAATGAGAACGAGAATGAGGAAAACACGGGTAGTGCGGTGTTACCTCCTCCTCCACCTGGTGGTGGTGGTGCTGAGGCTGGAAGAGCTGAAGCTGTAGCTGGTGCTGGAGCTGCTGGTCCTGAGGTTGGACAGGGGCAAGCTATGCCTGATATGTCTATGTTGGTACAAGCTATTGCGGGTGCTTTTCGAGCAGCAGTAGCTGGAGCTCAAGGAGCTTGGCATCAGGGGGATGCCGGAGTTAGACTACCTTTGGAGCGTCTGCGCAGTCTTGGTGGGACTGAGTTCAGGGGTATGTTTGCTGAGAGTTCTGAGGCTTGGTTGGAGAGTACCAAGCGAATTTTGGGACAGATGAGCTGCACGGATGTGCAAAAGCTGGGTTGTGTTGTGTCCTTGCTGCAGGACGATGCGTATACGTGGTGGACGACCACTATAGCTGGGATGGTTGAAGCTGATGTGACTTGGACATTCTTTCAGAATGTGTTCAAGAGGAGATATCTTGGTGTGAGATATCTTGATGAGAAGAAGCGTGAATTCATGTCTCTTACCCAAGGGAGCATGAGTGTGGCTGAGTATGAAGTGCAGTTTGTGCGACTCGGTCAATATGCACCTGAGCTGATACCTGATGAGCGGGCAAGGTGCGAGAGGTTCCGTTATGGTCTTGTGACGGATGTAAAAATGTATGTGCTCGCCACCGAGTATGATGATTTTGATGTGTTGGTGGGTCGAGCCAAGGACATAGAGATGAACTTGGGTTTATCTGCTAGAGGTGCTGGAGCAAGTGCTGGGAAAAGATCAGCTGAGTTTAGTTCCAGCGGTGGACGGAACAAGAGGGGACGTGATCAGAAGTATCAGTCCTCAGCTAAGAGAGGTGGTGGTGCACCTGTTAGAGGAGGCAATGCTAGAGCTGATCCGAGTGCTTGTTGGATCTGTGGTTCACGTGGTCACATGAAGCGTGACTGTCCTCGTGCTGTGAGGGAGGTGCAAGCTCCTGTTGCGGCAGCTGGTAATGGATGCTGGAATTGTGGATCCGCAGACCACTTGAGGCGAGATTGTCCTAGATTGGCTGGTGATCAAGTGCGTGCTCCTGTTGTTGCTGCACCGCAGAGAGGTCGTGGGCGCGGCCGTGGAAATTTCCAGAGGAGAGAGGAAGGTGGCCGAGGTGTGGCCCATGTTGTGGCTATTCAGCCTGAAGGTGGGGGCCAAGCGAGAGTGTATGCTCAGCGTGAGGGAAGGAATGATGCAGATGTGATTGCAGGTACCTTTACTTTGCAATCCTTGTCATTGCTTTCTTTGATTGATTCTGGATCTACGCATTCATACATTTTGCGTGAGCATGCTGAATTGCTTGGTTTGCCTGTTGAGTCTTTGGATGTTGGTGTTCGTGTCACTAGTTCTTTTGGCGAAATTGTTGTGACTCGAAAGCTTTATAGAAGGTGTCCCTTGGTTGTTCAAGAACATGTCTTTCATGTTGATCTTATGGAGTTGCCCTTTTATGGTTTTGATGTGATCCTTGGTATGGATTGGCTTGCTGAGCATCATGCTGTTGTGGATTGTGAAAATAAGCGAGTTTCGCTTAAGCTCGCGGATGATTATGAAGTTGTTGTGGTTGGTGAGAATGTGAAGTTTCTTGCCAATGTGGTGTCTACCTTGGAGGCGAGCAGGATGCTGATGCAAGGTTGCGAAGCTTATCTAGCTTTTGTGATGAATCCTAGTTCTAAGGAGTTGAGGGTGCAAGATATCAGAGTTGTGAAGGAGTTTCCTGGTGTTTTTCCTGAGGAGTTGCCTGGTTTACCTCCTAATCGCGAGGTGGAGTTTGGAATTGAGCTGTATGAGAATACAACTCCTGTGTCCATTACTCCCTATAGAATGGCACCTAAGGAGCTGAAGGAGCTGAAGACGCAGTTGCAAGAGCTGCTTGATCGTGGTTTCATCCGGCCGAGTGTGTCACCTTGGGGAGCACCGGTCTTGTTTGTGAAGAAGAAAGATGGCACTATGAGGATGTGCATTGATTACCGCCAGCTGAACAAGTTGACTATCAAGAATCGGTATCCTTTGCCGAGGATTGATGATCTCTTTGATCAATTTCGGGGAGCTGATGTGTTCTCTAAGATTGACTTGAGGTCAGGGTATTATCAGTTGAAGGTGAAGGATGTGGATGTGCCTAAGACAGCTTTCAGGACGAGGTATGGGCATTATGAGTTCCTTGTGATGCCGTTTGGTTTGACAAATGCTCCTGCTGCTTTCATGGACATGATGAACCGTGTGTTTCATGAATACCTGGACAAGTTCGTTGTGGTGTTCATTGATGATATCCTCGTGTACTCGCGTATTGAGGAGGAGCATGAAGAGCATTTGAGGATTGTGCTGCAAGCTTTGTTGGAGAATCAGCTTTATGCTAAGCTGAGCAAGTGTGAGTTCTGGCTTAAGGAGGTGGTGTTTCTTGGGCATGTGGTTTCAGCTGAAGGGATTCGTGTTGATCCTCAGAAGATTGAGGCAGTGATGAATTGGAAGGTTCCTAAGTCTGTTCATGAGGTCCGTAGTTTCCTTGGTTTGGCGGGATACTACCAAAGGTTTGTGGATGGGTTTTCCAAGATTGCTGCTCCTTTGACAAAGCTGTTGCAAAAAGATGTTAAGTATGAGTGGACGGAAGCGAGACAGCAGGCTTTTGAGAAGCTTAAGGCGGCTTTGACGCAAGCTCCTATCTTGATTCAGCCTGAATCAGGGAAAGAGTTTGTGGTCTATAGTGATGCATCCTATGTTGGTTTGGGGTGTGTGCTGATGCAAGAGGGTAAGGTGGTGGCTTATGCATCGCGGCAGTTGAAAGTGCATGAGCGCAATTACCCTACGCATGATATTGAGCTGGCTGTAGTGGTTTTTGCTCTGAAGATCTGGAGGCATTATTTGTATGGTGAGAAGTGTACTGTGTACACGGATCACAAGAGTTTGAGGTATCTGATGTCACAGAAGGAGTTGAATCTTTGGCAGCGGCGTTGGTTGGAGTTGCTCAAGGATTATGATCTGACGATTGAGTATCATCCTGGAAAGGCTAATGTTGTTGCGGATGCCTTGAGTAGGAAGGTAGCTGTTGAGCTGAGGGCTATGTTTGCTAGCTTGAGCATATCGCGTGATGGTGGTCTTGTGGCTGAGTTGCAGGTGAAACCATCGTTGGTTCAGTTGATCAAGGATAAGCAGTTGTTGGATGATTCCTTGGTGTCTCATGTTCAGGATATCGTGGAGGGTAGACCTTCGGATTTCTGCTTTAATGATGATGGTGTGTTGTGTTTTGGGAGTCGGATAGTAGTGCCCAATGATGCTGATTTGAGGCGTGCTATTCTGACTGAAGGTCATAGTAGTGCTTTTGCTATGCACCCTGGTAGTACTAAGATGTATCGTGATCTTCGTGATGAGTACTATTGGGTGGGTTTGAAGAAGGATGTTGCGGAGTTTGTGAGCAAGTGTTTGGTGTGTCAGCGAGTTAAGGCTGAACATCAGGTTCCTTCTGGGTTGTTGCAACCGTTGAAAATCCCTGAATGGAAGTGGGAGAAGGTTACCATGGATTTTGTATATGGTTTACCTTTGTCTCCATCGAAGAGGAATTCTGTTTGGGTGATTGTGGATCGCCTGACGAAGTGTGCGCATTTCTTGCCTGTGCATACTACGTTTTCTTTGGATAAGCTGGCAGAGCTGTACATTGCTGAGATTGTGAGGCTGCATGGTGTGCCTAAGTCGATTGTATCGGATAGGGATCCGAGGTTCACATCGCGTTTCTGGCAGTGTTTGCATCAAGCTCTGGGTACAAGGTTGCATTTCAGTACATCTTATCATCCTCAGTCGGATGGACAGTCTGAACGAGTTATTCAGATCTTGGAGGATATGTTGAGGTGCTGCGTGACTGAGTTTCAAGGTTCTTGGGAGAAGCATCTGCCTTTGGTTGAGTTCGCTTATAACAATAGTTATCAGGCGAGTATACAGATGGCACCTTATGAGGCTTTGTACGGGAGGAAGTGTAGGACTCCTCTTTGTTGGGCTGAAACTGGTCAAAAGTTGGTTTCGATGCCGGCTTTGTTGAAAGGGACCACTGAGAAGGTGAAGCTCATTTGTGAGCGGTTGAAGGCTGCCTCTGATCGGCAAAAGTCTTACGCGGATTTGAAGCGTAAGGAGATAGAGTATGCGGTGGGTGACCGTGTGTTCTTGAAGGTTTCGCCTTGGAAGAAGGTGATGAGGTTTGGCCGGAAGGGTAAGTTGAGCCCTAGGTACATTGGACCATATGAGGTGGTTGAGCGTGTGGGTCCTGTTGCGTATCGGTTGAGGTTACGTCAAGAGTTGGAGAAGATTCATGATGTGTTCCATATTTCTATGCTCCGGAAGTATAGATCTGATCCTTCGCATGTGATGCCTGTGGAGGAAGTGGAATTGAATCCGGATTTGACCTATGATGAGGAACCGGTGAAGGTTCTGGATTCGGATAGCAAGGTTCTTCGTGGCAAGACCATTGAGTTGGTGAAGGTGCTGTGGAAGCATCGAGGTGTTGAGGAAGCCACGTGGGAGCGGAAGGAAGACATGCTGAAGGAGTTTCCTTATCTCTTTCCTTCAGGTAAATTTCGAGGACGAAATTTCTTAAGGGGGGGAGAGTTGTAACGCCCCGGTTTTGGGCTTAGGAGTTTTGGGCGTTGACCGGTTTGGTCAAAGTGTTGTTCGAATCTAAAGAGGTGAAATTAGGAAAGCCTAGTTCGGGTTGCATTAAAAATATGGAAAAATGTTCTAAAATCATCTTTTAATATAATTAAATGAACTGTGAAATCAATTTTGGAAAATAAGTTTTGGAAGGGTGACATTTTGGCTAGTGACCAAAATGTAATTTTTGAAAGTTTGGTGACTGTTTTCGAAAGGGTTGAAACTTTGAATCTTTAAGGAGCTATTATTCCAAAAGTAGTTTCTCCAGATTTTTCTAAGATATTTTAAGCTATATTCTGATTTTAAAACATATCAAAAGAGGAGGGAAAGCCATTTTGGCTATTTTGATAACTAACTTCCTATTTTCTTTTCTCTCATTTTCTCTCAACCCAAACACTTTCTTTCCAGAGAATTGTTTCTGATTTTCTCACCTAAGTCTCTCCTTTCAACTCTCTTTTGATTCCTAATCAACATATCTACAAAACCTCATCATTTGCTACTTGATTCATCAAGGTTTTTGATTCCAAAAAGAGGAGAAACTCAAGTTTGGAGGTAAGAACGTCCTTCTCCTCTAAACTATCAGTTCTTTACTGAAATTCCTAAGTTTTCAATCCTTAATTGATGTTTTATTAAAGGCTTTTGAGTTGAGAAATGGATCTTGGCTTATAATGCAAGATTTGGTGATTTTCGTTTGATCTGTTAAATCTGTGATTTGAGATGTATTTTTGATGATATTTGAACTCTAAATTGATAAGGAATTGAGTTTTGATTAATGCAATCCCGGATAGGTTGAGTTTCCTAAGTTTATCTTGTGATTCTTGTTGTTTTTGAGGTGATCTTGTGGATCTGGTGTTACTGGAGGTATAAGGATGTTAATAGGTTCTTTTTAGATGTTAAGTGATGCTAAAGGATGTTAGGTTTTGATGGTTTATGGCTGGGCTTTGTTGAGAGGTGGTTTGGATGCATTTTCGGTTGTGTTTGGTGGCCGAAAGTGGAGTGTGGATGAGAGCAGCGAGTTTAGGTGCTTTCATTGAAGCAATTAATGCATGATGATGCATTAATCCTCTGCTTTGATGTGTTAAAACAGGGGAGGCATCTTTGGATCCAAGAGTTGTTGATCCGGAAGCTTGTTTTGGTGCTTCGGCAAGAGGTGAAGTGGAATCGGTGAGTGAAATTGGGTTTTCGGCTTTGAAACCAATGTCTTGGGAGCTTAGTTTAAGTCTAAACAACTTTGCTAAGCTCAAGTGTAAGTTTTCGGAAATACTCTCTAGTGGTGGCCATGATTTGATTGTTGTGCAATGTGGTTTATTGCATGTTTTAAACTCTGTTTTGAAAGGATGATTTAGCATGGTTAATGCTGTTTTTGCAAGCCATATGTTGAAGGAAGCTCAAGGTAAGAGTTCCTTGTTTTTGTACATTGATAAAATGTGGTTTGATGCTTTTAAATGCATGATGTATATTGCTTGGATTAATGCTTTAAAACAGTGGATTAATTGATGAAAATGATGTATATTGGCAAGTGCTGTTTTGAAAAGGTTAAGGTCACTAAGGTGGTTAAAAGTCCTTGAGTGAGCCTTGTTTACTTAAGAACATCAAGGTGGTTAAAAGTCCTTGGATGGTTCTTGTTATGGACACAAAGGTGGTTAAAAGTCCTTGTGTGATCCTTTCCATGGTGTTTAAAAGTCCATGGGGCCAAGGTGTTTAAAAGTCCTTGGGGCCAAGGTGTTTAAAAGTCCTTGGGGTGAAACTTGATATGGACACAAAGGTGGTTAAAAGTCCTTGTGTGGTCCTCTTTCATGGTGTTTAAAAGTCCATGGCCAAGGTGTTTAAAAGTCCTTGGGGCCAAGGTGTTTAAAAGTCCTTGGGGTGAAAGTTGATGAACTTGTTTTTTAAAGAAATGGAACTTATCACTTGTGGCCAATATGACATGTTATGATATGAAGCATGAGATGCTTGTTTTAAGTATGCTTTTGAGCATGTGCAATTGATGATTTGAAGCATGATTTATAAATGTTTTATAAATGCATTATTGAATGGTTTTATGAGCATTCCTCACTAAGCTTTTGCTTACGCTCTCTTTCGTTTTCTTAATTCAATAATGCAGAACATTAGAGTACTTTGAGGGCAGCAAGAAGGGCAAGCATTCAAGTGAAAGTAAAGCTCAAAGTATGGAAGGTTTCTTAAGTACATTTCTAGCTTTTGGTAATTTGGCAATGGGGGACCTATGTGTATGTTTTGGGAGAGGTTTTGAACTCCCTAAGTATGTTGAATGTTGATGAGAATTCTAGTTTTAGTGTTTGGCCTTTATATGCTTGAATTGGAAGTTTATGCTTGTATGGCTTGCTTGTGTATGAAGCATGCCTATAGATTTGGGGCTTTTCGTATATGATGTTGTTTTGATGATTTGTTGATGCAAGTAAGTCTTATATATGTTAAATTGCATGTTGGTAAAGCTTGGTAGCAATTGGAGCTTGATTGGATGTTTAATTGCATGTTTAGGTATGCATTTTGGGGCAATCTGTGCAGGGTGTTTCGGAACAGTACCACCCGTTTCGGAACATGTGCCTTAAACAAGCCCAGGCGTCCGAAACGGGAGAGACCGTTCCGAAACGGTTTGGCTACTTCCAGCCCGTGCTGCGGTACGCGTTGCGGAACGGCCCCGCGTTTCGAAACGGGCTCTGCCTGTTTCGGAACGGGTGACCGTTGGGGGCTGACAATGGCAGTTAAATGTTTTGAAATGTTTGCATTTTGGCCCTGAATCTTGTTTGTGCAATTGTATGAGTTTGGGATGCCCTTTTTAGCTGAAATTTCACAGTGAAGCATGAAACCTGACTAATTACAAGCTGGTAACTTTAATTTGGGTTAAGTCCTCATATTTATCAGAAATTACAATTTGGTCCCTAAAGTTGTAATTTGTTCAATTGGGTCCCTGTTTGATCTCTAATGTTTATGATCTCTGAGTATGCTGTTGTATGATCATATCTAAGGTTTAATATGCATCTAGACAAGATTAAAAAGAAAAAAAAGGGTCGTTAATCAAGGTTGACTTTCGGGTTGACTTTGGTTTTCCCCGTGTGACTTTCTTAATTCGGGTCAACCGTCTAGGCCGGGTTAAGGGGGTTACATTAAAGTTACCAATATTCAATTAGTCATGTAATATACCCCCATGCCAAAATTCAGATCAAACGAATCATCCAAACTCATTCAATTGCATACACGAAATTCAGGGACCAAAACGTAACATTTCAAGACTTACAAAGATACTTTTAACTAAATTTTAACTACTCGTATTGATACACTTGAGCCTGTATCGAAAAGAGGGAAGAAAATAGTTAAAGAAGGGATGAGCGTATCGAAACGCTTCCCCGCGTATTGGTACGGCCTTCAAATTTGGCCTAGGCGTATCGATACGTGGGCAATCCATACCGATACCCCTATACATAAATGCCTCAGTTTTGCCTTAGTGTATCCATACACTTCCCCGTGTATGGATACGCGTACCAGATTGGCTCATTCCAACATCATCTAAACATACTAGAACACATTCAATCAAGCTCAAAACATGCATACTGGATATAATCTATCTAATAGACTTATAAACATCATCAAACAACAAATCATACTCCTCAACCACATCATACTAGGATGACATTTAAGCTATCCAAGCATGCTTAAGATACCAAGCTATAGCAAAGGTAAAATACCATAAGCAAAGCAAGGAACAACATAAAGGCGAATTACAAGTCCACAATCAGAAGTAAAACATGCTTAAACAACAAACTTCACCAACAAATTCAGGAAGTAGAAATCCCACCCATTGCTACTTAGTACACTAAGGGTGAACCACATACATCTCTTAAACAAAGCCTTGGAATCCCCTTGCTTTTGGGCTGCCTTGAAATGTTCAATTCTCCGCATTGATGAAACAAAGGAGCGTAAGCATATAGCTTAGTGAGGATCGCTAAACAACATTCATCAATGCATTACACATGACTTGCAAAACCACCACTTTTATCACATGCCTTTTCATAAAACATGTCTTCTCAAGACATCAATGCACTTTATAAACACATGCTCATATGCAACATCTTAAAACAACAAATAAACCTTTGCTCATGCTTTACCAAGCGTCTCATGCATTCTTGCATCATTTGCAAGCATCTCATGCTTCACATTAATCATTAACATTATATTGGCTCACAAGTTATAATCCATAAACCATTCCACAAAAGACGCAATCGGATACGCGGATTACAAGCGTTGTCCCACACACTTTATACATACTACCGGACTACACAAGGTGGAGATCAATGGCACAATCACAACCCCTCAACACTCGTGATGGAGATTAATGGCACAATCATAACCCCTCAACATCACTCATCGGTAGTTGTATAATTCCACTAATGAGAGTATGGGACATATACACAAGACCCATACACGGAATTAAACCATTCACCGTTATGGTCTTAACCTCAATCGTTAGGGTACTTGGATGGAGATTACGGCACAATCACAACCCCTCAACATCCAAGGCGACATTACTCACGGTGCACCCAATCCTATAGCCGGCTAACTATATTCGATTAAAGTAACCAAAAAATCATTTTCATCACTTGCCAATATAAGCATTTAACATCAATAATACATTATTTTTCAAGCATAACTACAATGCCATTTCCACAAGCATAACATGCTTAACATCATATGCATATGCATATGAAAAACCAAGGATCACTTACCTAGTGCATCCTTCACATGCTTAAAACATACTTTAAACAGTAAACAAATCCACACTTAACTCAAGTGCAATTTCATCAAACATAGCACATTTCCAAGTGAGGGATTTCCGAATCACTTACTCTTGAGCTTAGCTTGGTGTATCAAACTTACACTAAGCTCCCAAGACCAAGCTGAAAGCGTTACAAAGTAGGAAATTTCATTTTCACTCATCGATAGGCGAAGCCTTGCTCGCCGACACGAAAATTACTCTTTCGGAGCCTCCAACAACACCTCGTTTGATTCCAGATCAAGATCCTTTGTTTTTACATCATCAAAACAGAGATCTAAATGCATTAAAATGCATTCCAACACCAGCAACAGTTCACAAACTCGTTGCTCACCTAAACTAAAACAATTTACCCATCTGAAACAATAGAATACTCAATCGATTGCTTCCTAAACCAAGCCCAGCCAACGTACATTACTTCCAAACCATAATTGTTGCGTGTAAATAGAACTATCGCAAATAGTGCAAGTGTACACGACTCAAGTAGTAAAGTGATACTAGAGTATCGGATATCATCTCCACATGGACTGGAAATAACCCTATCCTTGAATTACTGCAGAAGAGAAAGAAATAGTTTAAATGAATGTTGGAGAAAATCTTAAGTAAAAACTAAAGTAAAAGATAAAGGAATCAGATTAAGAGAATAGGCTGGTATTGATATGCTCAGTAGTGCATGTATTGCACTGTTAAAGAAACTTATGTTGTCTGTTTTCGTTCTTGTCGCGGCACCACCTGTCACGGCACCACCTGTCACGGCAGAGGTCTGTTGAAGTCGCGGCAACGATCAACAACTCCATACTTCAAGCTTGACAAGAATCCCTGTTTTGACTTGTCCTATCCCTAGGTCCAAGTTCTGTTGATAAACACTTCTTGGATGATACCTCCCGGCGTGAATCAAAGGGTGAACACCAATATTTGTGAATTCTTCTTTAGTCACTTAACCTTGTACTTATCCCTAAGCCAAGATGGTTTAACCATAAACTAGAAAATACATATTTACTCCTTTTGTATGCTTGACTCTCCCAATGTCAAACAAATGGATAACCTCACAATGCTCTCCCGATGCTCTTATGAGATATTGAAAACTAGAGTAAATAAACTTGAAGTTTTTATTACTTGAACAAAAAATTCCTAAAATAATACAATCTTTGCAACTACTTTACAAAATCAACCCTTAGCCCTAGGAGGAGTTTAGAACATGGTGGACAAGGGAAAACGACAAGGGTTTTAGAGGAAGATGGCTAGGAGTGAGATTTCCTTCCCTAGGTCGAATTACATGCCTTTATATAGGCCTTGGGTCCAAGTTTTCTGATATGGAAATAATAAAAGTTCTAATTAAAGTACAACTCTTTTAAGAACAAAATATTCTGAGTAGATGCCTTTAATTCGTCCTCTTTTCTTGCCTTGACTTTCTTCCTTGAACTTTGGGATTGGCCTTCCTTCTGCTTCAGGGCTTAAAAAAATGTCGGAGTAGTCCACGTCAGACTGGCATGAAATCCTCTATATGTCGAGCTCCACTTCACTTTTCCACCTCAGCATTCTATTGTCGTCATGGCTGCCATGGCAGATGTCACGACAGACTATGTTTTTCGACACTAACTCCGCAACTAGCCTATGCTCCTTTGCTGCCTTGGGTCTGCCGCAGCAGATACCTGCAAAAGTAACCAAAATCAGCAACAACTGTGCAATTTTATCTAATTGCGATGCGTATGCAAAAATCTATCCTAAATGCAATAAATCATGCTTGAGTGCAGCAAAAATGTGGGTAAATGAGGGGTAAAATATAGAACATTTATGCACTCAACACACACCTAAACTCAAGTCCTTGCTTGTCCTCAAGCAAATATTACCTAACTAAATAAAAACTTTTTGGCTTGGCTTAATGCAGTGAACTTTCATTACATACAACACATTGTCTATCAAGAGAAGTACCTTGTCGGGTGTTTATGGATTTATCCGGAACAATGCTATAATTTGTGTGCAAGTGTGTAGGTTTTGTGAACAAATAAGTGCCTAGACTCCCTTAGTTACTAGAATAGTTATGCTACTCACTTGAATTTTATGCCAAATTTCATTTTTTAAAGGCAATTCTTAGGCTCCTTTAGTTTTTTCTGAATTAGACTCAGTGTTTTTCTTATTTTGATTATACTAGAGCCTGTTTTTGGGCACCTCTAGCTATCTTCCTAGAGCCTGTGTTAGGCACCGCTAGGGGAATTGAGTCTAAGATTTTCTTTTCCTAGAGCCAGTGTTAGGCACTTCTAGGGGCAATTCAAGTGGTTAAGCTTTCCTACTTTAGTTCACTAACAGAAACCTAGACAGAACATAAGTCACAAGGGTGTTTTACAATTCAAAACTATAACAAGGATCTAAATAATTCCTAAAACATCCTATAGGCACTGTCACGACAGAGAATGTCGTGGCAAGTAAGTTCAGTTCAAAGAGTTAAGCCAATTTTTTATATTTTTAAATTTTTTTACACAAAAACTAACTAAAATGAGGCACAAAAAAGACACAACTAAAAAGTTCATTAATAGAAGGATGCCCACCCCCAAACTCGAGGGTTGCATTGCCCTCAATGCATGACAAAAATGAAAAGAAAAACATAAAACAACATCACAAAATAGATAAAACAACAGCAAAGACAACAAATATATAAGGAAAAGCACTTAAGTTGATGAGTTGTCGTCGTTATTTCTATTGACGCGGAGCTGCTGGCGGGCAGTGACCTTGACGGTAGAGGCTGGCTTTGTGCTGGGAGATGGGGAGGATATCTTCTTTTTGGCCTCTCGAGGTGGCTAGACTCTGGTAGGTGAGATGTGTGGGAGCTGTTCCAGGACCTCGATGTCATCATCGCTACTACTCATGTTGCTGCTGCTGCTGTCCGATCTGTCGTGGTAGGGCCCTTCAATAGTTTCATTCAGCTTTTTCCTCTTCATCGGAGGGAAGTGTTTGGATATGTCTCTGACGACCGATGGCTCCGAGTCAGAATCGTCTTGCCAGACGGAGGAGGAGGAGAACCCTTCAAAGTATTTCGGGTCAATTTCTGGTAGTAGTTCCTTCCTTTTCTCTCCTCGGGGAGTGGTCGATCTTCTGTCGCCATCTCCTGTCATGGCAGGTGGTGATGTGGAGGCAGCAGTGGGTGTTCTAGGGCTAGCAGCAGGTGTGGGTGCGGCAAAAAGAGAATCTGGGAAAGGAGGGAACTGCACGTTGGGAAAATTTAAATCAGTTTTAATAAAATTTACCGTGGCGGCAGTGAAATCCCTCATATATCCCATGAAGCCTTGTTGGCACTCCTCCGTCTTCTTCAGCATCTTCAGGATTTTGCTGGAGGTGTCTGTCGGTGGTGCAGTTGTTGTCTGCTCTGGTTCTGCCGTGACAGGTTCTGTTGTTGCTTCTGTCGCGGTAGTGGGGTCTATGTAAGATAGGGGAGTGGCAGCCTTTAATTCCATCAAACTATAGAGGTTCTAATGTGTTCATCCTTTTCCTCAGACTTTAACATCTTCATTGATTTCTGGCACGTTGTTGCCTTGGAAGAGTGTGATGATCAGGTAGGGGAAAAATAGGGGGCCGTTGGTCGGAGTGCACACTCAAGGATGTCGTCTCGGATGTATCTGCCAACGTTGATTTGCCTCTCGTTGAGGATTGAATGTACAATGGCTAATCTTTGTCGGTCCACCGTGGTATTGTGTGATGTGGGCATGAGGCGTTTCTTCATGAAGTGGTTCCAAAGCTTTGCTTGTGGTGTGAGCTGAGTCCTTCGCATTGTCCACCGGTGCTTGGGATTATCGTTCCATTACTTACCCTCTTCTGTCAGCTCTACAATGACAACATCGTAGTCTGCCGGCGACAGACAGTTTACGAACCTCCTATGGGCATCTTTCTTCTTGCTCACATAAAGGCCATACAATGTGTTGATGTTCATCTCCTCTGGCTAGACAGTGAACATCTGCCATTTGAGTGTGATGATTTTCTTGGCGATGAAGCTTTCATGCCCTAATTATCTTGTCTTTTGGGTGTAAGTGAACCCTCTTTCTTCCCACATCTCTCTCTTTTGGAACGAACCATAGTTCCTCTGCTCTTAGTCTACTTATGCGAAGCGGCTGGGTATTTCATTGTGGCTGGGTGTGGATACTGCCACGACAGAGGTGGAGGAAGCACTTTGTCGTGTTGATCGAGTAGTCATTGCAAGGAAAACTGTAGAAAAATAAAAGAGTTTTCTGAAGGCCTAAATTCTGGAGAGTAAGCAGAGAGAATGGGAATGATGTGAAAAATGAAATGACAATAGGGGTTTATATAGGACGGGATTTTTTGCCTGTTGGGACTGTAACGATAGGCGCGAATAACTGGGCCAGTTGTAACGTAGTTTCCTGACGCGTCTGTCACGCGTTTTCGCTTCTGCTGCGCGTCTGTTACGCGTTAGCGTGTTTGTCGCGACAACTTCTTGACAGGCTGTATTTTCTGCGTCTGCCACGACAGCTAGTGACAGGCTGTCACGACAGAGTTGTTCGTTGGGCTTTATGGGCTGTTGAGAATGTGGTGGGCTGGTTCATTTCTCCTCTTTGCTTTGCTTCCTTTATTTCCGAAAAATTAATAAAAAAATAAACAAAATTAAAATCTTATTTCCTAAATAATAAATTAATTAATTAAAGAAAATAAACTAAAATAAAGTTAAATTAGGGATGCCTTGAGGGGCATCTCCTAAAGTAACTACTTCTTGCACCCTTGGGGCTTCAGTCCCCTGATAATGCTTGAGCCTCTGTCCATTGACCTTGAACTGGTGTCCATCCTTCATTGATTTGATTGTAATGGCACCATGGGGGAAAACTTGAACAACATGGAAAGGGCAGACCACCTAGATTTAGGCTTTCCTGGGAAAAGCTTCAACCTAGAGTTGAACAACAACACCTGCTGCCCTGGGAAGAACTGTCGTGGTAGCAGTTTTCTGTCGTGCCACTTCTTTGTTTTGTCCTTGTAGATCTTGGCGTTGTCGTAGGCCATTGCTCAAATTTCCTCAATTTTATTCAAGTCCAGTAGCCTTTTCTGCCCTACGTTATCCCAGTCCATATTTACTGTCTTGATAGCCCAATATGCTCTGTGTTCTATCTCGACGGGTAAAAGGCAAGTTTTCCCGTAAATGAGGCGATAGGGTGACATTCCCAATGGTGTCTTGAATGTTTTCCTTTAGGCCCAGAGTGCATCATTTAGGGGTAGAGACCAGTCCTTTCGAGTTGGTTTGACCATCTTCTCTAGGATGTTCTTTACTTCTCTTTTTGATATCTCGGCCTGCCCCATTGGTTTGAGGGTGGTATGCTGTTGCAATTTGGTGCTTCACTCTGTATTTCCTTAGTGCACTAGCAATTACCCGTCGAAATGTCTCCCCTCATCACTAATTATCGCCCTTGGGATGTCAAACCTTGAGAAGATGTGCTTGTGAAGAAATCTTTGCACAGTCTTGGCATCATTCTTTTAAGTGGTGATCGCTTCTATCCATTTAGACACATAGTCTACTGCCAGTAGGATCTATAAATTCCCACAAAAGGCTGGGAATGTCCCCATGAAGTCGATTCCCCAAACATTGAAGATTTTGACCTCAAGTATGTTCTGGAGTGGCATCTCATGCCTTCTAGATATGTTCCCAGTCGTTTGGCATTTGTCACAGCTTTGGTAAAAAGCTTGTGCATCCTTGAACAATGTAGGCTCGTAGAAACCAAATTGCAGAACCTTGACAGTAGTTTTATTTCCTCCCAAGTGTCCTTCATAAGGGACAACATGGCAGTGGTGAAGCAGTTCTTTCTGTTCCTCCTGTGGTATGCATCTTCTGATAATTTGATCTGCACAGTGCTTAAAGAGAAGAGGTTCGTCCCAATAATAATGTTTTGCATCATTTTGGAACCTCTTCATTGCTTGGTAATTAAGCTAAGAAGGTAATAACCCACTTACAATATAATTGGCAATGTCAGCATACCAAGGGGTTTCAGAAAGCTTACCTGCCACCATGGCTGTCGCGGTAGTGCTGGTGGCAGCAAACAACTGCTCATCTGGGAAGGTTTCCAGTATGTTGGTCTTGTCTTTCGCTTGGTTCCTTCCCATCTCCAGCCTTGACAAGTGGTCTGCTACTTGGTTCTCTATCCCCTTTTGTCCTTGATGTCAATGTCAAATTCTTGCAGAAGTAGAATCCAACATTTCAATCGTGGTTTAGCATCCTTTTTGATGAACAGATACTTGAGTGCGGAGTGATCTGTATGGACCACCACTTTCGTTCCAAGTATATATGGACGAAACTTGTCAATTGAAAACACCACTTCTAGTACCTCCTTCTCTGTTGTGGTGAAGTTTATTTGGGCATCTTTCAGCATTTTGCTAGCATAGTAAATCACATGGAAGAGTTTATCCTTCCTCTGCCTTAATGCTGCCCCGACAACATAATCACTAGCGTCACACATTATCTCAAATGGCAAGCTCTAGTCTCGTGGCTGCACTATCGGGGCTGTTACCAGCTTCTCTTATAGTATCCTCAATGATTCAGTACATTCAGTGTTAATGTCAAAGGGGCGATTTTGTTCCAACATGTGGCAAAGGGGCTTAGTAATCTTCGAAAAATTGGCTATGAATCTTCGATAAAACCCTGCATTCCCTAGGAAGCTTCGTATCCCTTTGACTGTGGTGGGTGGAGGCAGCTTTTCAATAACCTCAATATTTGCTCTGTCTACCTATATGTCGCGGCAGCAAACCTTGTGGCCCAACACTATGCCTTCGTCCACCATAAAGTAGCATTTTTCCTAGTTTAAAACCAAGTTTGCCGCTTCATATCTTTCAAGAACCTTCTCTAAATTACCTAAACAACCGTCGAAGCTGTCTCCAAAGAGGAAAAAGTCATCCATGAAAATTTCTAGGAAATCCTCCACCATGTCGAAGAATATTGCCATCATGCACCGTTGAAAGGTTGTTGGTGCATTGCAGAGCCCAAATGGCATTCTTCGAGAGGCATATGTGTCGTACGGGCATGTGAAGGTTGTTTTCTGTTGGTCGTCCGGTGCTAATCTATCTAACATTTGATCGATAAAAGGTAAGGGGAGTTTGTCCTTCCGGGTAGATTTATTAAGCTTTCGGTAGTCCATACAAACCCTCTAACCAGTCACAGTCCTGGTTGGGATTAGTTCATTTTCCTCGTTCGTCACTACGGTTATGCCTCCCTTTTTGGGAACACATTGCACCGGCACACCCACTTGCTATCCGAGATGGCATATATTATTCTGGCGTCAAGCCACTTTATGATTTCTTTTCGCACTACCTATCGCATAGCTTCACTCAGTTGTCTTTGGGCATCGATAGTCGGCTTATGGTCATCCTCTAAGAGGATCTTATGCATGCATAACGCCAGACTGATGCCTTGGATATCAGCAATGGTCCATTCATTTGCCTTTTTATGCTATTGTAGCATTTTGATCAGCTGATGTTCCTGTTCCTGCATCAACTTTGAAGAGATGATTATGTGCAACGTATCATTTAAACCAAGAAAAACGTATTTAAGTTGCCCTGGAAAGGGTTTAAGGTCTAGAATAGGTGGTTGTTCAATGGAAGGCTTTTGGATTACATGTTCATTCGAGGTATAATACAAAGGCTCAAAGAACTTACCTGGACGTGTGCCTATCCAATTTACCTCCTCAGGACGTTTAGTGTCGGTTGATTCTGTGTCTGAGGGGTCACTGTCATCGATGCTGCCGTGACAGTCTTCAGGGTGACTACGGTGGCAGTGACCAAACTTTTTGTCGTGGCAGTTTGACCTGATGCAAGGTTGGTTAAGGACTACTTCTGAAATTGCCTTGCACTCTTCCTCCGCATCAGCCTGTTTTATTGCTTGGAGACCATTGAGCTTGATTTGTTGGTCATTGACTCTCATAGTCAGTTCTCCTTTCTCGACATCGATCATTGTCCTGCCTGTGGCTAGGAAGGGTCGCCCCAGGATGATCGGTGCGTTTTCATTTGCTTCACAATCTAAAACAAGAAAGTCAGCAGAAAAAATAAACTTATCCACTCTTACTAAGATGTCTTTGATTTTTCCTTCCGGTTGTACGTAAGAGCGGTCTGCCAGCTGCAGCATAACTGTAGTGGGCCTTGCTTGTCCAATACCTAGTTTCTAAAATACAGATTTGGGCATTAGATTAATGCTAGCACCAAGATCACAAAGTGCCTTACCCACAAACTTGTCTCCAATTATGCATGGTATGATGAAGCTCCCAGGGTCCTTCTTCTTTTGGGGTGGATGCTTATGCAAGATTGTCATGCATCCTTCTGTTATCTTCATCGTTTCAAATTCCCCAAGTCTGGACCTTTTGGACATTGCATCCTTGAGAAACTTAGCATAACCAGGCATCTGCTTAATGGCTTCTAGCAGCGGAATGTTAATATGTACTTGCTTAAAAATGTCATAAATTTTCTTCAGCTGGCATTCTTGTTTTTCTTTTTGTAACCGCTGTGGAAAAGGGTTGCAGGACAGTAATCTTCAAGGCATCCTTCACAAGGAATTCGGATCTGAGGAGGCTCAAGATCTTCAACATCTTCTGTTTGCTCCTCTGTCCCTTCTTCTATCGTGGCAGGTGTGGTGATAGCAGGCTGTTTCTCCTCTGTCGGGGTAGTGTTCAAGGCAGATGTCAATAGGGTCGGGTCCTCACTCGGTACTTCTTTTATTTCCGGCCCTTGTAATTGTTTCCCACTCCTCGTTGTAATCGCTTTGCACTGCTCACGTGTGGGTTTTCTACTGACCTCAGTATCACTAGGGAATCCTCCATTTTGCCTTGGTTTGATGTACTGTGAAACCTGGCCCATCTGTGTCTCTAGAGATTTTAGGGTAGCCTAATGGTTTGTCATTATCATCTCTGTCTTGTCCATGAATGTTTCAGTTTTCTTGACAAAGTGATCCATGTTTGCATGTATGCTCTCGTTTGTGAAATAAATATTGCCAAGGTCTGTTCCAGTATACTAGGTGTTGCTGCCGGCTGCTGCGGTTGTTGTCGTGACAGAATTCTGGGTAATCCTTGGTTCTGGTTGTTCTGCACTAGAGGGTTCAATGCATTGTTCGGATTGATCCAGGAAAATTTGAGGTCCTTCCTCCTGTTGGGATTTTAGTTGTTGGAATCATAGTTTCTAGTCTTGTTATAGTTCCCAACATACATCCCTTCTTCCTGTTGTAAAGGACAATCTTCTGAACTGTGGTTCCTACTGCAGGTTCCACACACCTCTTCTGTAGAAAATACAACTTTAGAATCCTTTCACTGTAGATTCTCAACTATCTTAGTGAGGTATGCAATCAGTGTTTTAACCGAGTTATCAGCTTCGTACTCCTTTACAGATATTCCTCATTTGCCTCATGTTCGAGCTGTAGGAAATTGCACATCGTTCTTTGCTAACTTTTTCAACACTAGCATTGTCTCGTCTGGTTCTTTATCTAGTAATAGCCCATTCGCTGCTGAATCTATTCTCAGTCGACTGTTTGCATTGGCAGCGTTGTAGAACTTGACAACCTGATTCCACACAGGAAATCCATTCATTGGGCAGTTCCGTAAGAGTGTCGTAAATCTGTCCCACGCCTCATGCATTGGTTCATCATCTTCCTGTTGAAAAGTAGCAATCTTGTTACACAATCTTTCAGATAAATGAGAAGGATTAAAACGAGAAAGGAATTCACGAGAGAGATCTGCCCAAGTTCTTATTGAACCCGGCGTTAATTTGTTCCACCAAGTTTTAGCTCTATGTCTCAATGAATGAGGGAATACCCGGAGCCTCAGTACTTCCAGACTTATCCCTGGCAGTATGAATGATCCGTAGATTTCCTGGAACGTTTTAAGATGTTCTTGTGCATCCTCAGTAGCAGAACCACCAAATTGGCAAGCAGAATTTATCATGCTGAACATGATAGGTTTCAGTTCGAAGTGTTCAGCTTCCACACCTGGCAGGGTTGTTTCCAATTCAACATGGTCGTTATCCATGTAGTTTCGATAGGTCTGCCGTGCTGCTAGGGCAGCGGGCGGCGGCAGATCGTTCCGGACATTGTTAGGAGGATCAATATTAACCCTACAGTCATTGTTGTTGTTGGGGTCATCTCTCCCATTGCCATGCCTTCCGTTCACCATTGTTTCCAATCTCTCCTCATGATAGTTGTTTCTTTCTATCAAGAGTCGGGCTTGGTTCCTGATTTGGTATGTGCGTTTGATTTCTGGGTCTAGTTCGTACTCAGGTTCTTTACCTCGTCGAGATCTGCACATAAGCAATAAGAGAACCTTGTGAAAAGCACGGGGTAAATAACACCACTAAAAACAGAAAATAAAAATAAATTGCAGTAATAAAAAGGTAAAGGTACGTTGCTAGTCCCCAGCAACGACGCCAAAAACTTGTTATGTGTAAATAGAACTATCGCAAATAATGCAAGTGTACACGATGCAAGTAGTAAAATGATACTAGAGTATCGGATATCGTCTCCACAGGGACTGGAAATAACTCTATCCTTGAATTGCTACACAAGAGAAAGAAATAGTTTAAAGGAATGTTGGAGAAAATCTTAAGTAAAAACTAAAGTAAAAGACAAAGGAATCAGATTGAGAGAATAGGCCGGTATTGATATGCTAAGTAGTGCAGGTGTTGCACTGTTAAAGAAACTTCTGTTGTCTGTCGTTGTTCCTGTCGCGGTAGCACCTGTCGCGGCAGAGGTCTGTTGAAGTCGATGTAGCGATCAACAACTTTGTACTTCAAGCTTGGCAAGAATACCTGTTATGACTTGTCCTATCCCGAGGTCCAAGTTATGTTGATGAAAACTTCTTGGATGATGCCTCCCGGCGTGAATCAAAGGGTGAACACCAATATTTGTGAATTCTTCTTTAGCCACTTAACCTTGTACTTATCCCTAAGCTAAGATGGTTTAATAATAAACTAGAAAACACGTATTTACTCCTTTTGTATGCTTGACTCTCTCGATGTCAAACAAATTGATAACCTCACAATGCTCTCCCGATGCTCTTATGAGATATTGAAAACCAAAGTAAATAAACTTGATGTTTTTATTACACGAACAGAAAATTTCTAAAACAATACAATCATTGCAACTACTTTATAAAATCAACACTTCGCACTAGGGGTAGTTTAGAACATGGTGCAGAAGGGAAAACGACAAGGGTTTTATGGGAAGACGGCTAGGAGTGAGATATCCTTCCCTAGGTCGAATTACATGTCTTTATATAGGACTTGGGTCCAAGTTTTCTAATAAGACAAGAATATAAGTTTTAATTAAAGTACAACTCTTTTAAGAACAAAATCTTCTGAGTAGATGCCTTTAATTTGTCCTATTTTCTTGCCTTGACATTCTTCCTTGAACTTTGGGCTTGGCCTTCCTTCTTCTTCAGAGCTCAGAAAAATATGGGAATGGTCCACGACAGACTGGCTTGAATCCTCTATCTTTCAAGCTCCACTTCACTTTTCCACCTCATCATTCTACAGTCGTCATGGCTGCCACGGTAGATGTCACGACAGACTGTGCTTTTCGACACTAACTCCGCAACTCGCCTCTGCTCCTTTGCTGCCCTGGGTCTGCCGCTACAGATACCTGCAAAAGTAACCAAAATCAACAGCAACTGTGCAATTTTATCTAATTGTGATGCGTATGCAAAAATCTATCCTAGATGCAATAAATCATGCTTGAGTGCAACAAAAATGTGGGTAAATGAGGGGTAAAATATAGAAATTTTATGCACTCAACAATAATAAATATCAAAACACATCTAACAAACAACCTAACCCAACCTTATACCTCCAGAAAGCAAGATTCCACCATTTCACCTCAAAAACTCACTTAAAACTAACAAGAAACTCAAGGATCTCAAGGATTTCGGGATCTATGTTATGAACACTTCATTTTAACATATAAATCAACTTAGAACTCAATTAAAATCAACAGAAAACAGAGCTTAACTCAACAAGTCCGAAAATTAAGATTTCAACCATGTTTTTACAAGATTTTGATCTCCAATCAAAATTATAATGAAAACTCAACCAAAAATAGTATTTAGAAGCCAAATATCTTCAAAATTTCAATAAAGAGCATAGATTTACTGGTTGAGAACTGGAGTTACCTCCAATCCTTGCTTCCCTAAATGAATGACAAATTTTCCTTTGCAAAATCTTGAAGAATTAGGAAAGATTTCTTGAAAAAGGTTTAGAAAATGTTTAGAGAGTTTTGGGGAGAAAGAATTCTGGAGAAAGATGAGTGAATTACTGTTTGGCTGAAAATGAGAAAGAGTTGGTAGTTACGCAATTGAAAATCTCACATTAACTAAATATATTTATTAATTAATATAAATCCAATTAAAGCCATTTAATTAAAATCCTTTTAAAACACATGTCATATTGAGGAAAGGTCAAATTGACTTAAAGCCCCCAAAAGATTATAAGATTTTCGCCTCTACATTAAAAATCACATTTTCCCAATTTTTAAACTTTTCAATTTGATCACTACGCAAAATGTCCCATTTCCAAAATCCGTTTTGTAAAATTGACTTAATAAACCTCTTAAACATATTTTTAGAGGATTATAGCAATTTTTGCCACATTTTTATCCTATCCCGATCCTTGATTTCCTTAAATCACCTTACGCGATTCGAACCGTTCTCGACCGATCCGATCCGATGTCTAAAACATTTAGGCCCAAAACCAGGGAGTTACAATCTCTAGTTGTTAGATGGTTAGATAATGTGAATCTGGTGTTGCTGGAGGTATAAGGATGAAATTAGATATTTTTGATGCTATTTGATGATTAAAATTGGATGGAAGTGTTAGATTTTGGCTGAGTTGAGTTTATAGAGTAACTAGAGGTGTTTTTGGATAAGCGTTTTGGTGTTTTTGGGTAGAGCAGCGTGATGGCTTTGATTGATGGTGGTTTTAATGCATTGAGATGCATTAATCCTCTGTTTTTGTGTGATATAAACAAGGGAAAACGTTTTGGGAGAGATCGGTGAACTTTCGGGTGCTCCAAAAGCTTGATTACGCTTCAGCAAAGCGAATGTGGCGTTATAGGTGAGTGGAATTGGTTTTGAAAGCCTTTCAAGGACTTGAAAGCAAGGTTTGGGGTTTAGATTGAGTTTGAAATACTAATCTAAGCCCGGAAGTAAGTTTGAGATGTTTCGCTCTCGTTTCTTAGTTTTTATCCCATTGATTTTTTTTATCATGCTCATGTTTTTAAGATAGATGTAAGCCTATTGTTTTATGCATGTTTTGAGAAATGATATGATGATTTACATGATCCCATGAGATAGATTTGTTATTTCAAAAAGATAGATTTTATTGGGAAAATTCTAAGCATTGTTTATGCTTTGAAATGCGATGAGAATGATTTATAATGGTGCATTGAAAAACAATAGGTAATTATGTTTAAAATAAGTATATAGGCATGAGATGAGATTATTGTTACCAGACATAATTAGTCGACCAACATGATGAGAAGTACACTATAATATAAAAAACTTGTACATGTTCTTTGGTTTAGCAATGGGGGTAGTGCCATCTCGTTCCAAAGTGAGAGTGTGCTGATGAGAGATTCCACCACGGTAGGTCTTGATGATTTACATGATATCTTTATGGCGATGAGAGATGCGGCCTTTAGAGTCCGATGATGTGAGATTCCACTAGGGTAGGACTTGACAATTTCGTCAAGCTATATGCAAATCTGAGTAATGTTTCTAAAAGGCCAATATAAGAGATTCATGTGTACCTTGTTTATAAATGATTTAAACGAAATGAGATTACATATGAGATCATGTTTTGAGATATTCTTTATGATATTTAAGCATGTGAGGCTTTGAATTTTGATGAATGCCTGAGATAGGTGGTATATGTAGTTTAAATGATGTGGTTTTGCTTTGAAAATGATTTCAAGCATGAGATAGAAAATGCATAATGAGATAGATATTTCTAAATGAGAAATGGTTTTAAAATGCATTGTTGTTGGTTTGTTTTTGAGCATCCCTCAGTTGACATTATTGCTTACGCTCTCTTTTCCAATAATACAGAGAATTAGCATCTTTGGGGGAGCGAAGAAGCAAGAAGGGAATCAAGGAGTGAGGCTTAGCTCAAGTATGGTTTTATAATTTCATGTTAGTAATAATAGTTGGCAACGAGAGGATGCCTTTTTTTGGGAGATGTGTTTTGAAACTCCCTGTTTTGTGGCAAGTTTGGTATGCCTTTATTTACTTATAAATGTCCTTGTTGGTATTTGCTTCGGATTGAGTTTTGACTCTTGACTGGCTATTTTGCATAGGTTGCATGCCTATAGATTTTCTTTGTGTTTAATGCCATGGTATAATGTTGGAATTGCCATGTATGATTGAGGTTTGATGCTTGATTATGTTGTATGCATGTTGGAATGGTTTTGTATGGATTAAAGTGTGAAAAAACAGCAAAAAGATTCATTACAAGCCTAGGTGTTTCAGTACACCCTTGAGGCTGTTTCGATCGGGCCCGAGCTTCAAGTCGCTTGTCCCTGTTCTGATACGGATGTTCCAATACAGGGCAACCTCTACCAAAACGGCAAGATGTTAAGTTAGTTAATGAAATCATCTAAAGTTCTATTTCTTTATGTTTTAGTCCCTAAATCTTATGGATGCAATTAAATGTGCTTGGATGATTAATTTGAGCTGAGATTTGGCTGTGAGGCATGTAATGTGAATAATTTAGGGTTGGTAACACAAAAATGGCATAAGTCCCTGTAATTTTGTAAATTTACAAAAATGGTCCCTAAAATGTGTTTGTATGCAATTAAGTCCCAACTCGATGTCTGATCGAGTTACTATTTGATCTGCTGCAATGTTGATCACTTAGGTTAATATTGAGGATCTAGACAAGATAAAATAAAAAATAATAATATGGTTGTTTATTGAGGTAAACTTCCAAGTTTACTTCAATATTCCCCGTTGGATATGTTCGGTTCGGTCTTTCACCCAGACTGGGTCGAGGGGGTTACATTTGGTGGTATCAGAGCCAGGTTTTTGAAATAATTGGGAGGTAAGGTTGATGTAATGTTGTTGTTTGGTTGATTTCTTGATGAATGCTATGTACGATGATTGATTATGCCATGTTTTAGTCATTGTTTGAATTATGTGAGATGCATGGTGTTTGATACCATGATTGATGATTGTTATATGGTTGTGAGGGATAGGTGAAAGGTACTCATTGCCATATTATTACTAATATAAAGAGGATTTTGGTTTTAAAAGTAAACTTAAGCACCTTGGATTCTCACTTTGGCTAGCCTGGTTGCTTTTACTATTACAATCTTTTTAACTATATCGTTTTAATAATAGGACCGAGACGAGAACTTAAAGCAAATGTGCATAATGTGGTTGAGAATGAGATTAATGAGAATGTTGAAAATTTGCCGTCTCCTACTCCTCTTGGTGGGGATGGTGCTGGTGCTGGTGCAGGAGCTGGCGTTGGAGGTGTTGGACCTCAGGCAGCGCAAGGGCAAGCTGTGTAACCCCCTTAGCCCGGCCTAGACGATTGACCCGAACTACGAAGATTACACGGGAAAACCAAAGTCAACCTGAAAGTCAACCTTGATCAACGACCTTTTTATTTTTATCTTTTCTAGATACACATTAAGCCTAAGTGATTACTCAGGAAACACATGAGAGAAAAGCACATCGATTAGAAATCATTTAGGGACTCAATTGCATGAATTACACTTTTAGGGACCAAAATGTAAATTTTGGATAATATAAGGAATTTGCAGATTTTAAGTTTACCAATATGTAATTAATCATATTACATACCTCTCTATCAGTTTTAACCTAAAAAGGACAGTCCAAACTCAAGCAATTACATTCACAACATTCAGGACTAAAATGTAAAACATAAGAACTTGAAACAATTCAAATGTACAGTCCAACGGTCAACCATTTCGGAACGCTGACCTTCGTACCGAAATGCCCGTATCGATACGGTGTTGACCATTTCAGAACTCGGGTGCGTTTCGAGACCAGTATCGGAATAGGCTTCTCCAGTAGCCAAAATGTTTTAAAACACCTTCAACCGTTCCGAAATGGTATGGCCATTACAGGCCCCTGTTTCGAAACAATTAAGGGTGTTTCGATACACCCTGCTAAGAAACAGTAGGATTTTCTGGTTTTTCACCTCTAAACATGCTTAAACAACTCCATAATCATACCATAACATATCAGTAACATGATTAAATATCAAGGAACATATTTAGGAAGCTCAAGCTAAAGTATGGCATCAAATACATGAACATTCAAACTATATGCATGCTTCCTAACCACAAAGCCAAATATAAGCTTCAATCCTCAAACAAACCATATGAAGCCATTTACAACCTTCAAAAGCCAACACAAACATGCCACAAACTTAGGGAGTTCAAAATACATCTCCCAAATACAACCTTGGAGCCCCATTGCCAAATATCAAAACTAAAGTATGCAAAACATCACCATGCATGAGCTTTGCACTTCCTTGGATGTTCTTAACCTTCTTGCTGCCCAAAACACCTCAAGAGTTAGAAAATATACATAATGTGTTTCATGTATCCATGCTTCGGAGGTATAGATCGGACCCTTCGCATGTTATGCTTGCGGAGGAAGTTGAGTTGAATCCATATTTGACATATGATGAGGAACCTGTTGAGATTCTGGATTCGAATAGTAAGGTTCTCCGAGGTAAGACCATTGAGCTGATCAAAGTGTTGTGGAGACACCGTGGTGCTGAGGAAGCCACGTGGGAAAGAAAGGAAGACGTGAAGAAGTAATTCCCTTACCTTTTTCCTCTAGGTAAATTTCTAGTACGAAATTTCATAAGAAGGGGAGAGTTGTAACGCCCTGATTTTGGGCCTAGATGTTTTAGAGTTCGAATCAGACCGGTCGAGAATGGTTCGAATCTTAAAGGGAGATTTAGGAAACACCTATTTCGAGATGCTTTAAAAATATGGAAAAAAAATATCTAAAAATCCTCATTTATTATATGAATGACTATGGTGAAAACAATTTTACAAAATAAGGTTTGGAAATACTACATATCAGTGTAGCGACCAAATCGTAGTTTTTGCAAAAGTTAAATAGTGACTGTTTTGTAAAGGATTGAAACTTTGAATCTTTAAAGAGTTAATTTTACCAAAATCTTTTTAATCAGATTTCTCCCTATTTTAGGTGTTTTTAATAATGTTTTAATTAAAGGAAATAAAGATTTGAATCTTTGACTTTTCATAACTACCTTACGTTAATTTTCACTCATTTCATTTTCTCTCAATTTCTTTTCAGCCAAACACATTTCCTCCATCAATTAGCCTCTGATTTTAATTCCTTTTGATGAGATTTCAATCTCATTTTGATTCCTAATCTTTTCCTCACCAAATCCTCTTGTTTTCACATTGGATTTTCAAGAGAACTTACCCAAATCAAGGAGAAATCAGCCATTAGAGGTAAGCTTCATCCTTCTCCTCTAATGATCAGTTCTTTACTGAAATTTTCAAGTTATCAATCCATTGTTAATGATTTTTGAGTTGCTTTAATGTTAGAAACAAGAAATTGTATTTAAACTCAAGGTTTTTGAAGAGATCTTAATGATTTTCGTGGTTGTTGGTTAGGCTCTGTTTTGAGGTTGTTTTATAATGTATTTTGGATGGTAATTGATGTTATAAATGAGGTTTTATCAAACAAATCCCGAATAGGATTGGGTTCCTAAGTTTTGTAAGCTAGAATGGTAGTTTTTGGGGTGGTTTTGGTGTTCTATTATAGCTGGAGGTATAAGGACAAGTTTGTGGTGGTTTTTGATGTTGATTGATGTTTAGAAATGATTAGAAGTGATAGATCTTTGCTGGGCTTTGTTTTGGAAGAGTTTGGAGGTGATTTCGGTTGTTTTTGGTAGCCGAAATGAGGCTCTTGGGTAGAGCAGCGGGTTTAGGTATGTGGCTGATGATTTCAATGCATGATGATGCATTAATCCTCTTCTCTTATGTGTTATAAACAAGGGAGACATCTTCGAACGCCTTTGGCATGGAAGACGAGATACTTACCAAATATAATTGATCGATCAATAGGATGAGAGTGCACTATAAACTAACAATTCGTATGTGCTCTTTGGATTCAATCCAAAGGGAGAGATTGATGATGGGCATTCCATCGGGTAGGACTTGGTGAAATACCCAAGCTTTGTGGCGATGAGAGATTCTGCCATGTGAGTACGGTGATGTGAGATTCCACCGGAAGTGTCTAGTTGTTTGACAAAGTTCTCCGCATATTCGAGTAATGATGAGATGTGAAATGCCAATATAATATATGAAAATGCTTTTGATTCACATGTACCTATTGATGAGATGGTTTATGCTATGAGAAACGCATAAGAGATTTGTATATGAAATGCTTTAGTTTTCACAAGCATGTGTATGGCCTTGCCATGAGATTTGCATTGGTTTAAATGCATGAGATAGAATTGAGGTACATGTGGTTTCAATGGAGTTTTGCTTTGAAATGGTTTTCAAGCATGAGATAGAATGAGCATGTTGTAGAAAAAGGCTTTTGAAAAAGTGTTTTGAATAATGCATTGTTGTATTGGTTTTCTTTAGAGCTTGCCTCACTAAGCAAATGTGCTTACGCTCTCTTTTACCAACAATGCAGATAATTGAAGTGTTTTTGGGAAGCAAGAAGGTTAAGAACATCCAAGGAAGTGCAAAGCTCATGTATGGTGATGTTTTACACACTTTAGTCTTGATATTTGGCAATAGGGTACCAAGGTTGTATTTGGGAGATGTGTTTTGAACTCCCAAAGTTTGTGGTACATTTGTGATGGCTTTTATGGGTTGTAAATGGTCCTAATGGTTTGGTTGGAGGTTTGAATACTTTTATTTGGTTTTGTGGCTAGGAAGCATGCATATAGATGGAATGATCATGTGTTTGATGCCATGCTCTAGCCTAAGTTTCCTAAGTATGATCTCTAATGTCTAGACAAGTTGCTAGTATGATATGGTATGATTTGAACCACGTTTGAGTGGGTTAATAGGTGAAAAAACATCAATTTCTGCTGCTACAGAGCAGGGTGTATCGAAACACCCTTAACTGTTTCAAAACAGGGGCATGTAATGGCCATATCGTTTCGGAACGGTTGAAGGTGTTTCAAAACATTTTGGCTACTAGAGATGCATGTTTCGATACCGGTCTTGGAACGCACCCGAGTACCGAAATGGTCAACACCTTTTCGATACGGGTGTTTCAGTACAGAGGTTGGTGTTCCGAAACATATGATCGTTGGATGATGTTTTTGAATTGTTTTGAGTTCGACTGTTTTACATTTTAGTCCTGAATGTTGTGGATGCAATTGCTTGAGCTTTGAATGCCCTTTTAAGCTAAATTTTGACATAGAGGCATGTAATATGACTAATTACTTATTGGTAAACTTAAAATATGCAAAGTCCTTATACTTTCAAAAAATTACATTTTGGTCCCTAAAAGTGTAATTCATGCAATTGAGTCTCTAAATGATTTCCGATCGTTGTGCCCTTCTCTCATATGATTCTTGAGTATTCACATAGGCTTAATTTGCATCTAGAAAAGATAAAAAGAAAAGAAAGGGTCATTAATCAAGGTTGACTTTGGTTTTCCCTGTATAATCTTCGTAGTTCGGGTCAAGCGTCTAGGTCGGGCTAAGGGGGTTACATTTGTTGGTATCAGAGAAAGGTTAATGAATAATTTGGACTTGGTAAGTGGTTATTGTATGCGGTTATGTATGCTTGTGACTTTTCGGTGAAAGTGTGATGTATGAATATTGATGTATGATTCAATTGAGATGAATTTGTGATGCTATGCTATGTTTGGGGTATAGTTGGGATCCCATTGCCATATCATTACTATTGAGAAGAATTGTTTTCAAAAATGAGCTTGAGTATTTGGATTACTTACCTTGTTATGCCTAATTTAGTTGTTATATTTTTTGTCAGTGCATTGTTTTATTATGGGGCCACGTAGAGAGCTTAGAATCAATACTCGTTCCATGGCTGAGAACAAAAATGTAGAGAATGTTGAGGATCTACCTCCTCCTCCCCCCGGTGGACCACCTGGTGATGGTGGAGCTGGGGTTGGTGCTGCTGGAGTTGGTGCTGGGGTTGCTAGACCCAAGGGAGGTCAAGGACAAGCTGCTCCTGATATGACCGTGTTGATACAAGCTATTGCTGGAGCTTTCCAGGCCGCAGTAGTTGGAGCTCATGGAGCTGCACCACAAGATGGTGCTAATGTAAGATTGTCGTTGGAGCGTCTTCGCAGTCTTGGAGGGACTGAGTTTAAGGGGTTGACCCCGAAAGGTTCCGAGTCTTGGTTAGAGAGTACCAAGAGGATACTTGGACAACTAAACTGCAACAATGTTCAGAAGCTGGGATGCATTGTGTCACTGTTGCATGATGATGCATACTCATGGTGGACGGCCACTATTGCGAGAATGGAGGATGATGAAGTGACTTCGACATTCTTTTTGAGCGCGTTCAAGCGAAAATATTTGGGATTTCGCTACCTCGACGAGACTAAGAGGGGGTTTATGTCCCTTGTGCAAGGGAGCTTGACGGTGGTGGAATATGAGATTTAGTTTGTACGCCTTAGCCAATATGCACCTGAGCTAATTACTAACGAGAGAGAAAGGTGTGAACGGTTCCGTTATGGGCTAGTGCCGGATGTGAAAACCTATATGCTCGCAGTGGATTATACTGATTTCGATGTCTTGGTCACAAGAGCTGTAACACCCCAAATTTGGGCCTAGCTGTAACACCTAGTTCAGGATGCTTTAAAAATATGGAAAAATATCTAAAAATCCTCATTTGATATATGAAAGATTATGGTGAAATCAATTTTACAAAATAAGCTTTGGAAATACTACATTTCGGTGTAGTGATCAAATCACAGTTTTTACAAAGTTAAATAGTGACTGTTTTGTAAAGAATTGAAACTTCGAATCTTTAAGGAGCTAATTTTACCAAAATGTTTTTAAATCGAATTTATTCCTAATTTGGGTGATTTTATTAATGATTTAATTAAAGGAAAATAAAGAATAATTAAAAGAAAACTACCTTTGACTATTCATAACTATTTTTTATAAATTTTCTCTCATTTCATTTTCTCTCAAATTCTTTTCAGCCAAACACATTCTCTTCAGTAATTATACTTTGATTTTCACTTCATTTGATGAGATTTCAATCTTATTTTGATTATTAATCAATTCCTCATTAAATCCTCTTGATTTCTACAATGAATTTTCAAGAAAACTTGCCCAAATCAAGGAGAAATCATCCATTAAGGGTAAGCTTCGTCATTCTCCTCTAATGATCAGTTATTTACTGAAATTCCCAAGTTATCAATCCTTTGTTAATGATTTTTGAGTGGTTTTAATGTTAGAAACAAGAAATTGTATTAAAACTCAAGATTTTAGAAGTGATCTTGGAGATTTTCGTGGTAAATGATTGGGCTCTGTTTTGTGGTGGTTTTCTAATGTATTCTGGATGTTAATTGATGTTACAAATGAGGTTTTATCAATCAAATCCCGAATAGGTTTGGTTTCCTAAGTTTTGTATGCTAGAATGATGGTTTTTGGGGTGATTTTGGTGTTCTGTCATAGCTGGAGGTATAAGGACGAGTTTGTAGTGGTTTTTGATGTTAATTGATGTTTAGAAATGATTAGAAGTGATATATCTTGGCTGGGTTTTGTTTTGGAAGAGGTTTGAGATGTTTTCGGTTGTGTTTGGTAGCCGAAATGAGGTGTTTGAGTAGAGCAGCGAGTTTAGGTGTGTGGCTGATGATTTCAATGCATGATGATGCATTAATCCTCTGCTCTTATGTGTTAAAAACAAAGGAGACATCTTCCGACGCCTTTGGTGTTGATCCGGAAGCCTAGATAGTGTTCCGGCGAGCAAGCGAAACGTAATCGGTGAGTGCATATGATTTTAGAAGTCCTTGAGGGACAAAGAATCAAGGTTTGGGGATTTAGGAAAGGTTTGAAACACCTTCCTAAGTCCGGAAGTAAGTTTTGGTTAGATTGCTCTCTTAAATGTGGTGATTGCCCCTAAAATGCTTTTACATGCTCATGGTTTGAGATAGATAAAATCCTACTATTTTTATGCATGATTTATATCATGAGATGATGCTTGAAATGATTTCATGAAGTAACATGTTGCATGGTTGAGATTTGAGATTTTGTTTAAATCATGGAAAATGTTATGGTTTTGAAATGAGATGGGAATGTTTTGAGAATTGTTTCATGAAAAACAGTAGTTGAGATGATGATTTGACATAATATATTGGCATAGATGTTGAGATACTTACCAGATATAATTGATCGATCAATAGGATGAGAGTGCACTATAAACTAAAAATTTGTACGTGCTCTTTGGTTTAATCCAAAGGGAGAGAACCGATGATGGGCATTCCATCGGGTAGGACTTGGTGAAATACCCAAGCTTTGTGGCGATGAGAGATTCCGCCATGTGAGTACGATGATGTGAGATTCCACCGGAAATTATGTTACTAGACGAGTGAGTACGGTGATGGTAGATGCCACTGGAAGTGTCTAGTGAGTTGTAAATGAAATGATTTATGCTAATATAATACATGAAATTGTTTTTGATTCACATGTACCTTTGATGAAATGATTTATGCTATGAGATATGCATATGAGACTTGTAAATGAAATGCTTTGGTGTTACAAGCATTAGTATGGCTTTTCCATGAGTTTTGCATTGGTTTAAATGCATGAGATAGAATGAAGGTACATGTGTTTTCAATGAGAAGTTGCTTTGAATGGTTTTCAAGCATGAGATAGAATGAGCATGTTGTTTAAAAGCTTTTGAGAAGGTGTTTTCAAGAAATGCATTATTGAGTTGGTTTTCTTTAGAGCATGCCTCACTAAGCATTTTTGCTTACGCTCTCTTTTACCAATAATGTAGATAATTGAGGTGTCTTCGGGCATCCAGGAGGATAAGAACATCCAAGGAAGTACAAGCTCATATATGGTGATGTTTTCATACACTTTAGTTTTGATAAATTGCAATGGGAAACCAAGGTTGTAATTGGGAGATATGTTTGAACTCCCTAAGTTTGTGGCTTGTTTATGTTGGCATTTATGGGTTGTTAATGGTCTTTAATGTTTGGTTTGAGGTTTGGTTGCTTATATTGGTTTTGAGACTAGGGAGCATGCCTTTAGACTATGTGATTTTGTGTTGGATGCCATACTCTTGTTAGAGAGTCTTAAATGTGTTCCTTAATAGTAAAATGAGTTGTTGGTATGTTGAAGTACTCTTTAAGGCATGTACGATTGGCTTGAAATGTCAACATCGTTTCGATACGGGCGTTTCGGTACGGAGGGTGGGTGTTCCAAAACGGTCAACACCTTCTAATTTCCTAAAATTACATTTTGGTCCCTAAACGCGTAATTTAAGCAATTGAGTCCCAAAATGTTATCTGATCGCTGTGCCTTTCTCGTTCTTGATTCGTGAGTACTCACATAGAATTAATGTGCATCTAGACAAGATTGGAAATAAAAAAGGGTCGTGAATCAAGGTTGACTTTAGGGTTGACTTTGGTTTTCCCTGTGTAATCTTCGTAGTTCGGGTCAAACGTCTAGGCCGAGTTAAGGGGTTACAAGAGCCAAGGACATTGAGTTGAATCTTGGTTTGGCGAGTCGAGCAGGAGGATCTAGCTCGGGGAAGCGAGCTGCAGAACGTGATTTTGGTAGGGATCGCAATAAGAGGCATAAGGATAGAAGGCTGCATATTGATGCTAGACGCGGGGGTGGTAACCCTGGAAGAGGTCAGCAAGGACCGAATGCTTTCTTGAGAACTCTGAGTGTAACCGTTGTGGTAGGAGACATGCTGGTGAGTGTTGGGGTAACCTTGGTACATGCTAGAACTGTGGTAATCGGGGGCATATGAAGAAAGATTGTCCTCAGCCGCTGAGAGAGGGACATGCTCCGGTGAGAGCAGTTGAACCACAGAGAGGTCGTGGACGTGGTCGTGGTAATTTCCAACGCAGAGACGAGGGTTGAAGGAACGTGGCACATGTGGTGGCTGTTCAACCTGATGGTGGTGGTCAGTCTTGAGTGTATACCCATCGAGAGGGAAGGAATGATACGAATGTGATCGCAGGTACCTTTACTTTGCAATCCTTGTCATTACTTTCTTTGATTGACTCTGGATCTACACACTCGTACATATTGCGTGAACATGCTCAAATGATTGGTTTGCCTGTTGAGTCTTTGTATGTTGGTATGCGTGTGACTAGTTTCTGTGGTGAGACGGTTGTGACAAGAAGGTTGTATAGGATATGCCCTTTAAAGGTGCAAGATCATGTGTTTCTTGTTGATCTTATGGAATTGCCATTCTATGGTTTTGATGTAATTCTTGGCATGGATTGGCTTTTTGAGCATAGAGCTGTTGTGGATTTCGAAAGCAAACGAGTTTCGTTGAAACTTGAGGATGATTATGAGGTTGTGGTGGTGGGAGAAAATGTGAAGTTTCTAGCTAATGTAGTGGCTACGTTGGAAGCAAGTCGGATGTTGCGGCAAGGATGTGAGGCTTACCTAGCCTTTGTTAGGAATCCCAGTTCAAAGAAGGTGTGCGTACAGGATATAAGAACCATGTGTGAGTTCCCTGGAGTGTTTCCGGAGGAATTACCTGGTTTGCCGCCTAGTCGAGAGGTTGAATTTGGAATTGAGTTGTATGAGAACACAACTTCGCTGTCCATTGCTCCCTATTGCATGACACCCAAAGAGTTTAAGGAGTTGAAGACGCAACTTCAAGAGTTGCTTGACCGTGGCTTTATTCGGCCCAGTTTGTCACCTTGGGGGCACCGGTCTTGTTTATTAAAAAGAAAGATGGCACGATGAGGATGTGCATTGATTATCGTCAGTTGAATAAGTTAACCATAAAAAACAAGTATCCTTTGCCGAGGATTGATGATCTTTTTGATTAGTTTCGGGGAGCGGCTGTGTTTTCAATGATTGATCTGAGGTCATGGTACTATCTATTAAAGGTGAAGGATGTGGATGTGCCGAAAACAACCTTTAGAACAAGATATAGGCATTATGAGTTTCTTGTGATGCCGTTCGGATTGACGAAAGCTCATGTCACTTTCATGGACATGATGAATAGGGTGTTCCATGAATTCTTGGGCAGGTTCATTGTGATATTCATCGATGATATCCTTGTGTACTCTCGTACTGAGGAGGATCATGAAGGTCACATGAGGATTGTTTTGCAAGCGCTGTTGGAAAATCAGCTTTATGCTAAGCTGAGCAAATGTGAGTTTTGGCTAAAGGAAGTTGTTTTCCTTGGTCATGTGGTTTCGGCTGAAGGGATTCCAGTTGATCCCCAGAAGGTTGAGGCGGTGATAAATTGGAAGCCTCCTAAGTCCGTTCTTGAAGTCCGTAGTTTTCTTGGGTTGGTAGGATACTACCAGAGATTTGTGGATGGATTTTCTAAGATTGTTGCCCGTTTGACGAAGTTGCCCGTTTGACGAAGTTGTTGCAAAAGGATGTTAAGTATGAGTGGACGAAAGCGAGACAACAAGATTTTGAGAAGCTAAAAGCAGCTTTGACACAAGCTCCTATCTTGGTTCAACCTGAATCTGGGAAAGAGTTTGTGGTGTATAGTGACACATCCTATGTCGGTTTGGGTGTGTGTTAATGCAAGAGGGTAAGGTGGTGGCTTATGCATCGCGACATTTGAAAGTGCATGAGCGCAATTATCCTACGCATGACATTGAGTTGGCTGCAGTGGTTTTTGCTCTAAAGATCTAGAGACATTATCTTTATGGTGAGAAGTGTACAATGTACATGAATCATAAAAGTCTGTAGTATTTGATGTCTTAGAAAGAGATGAATCTTAGGCAACGACGTTGGGTGGAGTATCTTAAGGACTACGATCTAACAATTGAGTATCATCCGGGGAAGGCCAATGTTGTGGCCGATGCTTCGAGCAGGAAAGTGGTGGTGGGGTTAAGGGCGATGTTTGCTAGCTTGAGCATATCGCGAGATGGTGGTCTTGTTGCTGAATTGCAAGTGAAACCATCTATAATCCTGTTGATAAAGGATAAAAAACTGTTGGATGATTCCTTGGTGGCACATGTTCAGGATATTGCAGAAGGTAGGTTGTCAGATTTCTGTTTTAATGATGATGGTGTTTTATGTTTTGGAAGTCGGATAGTGGTGCCGAGTGATGATGAGTTGAGGCGCACTATTTTGACCGAAGCTTATTGTAGTCCTTTTGCTATGCACCCTGGCAGTACAAAGATGTATTGTGATATGAAGGATGAGTACTATTGGGTGGGATTGAAGAAGGATGTCGCTGAGTACGTTAGCAAGTGTACGGTTTCTCAACGGGTTAAGGCTAAACATCTGTTTTCTTCGGGGTTGTTGCAGCCGTTAAGGATCCCTGAATGGAAGTGGGAGAGGATCACCATGGACTTTTTGTCTGGTTTGCCTCTATCGCCATCAAAGAAGAATTTTGTTTGGGTGATTGTGTATCGCCTTACGAAGTGTGCACATTTCTTGCCTGTGCATACTACGTACACCTTGGATCGCGAGATTGTACGTTTGCATGGTGTACCAAAATATATAGTGTCAGATAGAGATCTGAGGTTCACTGCAAGGTTTTGGGAGTGTTTGCATCAAGCTTTGGGTACGCGGCTGAATTTCAGTACTTCTTATCATCCGCAGATGGATGGACAATCTGAACGTGTTATCCAAGTGCTTCAGGATATGTTGAGGTGCTGTATTATTGAATTTTAAGGCTCTTGGGAGAAGCACTTGCCTTTGGTGGAGTTCGCTTATAATAACAGTTATCAAGTGAGTATTCAAATGGTACCTTATGAAGCTTTGTACGGGAGGAAGTGTAGAACTCCTCTTTGTTGGGCTGAAACGGGACAAAAGTTGGTTTCGATGCCGGCTTTGTTTAAAGGAACCACCGAAAAGGTGAAGCTCATTTGTGAGCGGTTGAATGCAGCGTCGGATCGGCAAAAGCCTTACGCAGATTTGAAGCGTAAGGAGATAAAATTAGTTGTGGGTGGTCATATGTTTCTAAAAGTTTTACATTGGAAGAAGGTGATGAGGTTTTGCCGGAAGGGCAAGTTGAGCCCAAGGTACATTGGACCATACGAGGTGATAGAACGTGTGGGTCTTGTTTCTTATAAGCTGAGACTACCTCAAGAGGTAGAAAAGATACATAATGTGTTTCATGTATCCATGCTTCGGAGGTATAGATCGAACCCTTCGCATGTTATGCCTGTGGAGGAAGTTGAGTTGAATCCAGATTTGACATATGATGAGGAACCTGTTGAGATTCTGGATTCGGATTGTAAGGTTCTTCGAGGTAAGACCATTGAGCTGGTCAAAGTGTTGTGGAGACATCGTGGTGCTGAGGAAGCCACGTGGGAAAGAAAGGAAGACATGAAGAAGCAATTCCCTTACCTTTTTCCTCTAGGTAAATTTCGAGGACGAAATTTCTTAAGAGGGGGAGAGTTGTAACGCCATGATTTTTGGCCTAGATGTTTTAGAGTTTGAATCGGACCGGTCGAGAACGATTCGAATCTTAAAGGGAGATTTAGGGAACACCTAGTTCGGGATGCTTTAAAAATATGGAAAAAAATATCTAAAAATCCCCATTTATTATATGAATGACTATGGTGAAAACAATTTTACAAAATAAGGTTTTGAAATACTATTTTTCGGTGTAGTGACCAAATCACAGTTTTTGCAAAAGTTAAATAGCAACTGTTTTGTAAAGGATTGAAACTTTGAATCTTTAAGGAACTAATTTTACCAAAATGTTTTTAATCAGATTTCTCCTAATTTTGGGTGTTTTAAATAATTTTTTAATTAAAGGAAATAAAGAAAATTAAAAGGAAAAACTATCTTTGCTTTTCATAACTACCTTACGTCAATTTTCTCTCATTTCATTTTATCTCAATTTCTTTTCATCCAAACACATTTCCTCAATCAATTAGCCTCTGATTTTCATTTCTTTTGATGAGATTTCAATCTCCTTTTGATTCCTAATCTTTTCCTCACCAAATCCTCTTGTTTTCACATTGGATTTTCAAGAGAACTGGCCCAAATCAAGGAGAAACCAGCCATTAGAGGTAAGCTTCATCCTTCTCCTCTAATGATCAGTTCTTTACTGAAATTTCCAAGTTATCAATCCTTTGTTAATGATTTTTGAGTTGCTTTAATGTTAGAAACAAGAAATTGTATTAAAACTCAAGGTTTTTGGAGAGATCTTGATGAATTTTGTGGTTGTTGGTTAGGCTCTATTTTGAGGTTGTTTTCTAATGTATTTTGGATGGTAATTGATGTTATAAATGGGGTTTTATCAAACAAATCCCGAATAGGCTTGGTTTCCTAAGTTTTGTATGCTAGAATGTTGGTTTTTGGGGTGGTTTTGGTGTTCTGTTATAGCTGGAGGTATAAGGACGAGTTTGTGGTGGTTTTTGATGTTTATTGATGTTTAGAAATGATTAGAAGTGATAGATCTTGGCCGGGCTTTGTTTTGGAAGAGTTTGGAGGTGATTTCGGTTGTTTTTAGTAGCCGAAAGGAGGCTCTTGGGTAAAGCAGCGGGTTTAGATGCGTGCCTGATGATTTCAATGCATGATGATGCATTAATCCTCTACTCTTATGTGTTATAAACAGGGGAGACATCTTCGGACGCCTTTGGTGTTGATCCGGGAGCTTAGATAGCGTTTCGGCGAGCAAGCGAAATGTAATCGGTGAGTGCGAATGGTTTTAGAAGTCCTTGAGGGACAAAGAATCAAGGTTTGGGGATTTAGGATAGGTTTGAACCACCTTCCTATGTTCTAAAGTAAGTATTTCCTAGATTGCTCTCATATATGTGGTGGTTGCCCCTAAAATGCTTTTACATGCTCATGTTTTGATACAGATAAATTCCTACTGTTTTTTATGCATGATTTGTAGCATGAGATGATGCTTGAAATGATTCATGAAATAAAATGTTGCATTGGTGAGTTTTGAGCTTTTGTTTTAAAGCATGGCAAATGTTATGATTCTGAATGAGATGAGAAAGCTTTGAGAAATGTTGCATTAAAAAAAGTAGGTGAGATGATGTTTTGACATAATATATTGGCATGGAAGATGAGATGCTTATCGGATATAATTGATCGATCAATAGGATGAGAGTGCACTTTAAACTAAAAATTTGTACGTGCTGTTTGGATTCAATCCAAAGGGAGAGACCGATGATGGGCATTTCATCGGGTAGGACTTGGTGAAATACCCAAGCTTTGTGGCGATGAGAGAGTCCGCCATATGAGTACGGTGATGTGAGATTCCACTAGAAATTATGTTACTAGACGAGTGAGTACGGTGATGTGAGATTCCACCGGCAGTGTCTAGTGGTTTGAGAAAGTTGTCCGCATATCCGAGTAATGATGAGATGTGAAATGCCAATATAATATATGAAAATGCTTTTGATTCACATGTACCTATTGATGAGATGATTTATGCTATGAGAAATGCATAAGAGATTTGTATATGAAATGTTTTAGTTTTCACAAGCATGTGTATGGCTTTGCCATGAGATTTTCATTGGTTTAAATGCATGACATAGAATTGAGGTACATGTGGTTTCAATGGAGTTTTTCTTTGAAATGGTTTTCAAGCATGAGATTGAATGAACATGTTGTAGAAAAAGGCTTTTGAGAAAGTGTTTTGAATAATGCATTGTTGTACTGGTTTTCTTTAGAGCTTGCCTCACTAAGCAAATGTGCTTACGCTCTCTTTTACCAACAATGCAGATAATTGAAGTGTTTTTGGGCAGCAAGAAGGTTAAGAACATCCAAGGAAGTGCAAAGCTCATGTATGGTGATGTTTTACACACTTTAGTCTTGATATTTGGCAATGGGGTACCAAGGTTGTATTTTGGAGATGTGTTTTGAACTCCCTTAGTTTGTGGTATGGTTGTGATGGCTTTTAGGGGTTGTAAATGGTCCTACTGGTTTGGTTGCAGGTTTGAATGCTTATATTTTGTTTTGTGGCTAGGAAGCATGCATATAGATGGAATGATCATGTGTTTGATGCCATGCTCTAGCCTAAGTTTCCTAAGTATGATCTCTAATGTCTAGACAAGTTGCTGGTATGATATGGTATGATTTGAAGCACGTTTGAGTGGGTTAAGAGGTGAAAAACCAGAAATTTTTGCTGCTACAGAGCAGGGTGTATCGAAACACCCTTAACTGTTTCGAAACAGGGGCCTGTAATGGTCATAGCGTTTCGGAACGGTTGAAGGTGTTTCGGAACATTTTCGCTACTAGAGAGGCCTATTTCGATACCGGTCTCGGAACGCCCCCGAGTACCGAAACGGTCAACACCGTTTCGATACGGGTGTTTCGGTAGAGAGGTTGGTGTTCCGAAACGGATGACCGTTGGATGGTGTTTTTGAATTGTTTTGAGTTCGCATGTTTTACATTTTAGTCCTGAATGTTGTGGATGCAATTGCTTGAGCTTGGAATGCCCTTTTAAGCTGAAATTTGATAAAGAGGCATGTAATACGACTAATTACGTATTAGTAAACTTAAAATCTGCAAAGTATTTATATTTTCTAAAAGTTACATTTTTGTCTCTAAAAGTGTAATTCATGCAATTGAGTCTCTAAATGATTTTCGATCGCTGTGCCTTTCTCTCATATGATTCTTGAGTATTCACATAGGCTTAATGTGCATCTAGAAAAGATTAAAAGAGAAAAAAAAGGGTCGTTAATCAAGGTTGACTTTGGTTTTTCCAGTGTAATCTTCGTAGTTCGGGTCAAGTGTCTAGGACGGGCTAAGGGGGTTACAAGACCACCATCTGGCGATACGCTCAAGCTAGCAAACATCGCTCTTAACTCCACCGCGACTTTCCTGCTCAAAGTATCAGCCACAACATTGGCCTTCCCCGGATGATACTCGATTGTTAGATTGTAATCTTTAAGCAATTCCACCCAATGTCGTTGCCTAAGATTCAACTCTTTCTGAGACATCAGATACTTCAGACTTTTATGGTCCGTGTACACAGTACACTTCTCACCATAGAGATAATGTCTCCAGATCTTTAGAGGAAGAACCACTGCTGCTAACTCAATGTCATGCGTAGGATAGTTGCGCTCATGTACTTTCAACTGTCGGGATGCATAAGCCACCACCTTACCCTCTTGCATTAACACACACCCCAAACCAACATAGGATGCGTCACTATACACCACAAGCTCTTTCCCTGATTTAGGTTGAACCAAGATAGGAGCTTGCGTCAAAGCTGCTTTTAGCTTCTCAAAAGCCTGCTATCTCGCTTTCGTCCACTCATACTTAACATCCTTATGTAACAGCTTTTTTAAAGGGGCATCAATCTTAGAGAATCTATCCATAAATCTCCGGTAATAACCTGCTAACACAAGGAAACTACGGACTTCATGAACGGACATAGGAGGCTTCCAATTCATCACCGCCTCAACCTTCTGAGGATCAACTCGAATCCCTTCAGCCGAAACCACATGACCAAGGAAAACAACTTCCTTTAGCCAAAACTCACATTTGCTTAGCTTAGCATAAAGCTGGTTTTCCAGCAGCGCTTGCAAAACGATCCTCAAATGACCCTCATGCTCCTCCTCAGTACGAGAGTACACAAGGATATCATCGATGAACACCACAACAGACTTGTCCAAGAATTCCTGGAACACCCTATTCATCATATCCATGAAAGCAGCAGGAGCTTTCGTCAACCCAAACGACATTACTAAAAACTCATAATGCACATATCTCGTTCGGAAGGCTGTTTTCGGCACATCCACATCCTTCACCTTTAATTGATAGTACTCTGACCTCAAATCAATCTTTGAAAACACAGCCGCTCCCCGAAATTGATTAAAAAGATCATCAATCCTCGGTAAAGGATACTTGGTTTTGGTGGTCAACTTATTCAGCTGACGATAATCAATGCACATCCTAATCATGCCATATTTCTTCTTAACAAACAAGACCGATGCACCCCAAGGTGACACACTAGGCCGAATAAAGCCTCGGTGAAGCAACTCTTGAAGTTGCGTCTTCAACTACTTCAACTCTTTGGTTGCCATGGGATAAGAAGCAATAGACACCGGAGTTGTATTCTCGTACAGCTTAATTCCAAATACAACCTCTCGACTAGGCGAAAAACCAGGTAATTCCTCCAAAACACTCTAGGGAATTCACACACGGTCCTTATATCCTGTATGTGAACCTCCTTTGTAGTAGGATTTATAACAAAGGCTAGATATGCTTCACATCCTCGACGCAACATCCGGCTTGCTTCAAGCGTAGATACCACATTAGACAGAAACTTCACATTTTCTCCCACCACCACAACTTCATAATCATCCGCAAGTTTCAACGAAACTCGCTTGCTTTCAAAGTCCACAACGGCTCTATGCTCCACAAGCCAATCCATGCCAAGAATTACGTCAAAACCATAGAATGGTAATTCTATAAGATCCACAAGAAATACATGATCTTGCACCATTAAAGGGCATCTCCTATACAATCTTCTTGTTACAACAGTCTCGCCAAAAGAACTAGTCACACGCATACCAACATCCAATAACTCAACAGGCAAACTAAGCATTTGAGCATGTACACGCAATATGTACGAGTGTGTAGATCCAGAATCAATCAAAGAAAGTAATGACAAGGATTGCAAAGTAAAGGGACATGTGATCACATCTTTGTCATTCCTTCCCTCTCGATGGGCATACACTCGAGCCTGACCACCACCCTCAGGTTGAACAGCCACCACATGTGCCACGTTCCTTCCACCCTCGTCTCTACGCTGGAAACTAACAAGGCCTCGCCCACGACCTCTCTCTGGCTCAGTTGTTCTCACCGGAGCTTGACCTTCCCTCAACGACTGAGAACAATCTTTCTTCATATGCCCTCGATTACCAGAGTTCCAGCATGTACCAAGGTTACCCCAACACTCACCGGAATTTCTCCTACCAGACTGGTTACACTCAGGAGTTCTCAAGAAAGCATTCGGTCCTTGCTGACCTCTTCCAGGGTTACCATCCCCACGCTTAGCATCACCATGTGACCTTCTATCCTTAAGCCTCTTATAGCGATCTCTACCAAGATCACGTTCTGTAGCTCGCTTCCCCGAGCAAGATCCTCCTACTCGACTCGCCAAACACAGATTCTACTCAATGTCCTTGGCTCTAGTGACCAAGACATCAAAATCAGTATAATCGGCTGGAATCATATAGGTTTTCACATCCGCAACCAGCCCATAACGGAGTCGTTCACATCTTTCTCACTCACTGGGAATTAGCTCAAGTGCATATTGGCTTAGGCGAACAAATTGCACCTCATATTCCGCCACTGTCATGCTGCCTTGCACAAGAGACATGAATTCCCTATTTTTCTCATCTAGGTAGCGAACTCCCAAATATTTCCGCTTGAACGCATTCAAGAAGAATGTCCAAGTCACATCATCATCTTCCATTCCAGATATCGTGGTTGTCCACCATGTATATGCATCACCATGCAACAATGACACAATGCATCCCAGCTTCTGAACATTATTGCAATTTAACTGTCCAAGTATCCTCTTAGTGCTCTCCAACCAAGACTCAGAACCTTCCGGGGTTAACCCTCTAAACTCAGTCCCTCCTAGACTGCGGAGACGCTCCAACGACAATCTCACATTTGCACCATCCTGAGGTGCAACTCCAAGAGCTCCAGCTACTCCTGCCTGGAAAGCCCCAACAATAGCTTGTATCAACACAAACATATCAGGAGCAGCTTGCCCCTGATCTCCCTGGGGTCTAGCAACCCCAGCACCAACTCCAGCAGCACCAACCTCAGCCCCACCACCACCAGGTGGTCCACCAGGGGAAAAAGGAGGTATATCCTCAGCATTCTACACATTCTCGTTCACAGCTGTGGAACGAGTATTGATTCTAAGCTCTCTACGTGGCCCCATAATAAAACAATGCAACTGACAAAAATACAATAAATCCAATTAGGCACAATAAGGTAAGTAATCCAAGTACTCAAGCTCATTTTTGAAAACAATTCTTCTCATTAGTAATGATATGGAAATGGGATCCCAAACTATACCCAAACACAACATAGCATCTCAATTCCATCTCAACAGAACCATACATCAATAATCACACATCATGCTTTCACCGCAAAATCACAAACATTCATGTCTACATACAATCACCACTTACCAAGCCCCAATTATTCGTTAACCTGGCTTTGATACCAGCAAATGTAACCCCCTTATCCCGGCCTAGACGATTGACCCGAACTACGAAGATTACACGGGGAAAACCAAAGTCAACCTTGATTAATGACCTTTTTATTTTTATCTTTTCTAGATGCACAATAAGCCTAAGTGATTACTCAAGAAACACATGAGAGAAACGCACAACGATTGGAAATCATTTAGGGACTCAATTGCATAAATTACACTTTTATGGACCAAAATGTAAAATTTGGATAATATCAAAACTTTGCAGATTTTAAATTTTCCATTATGTAATTAATCATATTACATACCTCTCTGTCAATTTTCAGCTAAAAAGGACATTCCAAACTCATGCAATTGCATTCACAACATTCAGGACTAAAATGTAAAACATAAGAACTTGAAACAATTCAAATGTACAGTCAAACGGTCAACTGTTTCGGAACGCTGACCTTCGTACCGAAACGCCCGTATCGAAACGGTGTTGACCATTTCAGAACTCGGGTGCATTTTGGGACCAGTATCGGAATAGGCCTCTCTAGTAGTCAAAATGTTCTGAAACACCTTCAACTGTTTCGAAATGCTATGGCCATTACAAGCCCCTATTTCGAAACAGTTAAGGGTGTTCCGATACACCCCGCTAAGCAACAGCAGAAATTTCTGGTTTTTCACCTCTAAACCTGCTTAAACAACTCCCAAATCATACCATAACATATCAGCAACATGATTAAACATCAAGGAACATATTTAGGAAGCTCAAGCTAAAACATGGCATCAAACACATGAACATTCAAACTATATGCATGCTTCTAACCACAAAGACAAATATAAACTTCAATCCTCAAACAAACCATATGAGACCTTTTACAATCTTCAAAAGCCAACACAAACATGCTACAAACTTAGGGAGTTCAAAACACACCTCCCAAATACAACCTTGGAGCCCCATTGGCAAATATCAAAACTAAAGTATGTAAAACATAACCATACATGAGCTTTGCACTTCCTTGGATGTTCTTAACCTTCTTGATGCCCAAAACACCTCAATTATATGCATTATTGATAAAAGAGAGCGTAAGCATATTTTCTTAGTGAGGCATGCTCTAAAGTGTAATCACTAATTTTGAGGGCTTCGTTTATTCACATTGGGCTTTGTTTGATTAATACATAGATATACATATTATTACTAGAATTTTGGGTTACTATTATTAATCTTCCACTATCCGTTACCATATTATCCATCCCATATATAGGTTGTTATGTTATTACCACTTACCATAAATATGTTGTTATTATACATTGTCACTACATCGCCATCACTATCGTTTGGTATATGCATTGTTATTATGTTATTATTTCCATCAAATGAACTGTTTGTCACATAGCATACTATTCGTTATTATTATCATTATCTTATTATTATTATTATTATTATTATTATTATTATTATTATTATTATTATTATTATTATTATTATTATTATTATTTGGTATCATATTTATTATTATTATTACTATTAATTTTGGAAAAACAAAAAAAAACAATAAATAAATAAGCCCAATATATATGAAAGTCCATAATTTATTAATTAATAAGTAAAGTCCATTACAGATTAAGTCCAAAAAAATATTATACACGGCCCAATTCTGGCCCAACTTAAATAAAGGGAAACCCTAATCTGCCATCTATGTTTGTGCAGCCGCCGAAAGATCTTGCGCGAGATCAACGGCCTAGATGAGAACACGGAAGAAACCCTAGGAGGCCATCACTTGGTTCGGCGCCGCACAGATCGTGGCCATTGGATCAAATGAGCATCAGACGGCCCAGATCACTCCATCTGTAGAAACCCTAGAATCTCCAGATCGACCTCACGCCGCCTCGAAGCTGGACCGTTGGATCAAAATGCGATCTGACGGTCCAGGTGCCGCAAAGACTCCACGCGCGCCCACGCGTGTCGTTCCAAATCACCTCACGCGCGAATGATGCACACGTCCGACCTCTCGGATGCTCGCCACATCATCCCCGTCCGATCCAAAGGCCGTTCTAGTGGCCACGTCGTCCGTCGTACAAACCATGAAAAAAAGAAAACAGATCAGCAACGCCCAAATGAAGAAAAAACAAAAGTAAAAAAAGCAGAATGAATTATGCAACAGAATTGCAGAGAATGGCAGCAATCACACATGAATCCGGCCAAATCAGTGATACAAACCAATGAGCAATTTCCTTCATATAAACAAATTGTAAAAAAGCATCAAAATTCCGGCTATAAAGCTAGATACAAAACCACTGTAAAAGGGATTCGTGACCTCCCTCAAAAAACACGAAGATCAATAGAGATTTCAACCACATTATTCAGGTATCCATTACCGTTGTTGCATGTAAAAATAAATAGAAGTAAAAGAGGATGTCTCTTTTTTTACCTTCTGAGTTTTCTTCTTTTCGAGTCGGCTCCTTCTTTCTCCAACAATAATCCCGGCCTTGCATGGCTTCGAAGGTTGAGTCTAATGAAGGATGTGTGGCTCATTCCCGTAACCGATTTCGAGTCTGAAAGAGAATGTTTTTTTAATTTTAGGGTTTCATTTTCCAGAGAAAAAACAGGGGTAGTGTGTTTAGGTTTTTGGGGAGTGTAGCGTTTTTTTCTTGTCTTCCTTGGTCGGTTTTTCTGGTCAGAGTGCGTTTAGGGTCGGCCGGATGGTGATTAGCACTGGTCAGCGTTCAAGGTCGAGAGAAAGGTTTTTTTAGGGCGGCTAGGGTTTAGGTTAGGCAAAAAGGGCGTCCGAGTCGTTTAAGTCAGGTATTTATAGAGTTTCGGGTTTTTGTTTTTGGGTTATTAGCGTCTTTAGTCCCTCCGCGTCAAATTAATAGCGTCTTAGGGGCTTCCGCATGGGTAAATAGCATCCTAGGTCCCTAAAGTTCTAGGTCGGTTCGTCTTTCAGTCCCAGATCGAGTCTATTTAGGGTTTATTCGTTCGTCTGGTCCCTCTCTTTTTTACCCCGTATTCAATTTAGTCCTCCCCACAGTGTTGAGCTCCTTGGTGTCCATTTTTTAATTTAGCCATTGCCTTCTGTTTTCTTTTCAATTTAGTCGCCATATTTTGCATGCTTGTTTCGTATGATGTTTGATTTATTTTCTTACTCAATCTTTTAACGTTGTTTTAATTTTGTTCGCATGGAAGTATGTATGTTTTATGCCATTTGTTTGTTTTTTGTTTTCAAATTGAATATATGCATGTTATTATGTTTTTATGACTTTTATGGGTACCGCATGATACTTATTGCTTAATTATCGTTGCATCGAATATACGTTTTATTTGGGGTCGTTTCTATGGTCTAAAACACTTAGAGTGAATAGGTTTTCATGTTTGCCTCGAGTAATTATGTGAATCGAATATCTATGTGTTGCCATGCTTGTTAATCGATTATTAATGTAATTTGTCTCCTTAATTAAATTATTTAGTAGATAATTGAAGAATGTTAAATTTGGGCTTCATGGTATTTAAATGTGGGTACCTTTAAAGTGGGCTTTTGGGCCTTAGGAGATAGTTTGGTCAAGCATATTTTGGGCTTAATCTTTTATCAATGTGGGCTATTTCTTTGTATGTTTATTTGAAGCATTTTATGACATGCATATACTTGTCATCCATAAAGCCCGATAACTAAGCATGATAACTGGACCTAAAAATCAACCCCAAGAGGGGTATTAATTAACCTCGGTATCCGAAAACGGCATTCCTAGCTTAATGGATATCTATCGAATACATAGGTTAATTTTCACCGCCTTTAGGTAAGCGAAAGCTTAAAAATGGAAATAACACGCATCATCCCTTATTTGCTCGCATCATGCATAAAGGTGACGTACGGGATCCGAACCCTAAACTAACACGACAGTCAGCCTTATTTGATGTCGGTTTAGTCTATGGTCCGGTGTATCATCGTCCTTCTTAATTAAGTGTTTAATTAGTTCCAATGTCGAGATTTGAAAAGCCCGTTCTAATTAAGTCGTATTTTCACCTAAGAACCCTTTGTTAAATTCGCTTTGGTTTTTAAATAATTTCCACCGATCAAAAGGAAGTGAGTTATTTGGTACCGATTTCTGGGCGTGATGGCGGTGCTAATCCTTCCCCACACGTAACCAACTCCCGAACCCGTTTTCTAATGAGTCTCTGGTTTTTGTGGTGCCCGGCCTACCTCAGTGGTCGGTGGTGACTCTAAATTTTTACTGTTTTCCGAAATCCGAATTTCCCCCTTTCTTAAATGAAATCCTTTTCAAGAAGAGATAGTGATAAGGCCTCACTTAGCGGGTTTAAAAAAATCTTATCACATAAAGAAAACCAACACAATAATGCATTATTCAAAACACTTGTTCAAAAGCCATTTTCAGCAACCTGCTCATTCTATCTCATGCTTGAAAACCATTACAAAGCAATTCTGCATTTGAAACCACATGTACCTCTATTCTGTCTCATGCATTTTAACCAATGCAAATCCCATGGCAAAGCCATACACATGATAAATGAAAACAAAAGCATTTCATATCATAATCTCATATGCATTTCTCATAGCATAAAACATCTCTTCATTTGGTACATGTGAATCAAAATACATTTCCATATTTTATATTGGCATTTCACATTTCATCATTACTCGGATATGCGGATTAGCTTGACTCAAGGTCAAGTCCTACCCCGGTGGAATATCTCATCACCAGAAAGCATGGGTATTTCACCAAGTCCTACCCGATGGAATGCCCATCATCAGTTTCTCATGGCGGTATCTCTCATTGCCAAAAAGCATGGGTGTTTCACCAAGTCCTACCCGATGGAATACTCATCATCGGTCTCTCCCTTTGGATTGAATCCAAAGAGCACGTATGAATTTTTAGTTTATAGTGCACTCTCATTCTATTGATCGATCAATTATATTCGGTAAGTATCCCATCTTCTATGCCAATATATTTTGTCAAAACATCATCTCACCTACTGTTTTTCTTGCAACACTTCTCAAATCTTTCTCATCTCATTTCAAAATCAAAACACATGTTTGCATTAAATCAAAATCTCAAAACTTATCAATGCAACATCCTATCTAATGAAATCTCTTCAAGCATCAACTCATGCTACAAATCATGCATAAAAACAATAGGAATTTGTCTAATTCAAAGCAAGAGCATGTAAAAGAATATTTTTGGGGCAACAACCATATAGTTGAGAGCAAATTAGCCATACTTACTTCCGGACTTAGGAAGGTGTTTCAAACGTTTCCTAAATCCACAAACCTTGTTTCTTTGTCCCTCAAGGACTTCTAAAACCATTCGCACTCACCGATTTCGTTTCGCTTGCTCGTCGAAACGCTATCTAAGCTCCCGACACTCCCGGATCAACACCAAAGGCGTCCGAAGATGTCTCCCCTGTTCATAACACATAAGAGCAGAGGATTAATGCATCATCATGCATTGAAATCATCAGCCACACATCCAAACCCGCTGCTCTACTCAAGAGTCTCATTTCAGCCACCAAAAAGAACCGAAATCACCTCCAAACTGTTCCAAAACAAAGCCCAGCCAAGATCTATCACTTCTAATCATTTCTAAACATCAATCAACACCAAAAACCACCACAAACTCGTCCTTATACCTCCAGCTATAACAGAACACCAAAACCACCCCAAAAACCACCATTCTAGCATTCAAAACTTAGGAATCCAAACCTATTCAGGATTTGTTTGATAAAACCTCATTTATAACATCAATTACCATCCAAAATACATTATAAAACAACTTCAAAACAGAGCCTAACCAACAACCACGAAAATCATCAAGATATCTCCAAAAATCTTGAGTTTTAACTTAATTTCATGTTTCTAACATTAAAGCAACTCGAAAATCATTAACAAAGGATTGATAACTTGGGAATGTCAATAAAGAACTAATCATTAGAGGAGAAGGACGAAGCTTACCTCTAATGGCTGATTTCTCCTTGATTTAGGCAAAATTTCTTGAAAATCCAATGTGAAAACAAGAGGATTTGGTGAGGAAATGATTAGGAATCAAAAGGAGATTGAAATCTCATCAAAAGGAATGAAAATCAGAGGCTAATTGATGGAGGAAATGTGTTTGGCTGAAATGAAATTGAGAGAAAATGAAATGAGAGAAAATTGACGTAAGGTTGTTATGAAAAGTCAAAGATAGTTTTTCCTTTTAATTTTCTTTATTTTCTTTAATTAAAAAATTATTAAAAACACCCAAAATAAGGAGAAATCTGATTAAAAATATTTTGGTAAAATTAGTTCCTTAAAGATTCAAAGTTTCAATCCTTTACAAAACAGTCACTATTTAACTTTTGCAAAAACTGTGATTTGGTAAGGGAATTGCTTCTTCATGTCTTCTTTTCTTTCCCACGTGGCTTCCTCAGCACCACGATGTCTCCACAACACTTTGACCAGCTCAATGGTCTTACCTTACTATCCGAATCCAGAATCTCAACAGGTTCCTCATCATATGTCAAACCTGGATTCAACTCAACTTCCTCCACATGCATAACATGTGAAGGGTTCGATCTATACCTCCGAAGCATGGATACATGAAACACATTATGTATCTTTTCTAACTCTTGAGGTAGTCTCAACTTGTAGGCAACATGACCCACACGTTCTATCACCTCGTATGGTCCAATGAACTTTGGGCTCAACTTGCCCTTCCGACCAAATCTCATCACCTTCTTCCGAGGTGAAACTTTTAGAAACACACGATCACCCACAAGAAATTCTATCTCCTTACGCTTCAAATCCGCGTAAGACTTTTGCCGATCTGATGCTGCCTTCAACCGCTCACAAATGAGCTTCACCTTCTCAGTGGTTCCTTTCAACAAAGTCGGCATCTAGACCAACTTTTGCCTTGTTTCAACCCAACATAGAGGAGTTCTGCACTTCCTCCCGTACAAAGCTTCATAAGGTGCCATTTGAATACTTGCCTGGTATATGTTATTATAAGCAAACTCCACCAAAGGCAAGTGCTTCTCCCAAGATCCTTGAAATTCAATAACACAGCACCTCAACATATCCTCAAGCACTTGGATGACGCGCTCCGACTGTCCATCCGTTTGCAGATGATAAGAAGTACTGAAATTTAGCCGCGTACCCAATGCTTGATGCAAACACTCCCAAAACCTTCTGGTGAACCTCAGATCTCTATCCGACACTATAGATTTTGGCACTCCATGCAATCGTACAATCTCAGCAATGTACAGCTCTGCAAGCTTATCCAAGGTGTACGTAGTATGCACAGGTAAGAAATGCGCACACTTTGTATGGCGATCCACAATCACCAAGACTAAATTCTTCTTTGATGGCGATAAAGGCAAACCAAACACAAAATCCATGGTGATCCTCTCCCACTTCCATTCAGGAATCCTTAATGGTTGTAACAACCCAGAAGGAAACTAATGTTTAGCCTTAACCCGCTGACAAATCATGCATTTATTGACATACTCAGTGACATCTTTCTTCAAACCCACCCAATAGTACTCATCCTTCATATCACAGTACATCTTTGTACTACCAGGGTGCATAGAAAAAGGACTGCTATGAGCTTCAATCAGAATAGTGCGCCTCAACTCAACATCACTCGGCACCACTATCCGACTTCCAAAACATAAAATACCATCATCATTGAAACAGAAATCTGATGGCCTACCTTCTGCAATATCCTGAACATGAGGCACCAGAGAATCATCCAACAATTGCTTATCCTTTATCAACTGAACTAGAGATGGTTTCATTTGCAATTCAGCAACAAGACCACCATCTCGCGATATGCTCAAGCTAGAAAACATCGCTCTTAACTCCACCGCCACTTTCCTACTCAAAGCATCGGCCACAACATTGGCCTTCCCCGGATGATACTCGATCGTTAGATCATAATATTTAAGCAACTCCACCCAATGTCGTTGCCTAATATTCAACTCTTTCTGAGACATCAGATACTTCAGACATTTATGGTTCGTGTACACAGTATACTTCTCACCATAGATATAATGTCTCCATATCTTTAGAGCAAAAACCAATGTTTCTAACTCAATGTCATGCGTAGGATAGTTGCGCTCATGCACTTTCAACCGTCGCGATGCATAAGCCACCACCTTACCCTCTTGCATTAACACAAACCCCAAACCAACATAGGATGCGTCACTATACACCACAAACTATTTCCCTGATTCAGGTTGAACCAAAGTAGGAGCTTGCCTCAAAGTTGCTTTTAGCTTCTCAAAATCTTGTTGTCTCGCTTCCGTCCACTCATACCTAACATCCTTCTGTAACAACTTTGTTAAAGGGGCATCAATCTTAGAGAATCCATCCACAAATCTCTGGTAATAACCTGCCAACCCAAGGAAACTACGGACTTCATGAACAGACTTAGGAGGCTTCCAATTCATCACCGCCTCAACCTTCTGAGGATCAACTCGAATCCCTTCAGCCGAAACCACATGACCAAGGAAAACAACTTCCTTTAGCCAAAACTCGCATTTTCTTAGCTTAGCATAAAGCTGATTTTCCAACAGCGCTTGCAAAACGATCCTCAAATGACCTTCCTCAGTACGAGAGTACACAAGGATATCATCGATGAACACCAGAACGAACTTGTCCAAGAATTCATAGAACACCCTATTCATCATATCCATGAAAGCAGCAGGAGCATTCGTCAACCCAAACGACATCACTAAAAACTCATAATGCCCATATCACGTTCGGAAGGCTGTTTTCGGCACATCCACATCCTTCACCTTTAATTGATAGTACCCTGACCTCAAATCAATCTTTGAAAACACAGCCGCACCCTGAAATTGATCAAAAACATCATCAATCCTTCACCTTTAATTGATAGTACATGTTTTTGATGGTCAACTTATTCAGCTGACAATAATCAATGCACATCCTCATCGTGCCATCTTTCTTCTTAACAAACAAGACCAGTGCACCCCAAGGTGACACACTAGGCCGAATAAAGCCTCCGCCAAGCAACTCTTGAAGTTGCGTCTTCAACTCCTTCAACTCTTTGGGTGCCATGCGATAAGGAGCAATGGAAACCGAAGTTGTATTCTCGTACAGCTCAATTCAAAATTCAACCTCTCGACTAGGCGGAAAACCAGGTAATTCCTCCGGAAACACTCTAGGGAATTCACACACGGTCCTTATATCCTGTACACGAACCTCCTTTGTACTAGGATTCATAACAAAGGCTAGATATGCTTCACATCCTCGACACAACATCCGCAACTTCATAATCATCCGCAAGTTTCAACGAAACTCGCTTGCTTTCAAAGTCCACAATGGCTCTATTCTCAACAAGCCAATCTATGCCAAGAATTACATCAAAACCATAGAATGGTAATTCCATAAGATCCACAAGAAATACATGATCTTGCACCATTAAAGGGCATCTCCTATACAATGTTTTTGTTACAACCGTCTCACCGAAAGAACTAGTCACACGCATACAAACATCCAATAACTCAACAGGCAAACCAAGCATTTGAGCATGTTCACGCAATATGTACGAGTGTGTAGATCCAGAATCAATCAAAGAAAGTAATGACAAGGATTGCAAAGTAAAGGTACCTGCGATCATATCTGTGTCATTCATTCCCTCTCGATGGGCATACACTCGAGCCTGACCACCACCCTCAGGTCGAACAGCCACCACATGTGCCACGTTCCTTCCACCCTCGTCTCTACGCTCGAAATTACCACGGCCGCGCCCAAGACCTCTCTTTGGCTTAGATGCTCTAACCGCAGCTTGACCTTCCCTCAACGGCTGAGGACAATCTTTCTTCTTATGCCCTCGATTACCACAGTTCCAGCATGTACCAAAGTTACCCCAACACTCACTGGAATGTCTCCTACCACACCGGTTACACTCAGGAGTTCTCAAGAAAGCAATCGGTCCTTGCTGACCTCTTCCAGGGATACCACCCCCGCGTCTAGCATCACCGTGTGGCCTTCTATCCTTATGCCTTTTATAGCGATCTCTACCAAGATCATGCTTTGTAGCCCGCTTCCCGAGCTAGATCCTCCTGCTCAACTCGCCAAACCCAGATTTAGCTCAATGTCATTGGCTCTAGTGACCAAGACATCGAAATATGTATAATCGGCTGCGAGCATATAGGTTTTCACATCCGCCACCATCCCGTAACAGAATCGTTCACATCTTTCTCGCTCACTAGGAATCAGCTCTGGTGCATATTGGCTTAGGCGAACAAATTACACCTCATATTTCGCCATGGTCATGCTCCCTTGCATAAGATACATCAATTCCCTCTTTTTCTCATCGAGGTAGCGAACTCCCAAATATTTCCGCTTGAACACATTCAAGAAGAATGTCCAAGTCACATCATCATCTTCCATTCTAGATATCGTGGTTATCCATTATGTATATGCATCACCACGCAACAGTGACACAATGCATCCCAGCTTCTAAACATTATTGCAATTTAACTGTCCAAGTATCTTCTTAGTGCTCTCCAACCAACACTCAGAACCTTCCGGGGTTAACCCTCTAAACTCAGTCCCTCCTAGACTGCAGAGACGTTCCAACGACAATCTCACATTGGCACCATCCTGAGGTGCAGCTCCATGAGCTCCAGCTATTGCTGCGTGGAAAGCCCCAGCAATAGCTTGTATCAATACAGACATATCGGGAGCAACTTGCCCCTGAACTCCCTCAGGTCCAGCAACCCCAGCACAAACCCTAGCTCCACCACCACTAGGTGGTCCACCAGGGAGAGGAGGAAGTAGATCCTCAGCATTCTCCACATTCTCGCTCTCAGTCGTTCCTCTCTACGTAGCCCTATAATAAAACAATGCATCAGACAAAAATACAATAAATCCAATTAGGCATAATAAGGGAAGTAATCCAAGTACCCAAGCTCATTTTTTAAAACAATTCTTCTCATTAGTAATGATATGTCAATGGGTGTAACCCCCTTAGCCCGGCCTAGACGGTTGACCCGAACTACGAAGGTTACACGGGGAAAACCAAAGTCAACCCGAAAGTCAACCTTGATTAAAGACCCTTTTTTTCTTTTTTAAACTTGTCTAGATACATATTAACCCTAGGCGTACTATAGAGATAAGCATACTCAAAAATCACAGCAATTGGAAAACAATAAGGGACGCAATTGCACAACATACGAATTTAGGAACCAAAAAGTAAATTCTAGGAATTAAAATAACTTCGCCCATTTTTAAGTTACCATTATGAAATTAGTCATGTTTCATGCTTCTCTGCCAAATTTCACCTCAAACGGACATCCCAAACTCAAACAATTGCATAAACATAATTCAGGACTAAAACATGAAGATTTCAAAACATATAACCATAAGATTCAGTGCCCAACGGTCAAGTGTTCCGGAACGGGGGTTGACCATTCCGAAACGCGGGACCGTTTCGAAACCCGTTCCGAAACAGGGCTTGGCAGTAGCAAAAACGTTTCGGAACGACTCTACCCGTTTCGAAATGCCAAGGCCATTTCAAGCCCCCTGTTCCGAAAAAGTAGCACCCGTTCCGATACGGGCTGCCAGAAATGCAGAAATTTTCTGGTTTAATACACTTTCGACCACTCAAACACTTCCCTATGACCTCCTAATCATGCCAACAAGTCATCATACATTAAAGGAACATATTTGCATCATCAAAACTCAATCATGGCATCAATTAGGAAAAACCACAAGTCTATAGGCATGCATCCTATAATTGGAAATCAAGCAACCATCAAAACTTCAAAACAAATACCAAATGGCCATTTACATGTTCCAAACATCATAGGCATTAAACCAAACTTAGGGAGTCCAAAACATCTCCCAAAAACACAATCTAGGTCCCCATTGCCAAGTACCAAAAACTAAAAGTGTTGTGAAAATAGTCACCATACATGAGCTTAGTCTTTCTCTTGGATTCTTGACCTCCTTGCTGCCCTTAAAGCACTTCAATTCTCTACATTATTGGTTCAAGAAAGAGAGCGTAAGCACATATGCTTAGTGAGAAATGCTCTAATGAAACAACACAATAATGCACTTTGTAAAACACCTTTCAAAGGCCTTTAAATTCATAAACCTCATTTCTCATGCAACAATGCATACAAAACAAGCATCTCATGCTTCATTACATCAACATGTCATATTGGCTTTCAAGTGATAATCCATAACCATTTTTCATCACAAACACAATCGAATACGCGGATTACAAGCGTTGTCCCATACGCTTCATACACACTACCAAACACTCAAGGTGGAGTTTACCGGTACAATCACAACCCCTCAACACCTGTGATGGAGTGAACGGTACAATTACAACCTCTCCACATCACTTGTAACGCCCCGGTTTTGGGCTTAGAAGTCTTGGGCGTTGACCGGTCGGTCAAAGTGCTGTTCGAATCGTAAGAGGTTAAATTAGGAAAGCCTAGTTCGGGTTGCATTAAAAATATGGAAAAATGTTCTAAAATCATCTTTTAATATAATTAAGTGAACTTTGAAATCAATTTTGGAAAATGAGTTTTGGAAGGGTGACATTTTGGCTAGTGACCAAAATGTAATTTTCGCAAGTTTGGTGGCTGTTTTATAAAGGGTTGAAACTTTGAATCTTTAAGGAGCTATTTACCCAAAGGGAGTTTCTCCAGATTTTTCTAAGATATTTTGAGTTATAATTCTGATTTTAAAGATATCAAAATAGGAGGGAAATCTCATTTTGGCTATTTTCTCAACTAACTCTCTATTTTCTTTCTCTCTTTTTCTCTCAACCCAAACACTCCATTTCCAGAGATTTGTTTCTGATTTTCTCATCTAAATTCCTCCTTTCAACTCTCATTTGATTCCTAATCATTGTATCTTCAAAACCTCTTCAATTGCTATTGGTTTCAACAAGGATTTTCATTCCAAAAAGAGGAGAAACTCAAGTTTGGAGGTAAGAACGTCCTTCTCCTCTGAACTTCAAGTTCTTTACTGAAATTCCTAAGTTTTCAATCCTAAATTGATGTTTAATTAAAGGTTTTAAAGTGTTGAAATGGATCTTGGCTTATTATGCATGATTTTGATGATTTTTGATGATTTTCGTTAGATCTGAGTAGTCTGTGATTTGAGAGGTGTTTTTGATGTTAAATGATCTCTAAATTGATAAGGAATTGAATTTTGATTGATGCAATCCCGGATAGGTTGAGTTTCCTAAGTTTAGCTTGTGTTTCAAGGTAGTTTTTGTGGTGATCTTGTGGATCTGATGTTGCTGGAGGTATAAGGATGTTTATAGGTTGTTTTTAGATGTTTTATGATGTTATTGGAAGTGAGGTTTTGCTGGTTTATGGCTGGGCTTTGTTTAGAAGTGTTTTGGATGCATTTTCGGTTGTGTTTGGTGGCCGAAAATGGAGGTTGGATGAGAGCAGCGAGTTTAGGTGCTTTCATTGAAGCAATTAATGCAAGATGATGCATTAATCCTCTGCTTTGATGTGTTGAAACAGGGGAGGCATCCTTGGATCCAAGAGTTGTTGATCCGGAGGCTTGATTTGGTGCTTTGGCTTGAAGCAAAGTGGAAATCGGTGAGTGCATTTGTGAGTGAAAATGGTTTTCGGCTTTGAAACCAAGGTTTTGGGGGCTTAGTCTAAGTCTAAACAACTTTGCTAAGCTCAAGCGTAAGTTTTCGGATTTCTCTCTAAGTGGTGGCCATGATTTTGATGTGATGCAAAATGATGATTTGCATGTTTTAATTACTGTTTTGAAAGCATGTTTTAGCATGATATTTGCTGTAACGCCCCGGTTTTGGGCTTGGAAGTCTTGGGCGTTGACCGGTTGGTCAAAGTGCTGTTCGAATCGTAAGAGGTTAAATTAGGAAAGCCTAGTTCGGGTTGCATTAAAAATATGGAAAAATGTTCTAAAATCATCTTTTATTATAATTAAATGAACTGTGAAATCAATTTTGGAAAATGAGTTTCGGAAGTGTGACATTTTGGCTAGTGACCAAAATGTAATTTTTGAAAGTTTGGTGGCTGTTTTATAAAGGGTTGAAACTTTGAATCTTTAAGGAGCTATTTACCCAAAGGGAGTTTCTCCAGATTTTTTCTAAGATATTTTGACTCATAATTCTGATTTTTAAAGAAAATTAAAAGGAGGGAAAACTCATTTTAAGCATTTTCTCATCTAACTTCCCATTTTCTTTCTCTCTTTTTCTCTCAACCCAAACACTTCATTTCCAGAGTTTCAATTCTGATTTTCTCACCTAAAATCGTCCTTTCAACTCTCAATTGATTGCAAATCATTGTATCTTCAAAACCTCTTCAATTGCTTCAAGTTTCATCAAGGTTTTCCATTCCAAAAAGAGGAGAAACTCAAGTTTGGAGGTAAGAACGTCCTTCTCCTCTGAACTTCAAGTTCTTTAATGAAATTCCTAAGTTTTCAATCCTAATTTGATGTTTAATTAAAGGCTTTTAAGTTGATTTATGGATCTTGGCTAATTATGCAAGATTTTGATGATTTCACATGATTTTCGTTTGATCTGTTAAATCTGTGTTTTTAGAAGTGTTTTTGATGTTAAATGATCATTAAATTGATGTGGAAATGAGTCTTGATTGATGCAATCCCAGATAGGTTGAGTTTCCTAAGTTTAGCTTGTGTTTTAAGGTAGCTTTTGTGGTGATCTTGTGGATCTGGTGTTGCTGGAGGTATAAGGATGGTTGTAGGTTGTTTTTAGATGTTAAATGATGTTAATGGAAGTGAGGTTTTGCTGGTTATGGCTGGGCTTTGTTTAGAAGTGTTTCGGATGCATTTTCGGTTGTGTTTGGTGGCCGAAAATGGAGGTTTTGTGAGAGCTGCGAGTTTAGGTGCTTTCATTGAAGCAATTAATGCATGATGATGCATTAATCCTCTGCTTTAATGTGTTGAAACAGGGGAGGCATCCTTGGATCCAAGAATTGTTGATCCGGAGGCTTGTTTTGGTGCTTTGGCTTGAAGCAAAGTGGAAATCGGTGAGTGGATTTGTGAAAATGGTTTTCGGCTTTGAAACCAAGGTTTTGGGGGCTTAGTTTAAGTCTAAACAACTTTGCTAAGCTCAAGTGTAAGTTTTCGGATTTTCTTTCTAAGTGGTGGCCATGTTTTGGTGTGATGCAAAATGATGATTTGCATGTTTTGATTACTGTTTTGAAAGCATGTTTTAGCATGATAATTGCTGATGTTTTAGCATGATAATTGCTGATGTTTTAGCATGATAATTGCTGATGTTTTAGCATGATAATTGCTGATGTTTAAAGCCATGTGTTGAAGGTGACTCTAGGTAGGAGTACCTTGTTTTTATGCATTGTTTAAATGTGGATTTAATGCTTTGAGATGCATGATGAAATGGCTTGGTTTAATGCTTTAAAACAGTGGATTATATGATGTATAAGATGTATATTGGCAAGTGATGTTTTGTAAAAGTGAAGGTCACTAAGGTGGTTAAAAGTCCTTGAGTAAGCCTTGTTACTTAAGATCATCAAGGTGTTTAAAAGTCCTTGGATGAATCTTGTTGCGGACACTAAGGTGGTTAAAAGTCCTTAGGTGCTCCTTTCCATGGTGTTTGAAAGTCCATGGGGCCAAGGTGTTTAAAAGTCCTTGGGTCCAAGGTGTTTAAAAGTCCTTGGGGTGATTCAAGCTACGGACACAAAGGTGGTTAAAAGTCCTTGTGTGGTCCTCATTCATGGTGTTTAAAAGTCCATGGCCAAGGTGTTTAAAAGTCCTTGGGGCCAAGGTGTTTAAAAGTCCTTGGGGAAAGTTGTTGAACTTGATTTCATAAATGAAATGTATCACTTGAGCCAATATGACATGTATAGTACATTGAGATGCATGAGATGCATGATTTAATGTTTATGTTGAAGCATGAGATGCTTGTTTAAATGAAATATGGAAGCATGGGAATTGCTTGATTTAAAGTATGCTTTGAGCATGAGTAAAGGTTGTCTATAAGCATGTTTTACAAATGGTTTTAATTGCATTATTGAATGGTTTTTAAAGAGCACTCCTCACTAAGCTTTGGCTTACGCTCTCTCGTTTTCTTGATTCAATAATGCAGAGCATTAGAGTACATTGAGGGGCAGCAAGAGAAGGCAAGCAAACAAGTACAAGTAAAGCTCAATGTATGAAGGTTTTATAAGTTCTTTTAGCTTTAGGTTGATTTGGCAATGGGGGACCAATGTGTATGTTTTGGGAGGTGTTTGAGACTCCCTATGGATGTTAATTGTTGTTTGAATTGCTGGTTTTTGGTTTGGATTCCTAATGCTTGCTTATGAAGGTTTATTTCTTGAATGGTTAGCTTAAGTAGGAAGCATGCTTACAAATTGGGGTTTTTCGTATGTGTTGTTTATATGCTGAATTGATGTTGCAATTAGGGCCCTTGTATGTTGTATGGTTAAGTGATATGGTTTGGTGTTGTTAATTTGAGGTTTAAAGCATGTATGTTGCTGTTTTCTAGTCGTTTTCAGGCAGGGGTATCGGTACTCGGGCTTGCGTATCGGTACGCCTGAGCCAAATATGCACTTTTCAGCCCAGGAGTATCGATACCGTTGAACAGGTATCGATACCGTATGAGTGAAGTATCGATACTGGGGGAAAGGTATCGATACCGTTGCTAGAGTTTGGTTACTGCCTTCCCCGAGTATCGATACGACACGTGGCGTATCGATACCAGACCGTTAAAATCAGTTAAAAGTATCTTTTTATGTTTTGTTTGATTTACGTTTTGGTCCTGAATCATGTTTGTTCAATTGAATGAGTTTGGGATGCCCGTTTGAGCTGAAATTTCACAGAGAAGCATGAAACCTGATTAATTTCAAGATGGTAACTTTAATTTGGGTTAAGTCCCTTAATTTATCAGAATTTACAGTTTGGTCCCTAAGTTGTAATTTGTTCAATTGGGTCCCTGTTTGATCTCTGATGTTTGTGATCTTTTAGTATGTTGTTTGTATGATCACAATTAAGGTTAATGTGCATCTAGATAAGATTAAAAAGAAAAAAAAGGGTCATTAATCAAGGTTGACTTTCGGGTTGACTTTGGTTTTCCCCGCGTGACTTTCTTAATTCGGGTCAACCGTCTAGACCGGGTTAAGGGGGTTACATTTGGTGGTATCAGAGCTGAGTTCTCGAGTAATTGGGAATGTGTGTATGCATGATTGAAGCATGGTTTGATATGTATGCTTGTTGTGTGGAAGCATGTTTAGTGGTTAGAGATGATGATGTGTATGTGATGCATGTTGTGATGATGCATGATGAGGGTACCCATTGCCAAACAAAAGCTAAAGAGATGATGTTGTTTTTGAAAGAAATTGAGCTTGAATACTTGGAATTTGCTTACCTTGCTGGTCCTGACTTGTTTTATTTTGTATTGTTATGCATGGTAAAAGTATGGCACCACGTAGAGAGTTAAGGAGTAGCGCGAGAGCTACGACCCCGGAAGGAAATGTGAATGAGGAAAATACGGGTAGTGCTGTGTTACCTCCTCCTCCACCTGGTGGTGGCGGTGCGGAGAGGGGAAGAGCTGGAGCTGAGGCAGCTGGTGCTGGAGCTGCAGGACCTGAGGTTGGTCAGAGGCAAGCGATGCCTGACATGTCTGTGCTGGTGCAAGGTATTGCGGGTGCTTTTCGAGCAGCAGTAGCTGGAGCTGGGCATCAGGGAGATGCTGGAGCTAGATTACCCTTAGAGCGTCTGCGCAGTCTTGGTGGGACTGAGTTTAGGGGTATGTCGGCTGAGAGGTCAGAAGCATGGCTGGAGAGTACCAAGCGTGTCTTGGGACAGATGAGTTGCACTGATGTGCAAAAGCTGGGATGTGTGGTGTCTCTGCTGCAAGGTGATGCTTATACGTGGTGGACGACCACAATCTCTGGGATGGCTGATGCTGATGTTACTTGGACGTTCTTTCAGCATGCGTTCAAGAGGAGATATCTGGGAGTTAGATATCTGGACGAGAAGAAGCGTGAATTCATGTCTCTGACCCAAGGGAGCATGAGTGTGGCTGAGTATGAGGTACAGTTCGTACGTCTTAGCCAGTATGCACCGGAGCTGGTACGTGATGAGCGCGAGAGGTGCGAAAGGTTCCGTTATGGCTTGGTGACGGAAGTTAAGACCTATATGTTGGCTGCGGAGTACAATGATTTCGATGTGTTGGTGAGTCGATCCAAGGACATTGAGATGAATCTGAGTTTGTCTGCGAAGGGTGCTGGAGCTAGTTCTGGGAAGAGAACTGCTGAGTATAGTTCCGGTGGTGGACGGAACAAGAGGGGGCGTGAACAGAGGTTTCAGTCCTCGTCTAAGAGAGGTGGAGGTGCACCTGCTAGGGGTGGCAATGCTAGAGCTGACCCTAGTGCTTGTTGGATTTGTGGTTCGCGTGGTCACTTGAAGCGTGACTGTCCTCGTGCTAGGAGGGAGGTGCAAGCTCCTGTTGTGGCAGCTGGTTATGAGTGCTGGAACTGTGGTTCAGCTGATCATTTGAGGCGTGATTGTCCGAGGATGGCTGGTGGTCAAGAGCGTGCTCCTGTTGTTGCAGCACCGCAGAGAGGTCGTGGGCGCGGCCGTGGTAATTTTCAGAGGCGAGAGGAAGGTGGTCGCGGAGTAGCTCATGTTGTGGCTATTCAACCTGAGGGTGGAGGCCAAGCGAGGGTGTATGCTCAGCGCGAGGGAAGGAATGATGCTGATGTGATTGCAGGTACCTTTACTTTGCAATCCTTGTCATTGCATTCTTTGATTGATTCTGGATCTACGCATTCATACATTCTTCGTGAGCATGCTGAGTTGCTTGGTTTGCCTGTTGAGTCTTTGGATGTTGGTGTTAGAGTCACTAGTTCTTTTGGTGAGACTGTTGTGACTCGTAAGCTTTATAGAAAGTGTCCTTTGGTTGTTCAAGAGCATGTCTTTCATGTTGATCTTATGGAGTTGCCCTTTTATGGTTTTGATGTGATCCTTGGTATGGATTGGCTTGCTGAGCATCGTGCTGTTGTGGATTGTGAGAATAAGCGGGTTTCGCTTAGGCTTGCGGATGATTATGAAGTGGTGGTGGTTGGTGAGAATGTGAAGTTTCTTGCCAATGTTGTTTCTACCTTGGAGGCGAGTAGGATGCTGAGGCAAGGTTGTGAAGCTTTTCTAGCTTTTGTGATGAATCCTTGTTCTAAGGAGTTGAGGGTGCAGGATATCAGGGTTGTGAAGGAGTTTCCTGATGTTTTTCCTGAGGAGTTGCCTGGTTTACCTCCTAATCGCGAGGTGGAGTTTGGTATTGAGCTGTATGAGAATACCACTCCTGTGTCCATTACTCCCTATAGAATGGCACCTAAAGAGCTGAAGGAGCTGAAGACGCAGTTGCAAGAGCTGCTTGATCGTGGTTTCATCCAGCCGAGTGTTTCGCCTTGGGGTGCTCCTGTCTTGTTTGTGAAGAAGAAAGATGGCACGATGAGGATGTGCATTGATTACCGTCAGCTGAACAAGTTGACTATCAAGAATCGGTATCCTTTGCCGAGGATTGATGATCTCTTTGATCAATTTCGGGGAGCTGCTGTGTTCTCTAAGATTGACTTGAGGTCAGGGTATTATTAGTTGAAGGTGAAGGATGTGGATGTGCCTAAGACAGCTTTCAGGACAAGGTATGGGCATTATGAGTTCCTTGTGATGCCGTTTGGTTTGACAAATGCTCCTGCTGCTTTCATGGACATGATGAATCGTGTTTTTCATGAATACCTGGACAAGTTTGTTGTGGTGTTCATTGATGATATCCTTGTGTACTCGCGTACTGAGGAAGAGCACGAAGAGCATTTGAGGATTGTGTTGCAAGCTTTGTTGGAGAATCAGCTTTATGCTAAGCTGAGCAAGTGTGAGTTCTGGCATAGAGAGGTGGTTTTTCTTGGGCATGTGGTCTCAGCTGAGGGGATTCGTGTTGATCCTCAGAAGATCGAAGCAGTGATGAACTGGAAAGTTCCTAAGTCTGTTCAGGAGGTTCGTAGTTTCCTTGGTTTGGCAGGATACTACCGAAGGTTTGTGGATGGTTTTTCCAAGATTGCTGCTCCTTTGACGAAGTTGCTGCAGAAAGATGTTAAGTATGAGTGGACAGAAGCGAGACAGCAAGCTTTTGAGAAGCTGAAGATGGCTTTGACTCAAGCTCCTATCTTGATTCAGCCTGAATCAGGGAAAGAGTTTGTAGTCTACAGTGATGCATCCTATGTTGGTTTGGGGTGTGTGCTGATGCAAGAGGGTAAGGTTGTGGCTTATGCGTCGCGGCAGTTGAAGGTGCATGAGCGCAATTATCCTACGCATGATATTGAGCTGGCTGCAGTGGTTTTTGCTCTGAAGATCTGGAGGCATTATCTGTATGGTGAGAAGTGTACCGTGTACACGGATCACAAGAGTCTGAGGTATCTGATGTCTCAGAAGGAGTTGAATCTTAGGCAGCGACGTTGGTTGGAGTTGCTCAGGGATTATGATCTGACGATAGAGTATCATCCTGGAAAGGCCAATGTTGTTGCGGATGCTTTGAGTAGGAAGGTAGCTGTTGAGCTGAGAGCTACGTTTGCTAGCTTGAGCATATCGCAGGATGGTGGTCTTGTTGCTGAGTTGCAAGTGAAACCATCGTTGGTTCAGTTGATCAAGGAAAAGCAGTTGTTGGATGATTCCCTGGTGTCTCATGTTCAGGATATCGCGGAGGGTAGACCTTCGGATTTCTGCTTTAATGAGGATGGAGTGTTGTGTTTTGGTAGTCGAATAGTAGTGCCTGCAGATGCTGAGTTGAGGCGTGCTATTTTGGCTGAAGGTCATAGTAGTCCTTTTGCTATGCATCCTGGTAGTACAAAGATGTATCGCGATCTTCGTGATGAGTACTATTGGGTAGGTTTGAAGAAGGATGTGGCAGAGTTCGTGAGCAAGTGTTTGGTGTGTCAGCGAGTTAAGGCTGAACATCAGGTTCCTTCTGGTTTGTTGCAACCGCTGAAGATCCCTGAATGGAAGTGGGAGAGGGTTACCATGGATTTTGTATCTGGTTTGCCTTTGTCTCCGTCGAAGAAGAATTCTGTTTGGGTGATTGTGGATCGCTTGACGAAGTGTGCGCATTTCTTGCCTGTGCATACTACGTTCTCTTTGGATAAGCTGGCAGAGCTGTACATTGCTGAGGTTGTGAGGTTGCATGGTGTGCCTAAGTCGATTGTGTCGGATAGGGATCCGAGGTTCACATCGCGTTTTTGGCAGTGTTTGCATCAAGCTCTGGGTACAAGGTTGCATTTCAGTACATCCTATCATCCTCAGTCGGATGGCCAGTCTGAGCGAGTTATTTCGATTTTGGAGGATATGTTGAGATGCTGCATGATAGAGTTCCAAGGTTCTTGGGAGAAGCATCTGCCTTTGGTTGAGTTCGCTTATAACAACAGTTATCAGGCGAGTATACAAATGGCACCTTATGAGGCTCTGTATGGGAGGAAGTGTAGGACTCCTCTGTGTTGGGCTGAAACTGGTCAAAAGTTGGTTTCGATGCCTGCTTTGTTGAAAGGAACCACCGAGAAGGTGAAGCTCATTTGTGAGCGGTTGAAGGCTGCTTCTGATCGGCAGAAGTCTTACGCGGATTTGAAGCGTAAGGAGATAGAGTTTGCGGTGGGTGATCGCGCGTTCTTGAAGGTTTCGCCTTGGAAGAAGGTGATGAGGTTTGGTCGCAAGGGTAAGCTGAGCCCTAGATACATTGGACCGTATGAGGTTGTTGACCGTGTGGGTCCTGTTGCGTATCGGTTGAGGTTACCTCAGGAGCTGGAGAAGATTCATGATGTGTTCCATGTTTCTATGCTCCGGAAGTATAGATCTGATCCTTCGCATGTGTTGCCTGTGGAGGAAGTGGAATTGAATCCGGATTTGACCTATGATGAGGAACCGGTGAAGGTTCTGGATTCAGATAGCAAAGTTCTTCGTGGCAAGACCATTGAGTTGGTGAAGGTGCTGTGGAAGCATCGCGGTGTTGAGGAAGCCACGTGGGAGCGGAAGGAAGATATGCTGAAGCAGTTTCCTTATCTCTTTCCTTCAGGTAAATTTCGAGGACGAAATTTCTTAAGGGGGGGAGAGTTGTAACGCCCCGGTTTTGGGCTTGGAAGTCTTGGGCGTTGACCGGTTGGTCAAAGTGCTGTTCGAATCGTAAGAGGTTAAATTAGGAAAGCCTAGTTCGGGTTGCATTAAAAATATGGAAAAATGTTCTAAAATCATCTTTTATTATAATTAAATGAACTGTGAAATCAATTTTGGAAAATGAGTTTCGGAAGTGTGACATTTTGGCTAGTGACCAAAATGTAATTTTTGAAAGTTTGGTGGCTGTTTTATAAAGGGTTGAAACTTTGAATCTTTAAGGAGCTATTTACCCAAAGGGAGTTTCTCCAGATTTTTTCTAAGATATTTTGACTCATAATTCTGATTTTTAAAGAAAATTAAAAGGAGGGAAAACTCATTTTAAGCATTTTCTCATCTAACTTCCCATTTTCTTTCTCTCTTTTTCTCTCAACCCAAACACTTCATTTCCAGAGTTTCAATTCTGATTTTCTCACCTAAAATCCTCCTTTCAACTCTCAATTGATTGCAAATCATTGTATCTTCAAAACCTCTTCAATTGCTTCAAGTTTCATCAAGGTTTTCCATTCCAAAAAGAGGAGAAACTCAAGTTTGGAGGTAAGAACGTCCTTCTCCTCTGAACTTCAAGTTCTTTAATGAAATTCCTAAGTTTTCAATCCTAATTTGATGTTTAATTAAAGGCTTTTAAGTTGATTTATGGATCTTGGCTAATTATGCAAGATTTTGATGATTTCACATGATTTTCGTTTGATCTGTTAAATCTGTGTTTTGAGAAGTGTTTTTGATGTTAAATGATCATTAAATTGATGTGGAAATGAGTCTTGATTGATGCAATCCCGGATAGGTTGAGTTTCCTAAGTTTAGCTTGTGTTTTAAGGTAGCTTTTGTGGTGATCTTGTGGATCTGGTGTTGCTGGAGGTATAAGGATGGTTGTAGGTTGTTTTTAGATGTTAAATGATGTTAATGGAAGTGAGGTTTTGCTGGTTATGGCTGGGCTTTGTTTAGAAGTGTTTCGGATGCATTTTCGGTTGTGTTTGGTGGCCGAAAATGGAGGTTTTGTGAGAGCTGCGAGTTTAGGTGCTTTCATTGAAGCAATTAATGCATGATGATGCATTAATCCTCTGCTTTAATGTGTTGAAACAGGGGAGGCATCCTTGGATCCAAGAATTGTTGATCCGGAGGCTTGTTTTGGTGCTTTGGCTTGAAGCAAAGTGGAAATCGGTGAGTGGATTTGTGAAAATGGTTTTCGGCTTTGAAACCAAGGTTTTGGGGGCTTAGTTTAAGTCTAAACAACTTTGCTAAGCTCAAGTGTAAGTTTTCGGATTTTCTTTCTAAGTGGTGGCCATGTTTTGGTGTGATGCAAAATGATGATTTGCATGTTTTGATTACTGTTTTGAAAACATGTTTTAGCATGATAATTGCTGATGTTTTAGCATGATAATTGCTGATGTTTAAAGCCATGTGTTGAAGGTGACTCTAGGTAGGAGTACCTTGTTTTTATGCATTGTTTAAATGTGGATTTAATGCTTTGAGATGCATGATGAAATGGCTTGGTTTAATGCTTTAAAACAGTGGATTATATGATGTATAAGATGTATATTGGCAAGTGATGTTTTGTAAAAGTGAAGGTCACTAAGGTGGTTAAAAGTCCTTGAGTGAGCCTTGTTACTTAAGATCATCAAGGTGTTTAAAAGTCCTTGGATGAATCTTGTTGCGGACACTAAGGTGGTTAAAAGTCCTTAGGTGCTCCTTTCCATGGTGTTTAAAAGTCCATGGGGCCAAGGTGTTTAAAAGTCCTTGGGGCCAAGGTGTTTAAAAGTCCTTGGGGTGATTCAAGCTACGGACACAAAGGTGGTTAAAAGTCCTTGTGTGGTCCTCATTCATGGTGTTTAAAAGTCCATGGCCAAGGTGTTTAAAAGTCCTTGGGGCCAAGGTGTTTAAAAGTCCTTGGGGAAAGTTGTTGAACTTGATTTCATAAATGAAATGTATCACTTGAGCCAATATGACATGTATAGTACATTGAGATGCATGAGATGCATGATTTAATGTTTATGTTGAAGCATGAGATGCTTGTTTAAATGAAATATGGAAGCATGGGAATTGCTTGATTTAAAGTATGCTTTGAGCATGAGTAAAGGTTGTCTATAAGCATGTTTTACAAATGGTTTTAATTGCATTATTGAATGGTTTTTAAAGAGCACTCCTCACTAAGCTTTGGCTTACGATCTCTCGTTTTCTTGATTCAATAATGCAGAGCATTAGAGTACATTGAGGGGCAGCAAGAGAAGGCAAGCAAACAAGTACAAGTAAAGCCTAATGTATGAAGGTTTTATAAGTTCTTTTAGCTTTAGGTTGATTTGGCAATGGGGGACCAATGTGTATGTTTTGGGAGGTGTTTGAGACTCCCTATGGATGTTAATTGTTGTTTGAATTGCTGGTTTTTGGTTTGGATTCCTAATGCTTGCTTATGAAGGTTTATTGCTTGAATGGTTAGCTTAAGTAGGAAGCACACTTACAAATTGGGGTTTTTCGTATGTGTTGTTTATATGCTGAATTGATGTTGCAATTAGGGCCCTTGTATGTTGTATGGTTAAGTGATATGGTTTGGTGTTGTTAATTTGAGGTTTAAAGCATGTATGTTGCTGTTTTCTAGTCGTTTTCAGGCAGGGGTATCGGTACTCGGGCTTGCGTATCGGTACGCCTGAGCCAAATATGCACTTTTCAGCCCAGGAGTATCGATACCGTTGAACAGGTATCGATACCGTATGAGTGAAGTATCGATACTGGGGGAAAGGTATCGATACCGTTGCTAGAGTTTGGTTACTGCCTTCCCCGAGTATCGATACGACACGTGGCGTATCGATACCAGACCGTTAAAATCAGTTAAAAGTATCTTTTTATGTTTTGTTTGATTTACGTTTTGGTCCTGAATCATGTTTGTTCAATTGAATGAGTTTGGGATGCCCGTTTGAGCTGAAATTTCACAGAGAAGCATGAAACCTGATTAATTTCAAGATGGTAACTTTAATTTGGGTTAAGTCCCTTAATTTATCAGAATTTACAGTTTGGTCCCTAAGTTGTAATTTGTTCAATTGGGTCCCTGTTTGATCTCTGATGTTTGTGATCTTTTAGTATGTTGTTTGTATGATCACAATTAAGGTTAATGTGCATCTAGATAAGATTAAAAAGAAAAAAAAGGGTCGTTAATCAAGGTTGACTTTCGGGTTGACTTTGGTTTTCCCCGTGTGACTTTCTTAATTCGGGTCAACCGTCTAGACCGGGTTAAGGGGGTTACATTTGCTGATGTTTTAAGCCATATGTTGAAGGTAACTCTAGGTAGGAGTTCCTTGATTTTATACATTGAGATAATGTGGTTTGATGCTTTGAAATGCATGTTGAAAATGGCTTGGTTTTATGCTTTAAAACAGTAGATTATATGATGAAAAAGATGTATATTGGCAAGTGATGTTTTGAAAATGTTAAGGTCACTAAGGTGGTTAAAAGTCCTTGAGTGAGCCTTGTTACTTAAGAACATCAAGGTGGTTAAAAGTCCTTGGATGGTTCTTGTTGCGGACACTAAGGTGGTTAAAAGTCCTTAGGTGCTCCTTTCCATGGTGGTTAAAAGTCCATGGGGCCAAGGTGTTTAAAAGTCCTTGGGGCCAAGGTGTTTAAAAGTCCTTGGGGTGATTCAAGCATTGGACACAAAGGTGGTTAAAAGTCCTTGTGTGGTCCTTATTCATGGTGTTTAAAAGTCCATGGCCAAGGTGTTTAAAAGTCCTTGGGGCCAAGGTGTTTAAAAGTCCTTGGGAAAGATGTTGAACTTGTTTTAATAAATGAAATGTATCACTTGAGCCAATATGACATGTTAAGAATATTGTGAAGCATGAGATGCTTGTTTTAATGATTATGTTGAAGCATGAGATGCTTGTTTTAATGAATATGTTGAAGCATGAGATTGCTTGTTTTAAATATGCTTTTGAGCATGTGCAAAGGTTGATTATAAGCATGGTTTTGTAAATGTTTTAATTGCATTATTGAATGGTTTTTTTAAAGAGCACTCCTCACTAAGCTTTTGCTTACGCTCTCTCGTTTTCTTAATTCAATAATGCAGAGCACTAGAGTATCTTGAAGGGGCAGCAAGAAGGGCAAGAGTTCAAGTACAAGTAGAGCTCAATGTATGGAAGGTTTTTGTTAAACATTTAGCTTTTGGTTGATTTGGCAATGGGGGACCAATGTGTATGTTTTGGGAGGTGTTTGGAACTCCCTAAGTATGTTGAATGTTGTTTTGAATGCTGGTTTTTGGATTGGAACCTTATATGCTTGTTTTTGAAGTTAATGCTTGAATAGCTAGCTTGTGTAGGAAGCATGCCTATAGAATTGGGGCTTTTTGCATGTGATGTTATTTTGCTGATTTGATGATGCAAATATGTCCTATATATGTTTAATTGCATGCTGGTAAAGTTTGGTAGCATTTGGAGCATGTTTGAGTGGTCAATTGCATGTTTTGGTATGCTAGTTTGCTGAAATCTGAGCAGGCGTTTCGGAACAGTGAGCACCGTTTCGGAACGGGTGCCTGGAATGAACCCAGGGGTCCGAAACGGGGTGCACCGTTTCGAAACGGTTTGGTCTCTGCCAGACCCCCGTTGCGGAACCGGTATCGGAACGGCCCATGTTTCGGAACAGGGTCAACCTGTTTCGGAACGGTCGATCGTTGGGGGCTGACATGAGCAGTTATATGTTTTGAAATGTTTGCGTTTTGGTCCTGAATCTTGTTTGTGCAATTGTATGAGTTTGAGAAGTCCTTTTGAGCTGAAATTTCACAGAGAAGCATGAAACCTGACTAATTTCAAGTTGGTAAGATTAATTTGGGTTAAGTCCATTAACTTATCAAAAATTACAATTTGGTCCCTAAAGTTGTAATTTGTTCAATTGGGTCCCTGTTTGATCTCTGATGTTTGTGATCTTTGAGTATGTTGTTTGTGTGATCACAATTAGGGTTAATGTGCATCTACATAAGATTAAAAAGAAAAAAAAGGGTCGTTAATCAAGGTTGACTTTCGGGTTGACTTTGGTTTTCCCCGTGTGACTTTCTTAATTCGGGTCAACCGTCTAGGCCGGGTTAAGGGGGTTACATTTGGTGGTATCAGAGCTGAGTTCTCGAGTAATTGGGAATGTTTGTATGCATGATTGAAGCATGGTTTGGCTTGTATGCTTGTTGTATGAAAGTATGTTCAGTGGTTTGAGATGTATGTTGTGATGATGCATGATGAGGGTACCCATTGCCAAACAAAAGCTAAAGAAATGATGTTGATTTTGAAAGAGATTGAGCTTGAATACTTGAAATTGCTTACCTTGCTGGTCCTGACTATGTTTTATTTGTATTGTTATGCATGGTAAAAGTATGGCACCACGTAGAGAGTTAAGGAGTAGCGTGAGAGCTACGACCCCGGATGGGAATGATGAGAATGCGGGTAGTGTTGTGTTACCTCCTCCTCCGCCTGGTGGTGGTGGTGCTGAGGGAGGAAGAGCTGGAGCTGAAGCAGCTGGTGCTAGAGCTGCAGGACCTGAGGTTGGTCAGGGGCAAGCTATGCCTGATATGTCGATGCTGTTACAAGCTATTGCGGGTGCTTTTCGAGCAGCAGTAGCTGGAGCTCAAGGAGCTGGGCATCAGGGAGATGCTGGAGCTAGATTACCCTTAGAGCGTCTGCGCAGTCTTGGTGGGACTGAGTTTAGGGGTATGTCAGCTGAGAGGTCAGAAGCTTGGCTGGAGAGTACCAAGCGTATCTTGGGGCAGATGAGCTGCACAGATGTGCAAAAGTTGGGATGTGTTGTGTCTTTGCTGCAGAGCGATGCTTATACGTGGTGGACGACCACTACCTCTGGAATGGCTGAAGCTGACATCACTTGGACATTCTTTCAGAATGCGTTCAAGAGGAGATATCTGGGAGTGAGATATCTGGACGAGAAAAAGCGTGAATTCATGACTCTGACCCAAGGGAGTATGAGTGTGGCTGAGTATGAGGTGCAGTTTGTGCGACTCAGTCAGTATGCACCGGAGCTGATTCCTGATGAGCGGGAGAGGTGCGAGAGGTTTCGTTATGGTCTCATAACGGAGGTAAAGATGTATGTGCTGGCCACTGAGTATGATGATTTTGATGTGTTAGTGGGCCGAGCAAAGGACATTGAGATGAATCTGAGTTTGTCTGCGAAAGGTGCTGGAGCAAGTTCTGGGAAGAGAGCTGCTGAGTATAGTTCCGGAGGTGGACGGAACAAAAGGGGACGTGATCAGAGGTTTCAGTCCTCAGCTAAGAGAGGTGGAGGTGCACCTGCTAGGGGTGGCAATGCTAGAGCTGACCCTAGTGCTTGTTGGATCTGCAGATCGCGGGGTCACTTGAAGCGTGACTGTCCTCGTGCTGGGAGGGAGGTGCAAGCTCCTGTTGCGGCAGCTGGTTATGAGTGCTGGAATTGTGGTTCTGCTGACCACTTGAGGCGAGATTGTCCGAGGATGGCTGGTGGTCAAGAGCGTGCTCCTGTTGTTGCTGCACCGCAGAGAGGTCGTGGGCGCGGCCGTGGTAATTTCCAAAGACGTGAGGAAGGTGGTCGAGGAGTAGCCCATGTTGTGGCTATTCAGCCTGAGGGTGGAGGTCAGGCGAGGGTGTATGCTCAGCGCGAGGGAAGGAATGATGCTGATGTGATTGCAGGTACCTTTACTTTGCAATCCTTGTCATTGCTTTCTTTGATTGATTCTGGATCTATGCATTCATACATTTTGCGTGAGCATGCTGAATTGCTTGGTTTGCCTGTTGAGTCTTTGGATGTTGGTGTTCGAGTCACTAGTTCTTTTGGTGAAACTGTTGTGACTCGTAAGCTTTTTAGAAGGTGTCCTTTGGTTGTTCAAGAGCATGTCTTTCATGTTGATCTTATGGAGTTGCCCTTTTATGGTTTTGATGTGATCCTTGGTATGGATTGGCTTGCTGAGCATCGTGCTGTTGTGGATTGTGAGAATAAGCGGGTTTCGCTTAAGCTTGCGGATGATTATGAATTGGTGGTGGTTGGTGAGAATGTGAAGTTTCTTGCCAATGTTGTTTCTACCTTGGAGGCGAGCAGGATGCTGAGGCAGGGTTGTGAAGCTTATCTGGCTTTTGTGATGAATCCTTGTTCTAAGGAGTTGAGGGTGCAAGATATCAGGGTTGTGAAGGAGTTTCCTGATGTTTTTCCTGAGGAGTTGCCTGGTTTACCTCCTAATCGCGAGGTGGAGTTTGGAATTGAGCTGTATGAGAATACAACTCCTGTGTCCATTACTCCCTATAGAATGGCACCTAAGGAGCTGAAGGAGCTGAAGACGCAGTTGCAAGAGCTGCTTGATCGTGGTTTCATCCGGCCGAGTGTGTCGCCTTGGGGTGCTCCTGTCTTGTTTGTGAAAAAGAAAGATGGCACGATGAGGATGTGCATTGATTACCGTCAGCTGAACAAGTTGACTATCAAGAATCGGTATCCTTTGCCGAGGATTGATGATCTCTTTGATCAATTTCGGGGAGCTGCTGTGTTCTCTAAGATTGACTTGAGGTCAGGGTATTATCAGTTGAAGGTGAAGGATGTAGATGTGCCTAAGACAGCTTTCAGGACAAGGTATGGGCATTATGAGTTCCTTGTGATGCCGTTTGGTTTGACAAATGCTCCTGCTGCTTTCATGGACATGATGAATCGTGTGTTTCATGAATACCTGGACAAGTTTGTTGTGGTGTTCATTGATGATATCCTCGTGTACTCGCGTACTGAGGAAGAGCACGAAGATCATTTGAGGATTGTGCTGCAAGCTTTGTTGGAGAATCAGCTTTATGCTAAGCTGAGCAAGTGTGAGTTCTGGCTTAGGGAGGTGGTGTTTCTTGGGCATGTGGTTTCAGCTGAAGGGATTCGTGTTGATCCTCAGAAGATTGAAGCAGTGATGAACTGGAAAGTTCCTAAGTCTGTTCAGGAGGTCCGTAGTTTCCTTGGTTTGGCAGGATACTACCGAAGGTTTGTGGATGGTTTTTCCAAGATTGCTGCTCCTTTGACGAAGTTGTTACAGAAAGATGTTAAGTATGAGTGGACAGAAGTGAGACAGCAGGCTTTTGAGAAGCTGAAGATGGCTTTGACGCAAGCTCCTATCTTGATTCAGCCTGAATCAGGGAAAGAGTTTGTGGTCTACAGTGATGCATCCTATGTTGGTTTGGGGTGTGTGCTGATGCAAGAGGGTAAGGTTGTGGCTTATGCGTCGCGGCAGTTGAAGGTGCATGAGCGCAATTATCCTACGCATGATATTGAGCTGGCAGCAGTGGTTTTTGCTCTGAAGATCTGGAGGCATTATCTGTATGGTGAGAAGTGTACTGTGTACACGGATCACAAGAGTTTGAGGTATCTGATGTCTCAGAAGGAGTTGAATCTTAGGCAGCGACGTTGGTTAGAGTTGCTCAAGGATTATGATCTGACGATAGAGTATCATCCTGGAAAGGCTAATGTTGTTGCGGATGCCTTGAGTAGGAAGGTAGCTGTTGAGCTGAGAGCTATGTTTGCTAGCTTGAGTATATCGCGGGATGGTGGTCTTGTTGCTGAGTTGCAGGTGAAACCATCGTTGGTTCAGTTGATCAAGGATAAGCAGCTGTTGGATGATTCCTTGGTGTCTCATGTTCAGGATATCGCGGAGGGTAGACCTTCGGATTTCTGCTTTAATGAGGATGGAGTGTTGTGTTTTGGGAGTCGAATAGTAGTGCCTGCTGATGCTGAGTTGAGGCGTGCTATTCTGACTGAAGGTCATAGTAGTCCTTTTGCTATGCACCCTTGTAGTACTAAGATGTACCGTGATCTTCGTGATGAGTACTATTGGGTGGGTGTGAAGAAGGATGTTGCAGAGTTTGTGAGCAAGTGTTTGATGTGTCAGCGGGTTAAGGCTGAACATCAGGTTCCTTCTGGTTTGTTGCAACCGTTTAAAATCCCCGAATGGAAGTGGGAGAAGGTTACCATGGATTTTGTATCTGGTTTACCTTTGTCTCCGTCGAAGAAGAATTTTGTTTGGGTGATTGTGGATCGCCTGACGAAGTGTGCGCATTTCTTGCCTGTGCATACTACGTTTTCTTTGGATAAGCTGGCAGAGCTGTACATTGCTGAGATTGTGAGGTTGCATGGTGTGCCTAAGTCGATCGTGTCGGATAGGGATCCGAGGTTCACATCGCGTTTCTGGCAGTGTTTGCATCAAGCTTTGGGTACAAGGTTGCATTTCAGTACATCCTATCATCCTCAGTCGGATGGTCAGTCTGAGCGAGTTATTCAGATTTTGGAGGATATGTTGAGATGCTGCGTGATAGAGTTCCAAGGTTCTTGGGAGAAGCATCTGCCTTTGGTTGAGTTCGCTTATAACAATAGTTATCAGGCGAGTATACAGATGGCACCTTATGAGGCTCTGTATGGGAGGAAGTGTAGGACTCCTCTTTATTGGGCTGAAACTGGTCAAAAGTTGGTTTCGATGCCGGCTTTGTTGAAGGGAACCACCGAGAAGGTGAAGCTCATTTGTGAGCGGTTGAAGGCTGCTTCTGACCGGCAGAAATCTTACGCGGATCTGAAGCGTAAGGAGATAGAGTTTGCGGTTGGTGATCATGTGTTCTTGAAGGTTTCGCCTTGGAAGAAGGTGATGAGGTTTGGTCGGAAGGGTAAGTTGAGCCCTAGATACATTGGACCGTATGAGGTTGTTGAGCGTGTGGGTCCTGTTGCGTATCGGTTGAGGTTACCTCAGGAGCTGGAGAAGATTCATGATGTGTTCCATGTTTCTATGCTCCGGAAGTATAGATCTGATCCTTCGCATGTGATGCCTGTGGAGGAGGTGGTATTGAATCCGGACTTGACCTATGATGAGGAACCGGTGAAGGTTCTGGATTCTGATAGCAAGGTTCTTCGTGGCAAGACCATTGAGTTGGTGAAGGTGCTGTGGAAGCATCGCGGTGTTGAGGAAGCCACGTGGGAGCGGAAGGAAGACATGCTGAAGCAGTTTCCTTATCTCTTTCCTTCAGGTAAATTTCGAGGACGAAATTTCTTAACGGGGGGAGAGTTGTAACGCCCCGGTTTTGGGCTTAGAAGTCTTGGGCGTTGACCGGTCGGTCAAAGTGTTGTTCGAATCGTAAGAGGTTAAATTAGGAAAGCCTAGTTCGGGTTGCATTAAAAATATGGAAAAATGTTCTAAAATCATCTTTTAATATAATTAAGTGAACTGTGAAATCAATTTTGGAAAATGAGTTTTGGAAGGGTGACATTTTGGCTAGTGACCAAAATGTAATTTTCGCAAGTTTGGTGGCTGTTTTATAAAGGGTTGAAACTTTGAATCTTTAAGGAGCTATTTACCCAAAGGGAGTTTCTCCAGATTTTTCTAAGATATTTTGAGTTATAATTCTGATTTTAAAGATATCAAAATAGGAGGGAAATCTCATTTTGGCTATTTTCTCAACTAACTCTCTATTTTCTTTCTCTCTTTTTCTCTCAACCCAAACACTCCATTTCCAGAGATTTGTTTCTGATTTTCTCATCTAAATTCCTCCTTTCAACTCTCATTTGATTCCTAATCATTGTATCTTCAAAACCTCTTCAATTGCTATTGGTTTCAACAAGGATTTTCATTCCAAAAAGAGGAGAAACTCAAGTTTGGAGGTAAGAACGTCCTTCTCCTCTGAACTTCAAGTTCTTTACTGAAATTCCTAAGTTTTCAATCCTAAATTGATGTTTAATTAAAGGTTTTAAAGTGTTGAAATGGATCTTGGCTTATTATGCAAGATTTTGATGATTTTTGTTAGATCTGAGTAGTCTGTGATTTGAGAGGTGTTTTTGATGTTAAATGATCTCTAAATTGATAAGGAATTGAGTTTTGATTGATGCAATCCCGGATAGGTTGAGTTTCCTAAGTTTAGCTTGTGTTTCAAGGTAGTTTTTGTGGTGATCTTGTGGATCTGATGTTGCTGGAGGTATAAGGATGTTTATAGGTTATTTTTAGATGTTTTATGATGTTAATGGAAGTGAGGTTTTGCTGGTTTATGGCTGGGCTTTGTTTAGAAGTGTTTTGGATGCATTTTCGGTTGTGTTTGGTGGCCGAAAATGGAGGTTGGATGAGAGCAGCGAGTTTAGGTGCTTTCATTGAAGCAATTAATGCAAGATGATGCATTAATCCTCTGCTTTGATGTGTTGAAACAGGGGAGGCATCCTTGGATCCAAGAGTTGTTGATCCGGAGGCTTGATTTGGTGCTTTGGCTTGAAGCAAAGTGGAAATCGGTGAGTGCATTTGTGAGTGAAAATGGTTTTCGGCTTTGAAACCAAGGTTTTGGGGGCTTAGTCTAAGTCTAAACAACTTTGCTAAGCTCAAGCGTAAGTTTTCGGATTTCTCTCTAAGTGGTGGCCATGATTTTGATGTGATGCAAAATGATGATTTGCATGTTTTAATTACTGTTTTGAAAGCATGTTTTAGCATGATATTTGCTGATGTTTTAAGCCATATGTTGAAGGTAACTCTAGGTAGGAGTTCCTTGATTTTATACATTGAGATAATGTGGTTTGATGCTTTGAAATGCATGTTGAAAATGGCTTGGTTTTATGCTTTAAAACAGTGGATTATATGATGAAAAAGATGTATATTGGCAAGTGATGTTTTGAAAATGTTAAGGTCACTAAGGTGGTTAAAAGTCCTTGAGTGAGCCTTGTTACTTAAGAACATCAAGGTGGTTAAAAGTCCTTGGATGGTTCTTGTTGCGGACACTAAGGTGGTTAAAAGTCCTTAGGTGCTCCTTTCCATGGTGGTTAAAAGTCCATGGGGCCAAGGTGTTTAAAAGTCCTTGGGGCCAAAGTGTTTAAAAGTCCTTGGGGTGATTCAAGCATTGGACACAAAGGTGGTTAAAAGTCCTTGTGTGGTCCTTATTCATGGTGTTTAAAAGTCCATGGCCAAGGTGTTTAAAAGTCCTTGGGGCCAAGGTGTTTAAAAGTCCTTGGGAAAGTTGTTGAACTTGTTTTAATAAATGAAATGTATCACTTGAGCCAATATGACATGTTAAGAATATTGTGAAGTATGAGATGCTTGTTTTAATGATTATGTTGAAGCATGAGATGCTTGTTTTAATGAATATGTTGAAGCATGAGATTGCTTGTTTTAAATATGCTTTTGAGCATGTGCAAAGGTTGATTATAAGCATGGTTTTGTAAATGTTTTAATTGCATTATTGAATGGTTTTTTTTTAAAGAGCACTCCTCACTAAGCTTTTGCTTACGCTCTCTCGTTTTCTTAATTCAATAATGCAGAGCACTAGAGTATCTTGAAGGGGCAGCAAGAAGGGCAAGAGTTCAAGTACAAGTAGAGCTCAATGTATGGAAGGTTTTTGTTAAACATTTAGCTTTTGGTTGATTTGGCAATGGGGGACCAATGTGTATGTTTTGGGAGGTGTTTGGAACTCCCTAAGTATGTTGAATGTTGTTTTGAATGCTGGTTTTTGGATTGGAACCTTATATGCTTGTTTTTGAAGTTAATGCTTGAATAGCTAGCTTGTGTAGGAAGCATGCCTATAGAATTGGGGCTTTTTGCATGTGATGTTATTTTGCTGATTTGATGATGCAAATATGTCCTATATATGTTTAATTGCATGCTGGTAAAGTTTGGTAGCATTTGGAGCATGTTTGAGTGGTCAATTGCATGTTTTGGTATGCTAGTTTGCTGAAATCTGAGCAGGCGTTTCGGAACAGTGAGCACCGTTTCGGAACGGGTGCCTGGAATGAACCCAGGGGTCCGAAACGGGGTGCACCGTTTCGAAACGGTTTGGTCTCTGCCAGACCCCCGTTGCGGAACCGGTATCGGAACGGCCCGTGTTTCGGAACAGGGTCAACCTGTTTCGGAACGGTCGATCGTTGGGGGCTGACATGAGCAGTTATATGTTTTGAAATGTTTGCGTTTTGGTCCTGAATCTTGTTTGTGCAATTGTATGAGTTTGAGAAGTCCTTTTGAGCTGAAATTTCACAGAGAAGCATGAAACCTGACTAATTTCAAGTTGGTAAGATTAATTTGGGTTAAGTCCATTAACTTATCAAAAATTACAATTTGGTCCCTAAAGTTGTAATTTGTTCAATTGGGTCCCTGTTTGATCTCTGATGTTTGTGATCTTTGAGTATGTTGTTTGTGTGATCACAATTAGGGTTAATGTGCATCTAGATAAGATTAAAAAGAAAAAAAGGGTCGTTAATCAAGGTTGACTTTCGGGTTGACTTTGGTTTTCCCCGTGTGACTTTCTTAATTCGGGTCAACCGTCTAGGCCGGGTTAAGGGGGTTACATCACTCATTGGTAGTTATATAACATCACTAACGAGAACACGGGACACACAACACAAGATCCTCGCATGGCATTTTAACCACCATTATGATCTTAGACATCTCGTTAGTGTACTTGGATGGAGTTTACGGTACCATTACAACCCCTCAACATCCAAGGCGACTTTATTCACGGTGCACCCAATCCTATAGCCGGCTAACTATATCCGATTCAAGTAGTTTTAAACCAACACATCACTTGCCAATATACATCATTTACCATCATCAATCCACTGTTTTAAAGCATTAAACAAGCCATTAAATAATCATGCATCACTATGCATCAAACCTCATTTATCAATGTCAAATCAAGGATCTCTTACCTTGAGCATCCTTCAACACATGGCTTTCAAAACCAACATTAAACATGCTAAAATATGCTTTCAAAACAGAATTTAAACATGCAATTTAAACATATTGCATCCAACCATCTCATGGTTCAACAAGAGAGAGTTTCTCCGAAAACATACTCTTGAGCTTAGCTAAGTTGTTTAGACTTAAACTAAGCTCCCATAACCTTCAAACATTGGTTTCAAAGCTAAAAACCAAACTTCACTCACCAATTCCGTTTCGCAAGCTTGCCGAAACGCCGTTCAAGCCTCCGAATCAACACCACAAGGATCCGAAGATGTCTCTCATGTTTTAAACACATCAAAGCAGAGGATTAGTGCATCATCATGCATTAAAATCTTCAGCCATTATACCTAAACTCGCTGCTCTCACCAAAACTCACATTTCGGCTACCAAACACAACCGAAAACACATCCAAACACTTCCACAACATTACCCAGCCAAGATCCATCACTTCTAATCATTCTTAGACATCAATTAACATCCAAAAATGACCTAATCACGTCCTTATACCTCCAGCTATAGCAGAACATCAAAATCACCCCAAAAACCACCATTTTCACAAGTAAAAACTTAGGAAAATCAACCTATACGGGATTGCATTGATTAAACCTCAAGTACACATCATTTAGACATCCAAAATACATCAAAAAGACATCTCAAAACAGAGCCCAATCATCCATTACGAATTTCTTCAAAATTAAATCCAAATCTTGCATTTTAAGCCCAAAATCAAGATCACAACATTAAAACCTTTAATAAAACTCAATTTAAGGATTGAGAACTTGGGAATTTCAGTAAAGAACTGAGTATTTAGAGGAGAAGGACGTTCATATCTCTAAATGTGGATTTCTCCTTCTTTAGAGCCAAAATCCTTGAAAATTCAATAAGCAAATGATGAGGATTTGATGTAGAAATGATTAGGAATCATTTGGGAATTGAAAACTCATCTTTAGGTGTGAAAATAAAAAGAAAAGTTGCTGTGGAAATGTGTTTGGCTGGGGGAATTTTGAGAGAAAATGAAATGGGAAAATTTTAGCAAAAGTTAGTTATGAAACTAAAATATCATTTTCCCTCTTTTCTATTTACTAATTAAACATTAAACGAGTCTTAAAAATCAAGAAAAATCTGGAGAAATCCTCCCTTGGGTAAATTAGCTCCTTAAAGATTCAAAGTTTCAATCATTTCAAAACAGTCAAGGACTTTTCAAAAATTACATTTTAGTCACTAACTCGAAATGTCATATTTCCAAGCCTCATTTTGTAAAAATGATTTCACCACTCTCTTATATATATTAAAATAGGATTTTTAGATATTTTTCCATATTTTTAATGCATCCCGAACTAGGCTTTCCCTAAAACCATCTTTTATATTCGAACCGAAAATTAGATCGGTTCGGTTCAGACCCTAAACTTCCAAGCCCAAAATTGGGGTGTTACAACTCTCCCCCCCCTTAAGAAATTTCATCCCCGAAATTTACCTGGAGGAAAAAGGTATGGAAACTGCTTCATCATGTCATCTTTCCGTTCCCATGTGGCCTCCTCAGCACCACGATGCTTCCACAACACTTTTACCAACTCAATGGTCGTGCCTCGAAGAACTTTACTGTCCGAATCCAGAATCTCCACCGGTTCCTCATCATAGGTCAAATCCGGATTCAACTCCACTTCCTCCACAGGCATAACATGTGAAGGATCTGATCTATACCTCCAAGCATAGAGACATGAAACACATCATGAATCTTTTCCAACTGCTGCGGTAACCTCAACTTGTACGCAACAGGACCCACACGCTCAATCACCTCGTATGGTCCAATGTACCTAGGGCTCAACTTACCCTTTCGGCCAAACCTCATCACCTTTTTCCAAGGTGAAACTTTTAAAAACACACGGTCACCCACCGCATACTCAATCTCCTTACGCTTCAAATCCGCGTAAGAATTTTGCCGATCAGAAGCTGCCTTCAATCGCTCACAAATGAGCTTCACCTTCTCAGTGGTTCCTTTCAACAAAGCTGGCATCGAAACCAATTTTTGACTCGTTTCAGCCCAACAAAGAGGAGTCCTACACTTCCTCCCGTACAAAGCTTCATAAGGTGCCATCTGAATACTTGCCTGATAGCTATTATTGTAGGCAAACTCCACCAAAGGCAAATGCTTCTCCCAAGAGCTCTGAAACTCAATCACACAGCACCTCAACATATCCTCCAGCACTTGGATAACACGCTCAGACTGTCCATCCGACTGTGGATGATAAGAAGTACTGAAATTCAACCGTGTACCCAAAGCCTGGTGCAAACACTGCCAGAAACGCGATGTAAACCTCGGATCTCTATCCGACACAATCGACTTTGGCACACCATGCAGCCGCACAATCTCAACAATGTATAGCTCCACAAGCTTGTCCAAAGTGTACGTAGTATGCACGGGTATGAAATGCGCACACTTCGTCAGGCGATCCACAATCACCCACACCGAATTCTTCTTCGATGGTGACAAAGGCAATCTAGACACTAAATCCATGGTAATCCTTTCCCACTTCCACTCAGGAATCCTCAACGGTTGCAACAACCCAGAAGGAAATTGATGCTCAGCCTTAACTCACTGACATACCATGCACTTGCTCACATACTCAACAACATCTTTCTTTAAATCCACCCAATAGTACTCATCACGAAGATCACGGTACATTTTAGTACTACCAGGATGCATAGCAAAAGGACTACTATGAGCTTCAGTCATAATAGCACGCCTCAACTCAGCATCATTGGGCACTACTATTCGACTCCCAAAGCATAAAACTCCATCATCATTAAAGCAGAAATCCGATGGCCTATCCTCAGCAATATCCTGAACATGTGGCACCAAGGAATAATCCAACAACTGCTTATCCTTAATCAACTGAACCAAGAATGGTTTCACTTGCAACTCAGCCACAAGACCACCATCATGCGAAATGCTCAAACTGGAAAACATAGCCCTCAACTCCACAGCTACCTTCCTACTCAAGGCATCTGCTACAACATTAGCTTTACCTGGGTGGTACTCGATCGTCAAATCGTAATCCTTGAGCAACTCCACCCAACGTCGTTGCCTAAGATTCAACTCTTTCTGAGACATCAGATACTTCAAACTCTTGTGATGCGTGTACACAGTACACTTCTCACCATACAAGTAATGTCTCCAAATTTTCAAAGCAAAAACCACCGCAGCTAACTCAATGTCATGCATAGGATAATTGCGCTCATGCACCTTCAACTGGCGCGATGCATAAGCCACCACCTTACGCTCTTGCATCAACACACATCCCAAACCAACGTAGGACGCGTCACTATACACCACAAACTCTTTCCCTGATTCAGGTTGAACCAAGATAGGAGCTTGCGTCAAAGCTGCCTTAAACTTCTCAAATGCCTGCTGTCTCACTTCCGTCCACTCATACTTAACATCCTTCTGCAACAACTTCGTCAAAGGTGCAGCAATCTTTGAAAACCCATCCACGAACCTCCGATAGTATCCCGCCAAACCAAGGAAACTACGGACTTCATGAACAGACTTAGGAGGCTTCCAATTCATCACTGCCTCAATCTTCTGAGGATCAACACGAATTCCTTCAGCAGAAACCACATGACCAAGGAACACAACTTCTCTGAGCCAAAATTCACACTTGCTCAGCTTGGCATAAAGCTGAATCTCCAACAAAGCCTGCAACACAATTCTCAAATTCCCCTCATGCTCCTCCTCAGTACGAGAGTACACGAGAATATCATCAATGAACACCACAACAAATTTATCCAGGTATTCATGGAACACTCTGTTCATCATGTCCATGAAAGCTGCAGGAGCATTCGTCAAACCAAACGACATCACAATAAATTCATAATGCCCATACCTTGTTCTGAATGTTGTCTTAGGCACATCAACATCCTTCACCTTCAGCTGGTAATATCCTGACCTTAAGTCAATTTTATAAAACACAGCCGCTCCCCGAAATTGATCAAAAAGATCATCAATTCTCGACAATGGATACCGATTCTTGATAGTCAACTTGTTAAGCTGACGGTAATCAATGCACATTCTCATAGTCCCATCCTTCTTCTTCACAAACAAGACCGGTGCACCCCAAGGTGACACACTTGGCCGAATGAAACCACGATCAAGCAACTCCTGAAGTTGCGTCTTTAGCTCCTTCAACTCTTTAGGTGCCATTCGATAAGGAGTAATGGACACTGGAGTTGTGTTTTCATACAGCTCAATTCCAAACTCCACTTCGCGACTAGGAGGCAATCCAGGCAACTCCTCCGGAAACACACCAGGAAACTCTCACACAATCCTGATATCTTGTACTCGCAACTCCTTAGAGCTAGGATTCATCACAAAGGCTAGATAGGCTTCACAACCTTGCCTCAGCATCTGGCTCGCTTGCAATGTAGACACCACATTAGTAAGAAACTTCACATTCTCACCAACCACCACTACCTCATAATCATCTGCAAGCTTCAACGAAACTCGCTTATTCTCAAAATCCACTACAGCTCGATGTTCAACAAGCCAATCCATACCAAGGATTACATCAAAACCATAGAAAGGCAATTCCATAAGATCAACATGAAAAACATGGTCTTGCACAACCAAGGGACATCTTCTATAAAGCTTTCGTGTCACAACAGTCTCACCAAAAGAACTAGTTACACGCATACCAACATCCAAAGACTTAACAGGCAAACCAAGCAATTGAGCATGTTCACGTAATATGTATGAGTGTGTAGATCCGGAATCAATCAAGGAAAGTAATGACAAGGATTGTAAAGTGAAAGTACCTGCTATCACATCCGTGTCATTCCTCCCCTCCCTCTGAGCATACACTCGGGCCTGGCCACCACCCTCAGGCTGAACAGCCACCACATGAGCCACATTCCTTCCACCATCCTCTCTGCGCTGGAAGTTACCACGGCCGCGCCCACGACCTCTCTATGGTGCAACAACTCCAGGAGTACGTCCCTGACCACCACCGGCCAACAGAGGACACTCCATCCTCATATGATCTGCCGAACCACAGTTCCAGCACGAATTATTGGTCACCACAATAGGAGCATGTACCTCCCTCGCTACTGAGGACAATCACGCCTCAGATGGCCACGCGATCCACATGCCCAGCATGTGTTCTGATCAGCTCTCACCCTGTCTCCATGAACAGGCGCACCTTGCCCTCCACCACCACGCCTAGCCGAAGACTGATACCTCCGATCACGTCCTCTCTTGTTCCGGCCACCACCAGAACTATACTCAGCAGCTCGCTTGCCCGCACTAGAACCAGCACCTCTAGAAGATAAACTCAAATTCAGCTCAATATCCTTCGCTCTACTAACCAGCACATCAAAGTCGGTGTACTCAGCGGCCAGCATATAGGTCTTTACTTCCGTCACCAAACCATAACGGAAACGTTCACACCTCTCCCGCTCATCAGGGATAAGCTCAGGTGCGTACTGACTGAGACGGAAAAACTGAACCTCGTACTCAGCGACTGACATGCTCCCTTGAGTAAGAGACATGAACTCTCTTTTCTTTTCATCCAGGTATCGCACACCCAGATACTTCCTCTTGAACGCATTCAGAAAGAACGTCCAAGTCACATCAGCATCCTCCATTCCGGAGATAGTGTTTGTCCACCAAGTATACGCATCGTCATGCAACAGCGATACTACACAGCCCAGCTTCTGCACCTCATTGCAGTTCATTTGTCCCAAAATTCTCTTGGTACTTTCCAACCAAGACTCGGAACCCTCAGCAGACAAACCCCTGAACTCAGTCCGTCCCAGACTGCGTAAACGTTCCAAAGGTAGTCTAGCATTAGCATCTCCCTGATGCCCAGCTCTATGATCTCCAGCTACTGCCGCCTGAAACGCCCCAGCAATAGCCTGAATCAGCACTGTCATGTCAGGAGCAGCTTGCCCCTGCCCAGCCTCAGGTCCAGCGACCCCAGCACCAGCTCCATCACCCCCAGCACCACCACCACCGGGTGGAGGAGGTAAATCCACTACATTCTCTGCATTCTCTTCATTCTCTTTTTGAGCCATAGCTCGCGTATTAAACCTCGTCTCTCTACGAGGTCCCATTCACTAAACAATGCACCAACACAAATGCAATAAACATAATCAGACTCAGCAAGGTAAGAATCCAAGTACCCAAGCTCATTTCCAATTAAAAACAAATCATTTCATTAGTTTTGATATGGCAATGGGTCCCTCTAACATGCTTCACCACAACATACATCATAATTGCAACATACTTACAATTCACACATCATACTTTCACTTAAAAAGCATTCAAAGCAATCATACATATATCACCCACATAATCATTCCCAATTACTCGAGAACCTGGCTCTGATACCACCAAATGTAACCCCTTAGCCTGGCCTAGACGGTTGACCCGAACTACGAAGGTTACACGGGGAAAACCAAAGTCAACATGAAAGTCAACCTTGATTAACGACCTTTTTTTTCTTTTTAAACTTGTCTAGATACATATTAACCCTAGGCATACTCTAGAGATAAGCATACTCAAAAATCACAACAATCGGAAAACAATAAGGGACGCAATTGCACAACATACGAATTTAGGGACCAAAACGTAAATTCTGGGAATTAAAAGGACTTCGCCCATTTTTATGTTACCATTATGAAATTAGTCATGTTTCATGCTTCTCTGCCAAATTTCACCTCAAACGGACATCCCAAACTCAAACAATTGCATAAACATAATTCAAGACTAAAACGTGAAGATTTCAAAACATATAACCATAAGATTCAGTGCCCAACGGTCAAGTGTTCCGGAACGGGGGTTGACCGTTCCAAAATGCGGGACCGTTTTGAAACCTATTCCGAATCAGGGCTTGGCAGTAGCAAAAACGTTTCGGAACGGCTCTACCCGTTACGAAACGCCAAGGCCATTTCTGGCCCCCTGTTCCGAAACAGTAGCACCCGTTCCAATACGGGCAGCCCAGAAATGCAGAAATTTTCTGGTTTAACACACTTTCGACCCATCAAACACTTCCCTATGACCTCCTAATCATGCCAACAAGTCATCATACATTAAAGGAACATATTTGCATCATCAAAACTCAATCATGGCATCAATTAGGAAAAACCACAAGTCTATAGGCATGCATCCTATAATTCGAAATCAAGCAACCATCAAAACATCAAAACAAATACCAAATGGCCATTTACATGTTCCAAACATCATAGGCATTAAACCAAACTTAGGGAGTCCAAAACATCTCCCAAAAACACAATCTAGGTCCCCATTTCCAAGTACCAAAAACTAAAAGTGTTGTGAAAATAGTCACCATACATGAGCTTAGTCTTTCTATTGGATTCTTAACCTCCTTGCTGCCCTTAAAGCACTTCAATTCTCTGCATTATTGGTTCAAGAAAGAGAGCGTAAGCACATATGCTTAGTGAGAAATGCTCTAATGAAACAACACAATAATGCACTTTGTAAAACACCTTTCAAAAGGCCTTTAAATTCATAAACCTCATTTCTCAGGCAACAATGCATACAAAACAAGCATCTCATGCTTCATTACATCAACATGTCATATTGGCTTTCAAGTTATAATCCATAACCATTTTTCATCACAAAACACAATCGGATACGCGGATTACAAGCGTTGTCCCATACGCTTCATACACACTACCAAACACTCAAGGTGGAGTTTACCGGTACAATCACAACCCCTCAACACCCGTGATGGAGTCTACGGTACAATTACAACCCCTCCACATCACTCATTGGTAGTTGTATAACATCACTAACGAGAACACGGGACACACAACACAAGATCCCCACATGGCATTTTAACCACCATTATGATCTTAGACATCTCGTTAGTGTACTTGGATGGAGTTTACGGTACCATTACAACCCCTCAACATCCAAGGAGACTTTATTCACGGTGTACCCAATCCTATAGACGGCTAACTATATTCGATTCAAGTACTTTTAAACCAACACATCACTTGCCAATATACACCATTTACCATCATCAATCCATTGTTTTGAAGCATTAAACAAGCCATTAAATAATCATGCATCACTATGCATCAAACCACATTTATCAATGTCAAATCAAGGATCTCTTACCTTGAACATCCTTCAACACATGGCTTTCAAAACCAGCATTAAACATGCTAAAATATGCTTTCAAAATAGAATTTAAACATGCAATTTAATCATATTGCATCCAACCATCTCATGGTTCAACAAGAGAGAGTTTCTCCGAAAACTTACTCTTGAGCTTAGCTAAGTTGTTTAGACTTAAACTAAGCTCCCATAACCTTCAAACATTGGTTTCAAAGCTGAAAACCAAACTTCACTCACCAATTCCGTTTCGCAAGCTTGCCGAAACGCCGTTCAAGCCTCTGAATCAACACCACAAGGATCTGAAGATGTCTCCCATGTTTTAAACACATCAAAGCAGAGTATTAATGCATCATCATGCATTAAAATCTTCAGCCATTATACATAAACTCGCTGCTCTCACCAGAACTCACATTTCGGCTACCAAACACAACCGAAAACACATCCAAACACTTCCACAACATTACCCAGCCAAGATCCATCACTTCTAATCATTCTTAGACATCAATTAACATCCAAAAGGGACCTAATCGCGTCCTTATACCTCCAGTTATAGCAGAACATCAAAATCACCCCAAAAACCACCATTTTCACCAGTAAAAACTTAGGAAAATCAACCTATTCGGGATTGCATTGATTAAACCGCAATTACACATCATTTAGACATCCAAAATACATCAAAAAGACATCTCAAAACAGAGCCCAATCATCCATTACGAATTTCTTCAAAATTAAATCAAAATCTTGCATTTTAAGCCCAAAATCAAGATCACAACATTAAAACCTTTAATAAAACTCAATTTAAGGATTGATAACTTGGGAATTTCAGTAAAGAACTGAGTATTTAGAGGAGAAGGACGTTCATACCTCTAAATGTGGATTTCTCCTTGTTTAGAGCCAAAATCCTTGGAAATTCAATAAGCAAATGATGAGGATTTGATGTAGAAATGATTAGGAATCATTTGGGAATTGAAAACTCATCTTTAGGTGTGAAAATCAAAAGAAAAGTTGTTGTGTAAATGTGTTTGGCTGAGGGAATATTGAGAGAAAATGAAATGGGAAAATTTTAGCAAAAGTTAGTTATGAAACTAAAATATCATTTTCCCACTTTTCTATTTACTAATTAAACATTAAACGAGTCTTAAAAATCAAGAAAAATCTGGAGAAATCCTCCCTTGGGTAAATTAGCTCCTTAAAGATTCAAAATTTCAATCCTTTCAAAACAGTCACGAACCTTTCAAAAATTACATTTTAGTCACTAACTCGAAATGTCATATTTCCAAGCCTCATTTTGTAAAATTGATTTCACCACTCTCTTATATATATTAAAAGAGGATTTTTAGATATTTTTCCATATTTTTAATGCATCCTGAACTAGGCTTTCCCTAAAACAACCTTTTATATTCGAACCGAAAATTAGACCGGTCTGGTTCAGACCCTAAACTTCCAACCCCAAAATTTGGGTGTTACAATGGGATCCCCAAGAATACCCAAGCACGTTATAGCATCTCAACAGAACCATACACCAATAATCACACATCATGCTTTCACCGCAAAATCACAAACATTCATATCTACATACAATCACCACTTACCAAGCCCCAATTATTTGTTAACCTCGCTTTGATACCAACAAATGTAACCCCCTTAGCCCGGCCTAGACGATTGACCCGAACTACGAAGATTACACGGGGAAAACCAAAGTCAACCCGAAAGTCAACCTTGATTAACGACCTTTTTTATTTTTATCTTTTGTAGATGCACATTAAGCCTAAGTTATTACTCAGGAAACACAAGAGAGAAAAGCACAGCGATCGGAAATCATTTAGGGACTCAATTGCATTAATTACACTTTTAGGGACCAAATTGTAAATTTTGGATAATGTAAAAACTTTGCAGATTTTAAGTTTACCAATATGTAATTAATCATATTACATACCTCTCTGTCAATTTTCAGCTAAAAATGACATTCCAAACTCAAGCAATTGCATTCACATCATTTAGGACTAAAATGTAAAACATAAGAACTTGAAGCAATTCAAATGTACAGTCCAACGGTCAACCATTTCGGAACGCTGACCTTCGTACCGAAACGCCTGTATCGAATCGGTGTTGACCGTTTCGGAACTCGGGTGCGTTCCGAGACCAGTATCGATTCGATGTCCAATTGGCCTTTACATCGATTAGGGACCAAAATGCAATGAAACAAAACTTCAGAACAATTCATAACTAACAAAACAGACACTCGTTTCGGAACAGACGAAGCCTATTTCGGAACTACCAATTCTAGTAGCAAAACGTACTGAAACAAGGCTCACATGTTTCGAGACCAACATGCCTGGGATGATTCCCCTACCTCAGATATGACAGAGGCGTATCGAAACGTCCCCGCGTTTCGATACAGGCCTGAAAATGGCCTTGGGGTCTCGGAATGACCCTTATGTATTCCAGAATATTTAGGCCAAATATGCATGCCGTATCGAAACGACGGCAGCTGTTTCGAACACATACCAGTAAAAGACTCACTGCAGCAACTTTGGACACTCAAACATGATTCAAACAACATGCTAACATTATAAATAAACATTCTTTAGGCAAAGGATCCTAGCACAACCAACCACAATGCATTAGATCATATATAGAAAACTTTAAGCATATATGGAAAACTTAAGCATCCAACATGATAAAGCAACCACATTAAAGCCAAACTTTAAGCCAAACCATTATCCAACATATAAAGATCATAAACAAGACTAAAAAGGCATCACAAACATGTCTTAACACAGAGAGTCTCAAAACAAAACCTCCTTGCTTCCTCGCTGTCATGAATGGTCTACGGATCTACATTGTTGGAAAATAGAGCGTAAGCAAGAATGCTTAGTGAGAGGTGCTCAAAACAACAACAACAACAACAACGCAGTTTTTAATCCATTTTGCTTACTTTTGAAAATAAAGCCAGTTCTCAAATCATTTCACCAAAGCAAATTTCTAACATAACATGTTGCTTACATCTCATGCTTGAACTACAAATCAATGCATACCTTCCATTACCACATGGATCATACATTTCCAAACTTCACAACTTCATCAACACAAATAAAGCCCATCACCGTAATCAAAACAACTAGGCAACTTCCGGTGGGATTCCCATCACAGTACTCACAACAGCTAGTAAATATAAGCTTCCGGTGGAATGCCCATCACCGCACCCCTCCTTAGTGGAATCTAACATCACTAAGGCCGCGCGTGAATTTTAACATTATAGTGCACTCTCATCCTATTGGTCGACCAATTATATCAGGCAATAAAATCTCATCAAGTGTCAATATACTCATCAAGGCCAACACTTACCCACTATTTTTCAAGGCCACAAGCAAAACATTTCTCATCCCATTTTCATACACATTTCCATGACTAGCATGTACTCAACAACATATATCTTTTTAAAACCAAATCAAACATGGGATTACATTATTCAACATCTCAACATCTCAACATATATGAAAACAACAAAATTCATCATTTGCAACAAATCATATTTATGCTCAACAAGATCAAGGTAAAAGCCGAAAAACATAGGCGAAAACTACCAAACTTACTCTCGAGATTAGATTGGCTTTTCAAGCTTGTCCTTAACCACGTTAAGGCTTTATAAAACAGTTCCACTCGCCGGCACTACACAAATGCTAGGAAAACACCGAAATCAAGCTCTTGGTTCGTCTGATATCACGTCCAAAGTTCCCGAATCAGTTTCCCCTGGTTCTAATCAATTCAAAACAAAGCATTAGAGTGATTTCAATCCCTTAAACTTGCTGCAACTCAAAACCCCAGCATCTAGCATCAATTGCCCATCAATTCATATTTAAGAAAACTGAAAACATCAATAAACCAACTCTAAACAATATCCAGCTAAAACCCAACAAGATTATCATCAAAACCACATCTATAAGAAACTAAAAACGTCAACCCAAAGGCAAGAAACTATCAGCCACTGATTTTCACAAAACCAAGCCAAAATCTCAAGAATTCCAACCTTAAACACTATCGACTAAACTAGTTTTCGGTATTATATTATCAAACCATCATTTCAACATTATCTAACATCAAAAATACATTTAATAACATCCACAAACCCAGCAAAACAAAACTCATACGAAAATCTCATAAAACCACATTAAATAGCTTGATTAAACACATTTCCACCAAACCCAATATACAATATTTAAATAAACACTATAAAAGAATCAATAACGTGAGAAGTTAAATAAAGAACTTACAATAGAGGAGAAAAACATAGCTCACCTCTAATCATGGATTTTCCCCCTTTTTCCAATGAAAAACCTTGAGAAATCTAAAGAAAAATAATTGGGTTTTAGAGAGAAATCATTGGAAACAAGTTTGATGATGAAAAATCAATGTAAATAAAGATTTACCTTTGAAATCTTGAGTGGAAATGGTTGTTTGGATGAAAGCTTTTTGAAAGAAATGGGAAGAGTATTATAACGTCAATTTAGCATAAAGATGATAACCTTTTCTAAATATCCTTTTATTATATTTAAAAATCATTTTTAAAACATTTAAGAAACCAAAATTTTATGGGGAAAAGTATGAAATTAGACTTGGCTAAATAGCTCCTTAAAGAATCAACGTTTTCATTATTTTACAAACTAGTCACCAAAACAGTTTTGAAACTTTGCATTTTAGCCTCTAGACTAAAATGTCCACTATCCAAAAACAATTTTCCAAAATTGTTTCCACCTACAATCATATATATATATATATATATATATATATATATGATGATTTAAAACTACTTTTCCATAATTTAAATCCTTCAAAAACCTTTTATTTAAAATAAATCACGAAACTAGTCTAAACTGGTAAAACTAACTGGACAAACCTTCAACCAAATCTGGCTAACTTTTGAACCCTAAACTCGGGGCATTACAACTCACCCCTACCTAAGAAATTTCATCCTCGAAATTTACCTGGCGGAAAGAGATGCAGAAACTGTTTCCTCATGTCATCCTTTCGCTCCAAAGTGGCTTCCTCCACACCTCGTTGTCTCCACTTAACCTTGACCAACTCAATGGTTCTACCATGCAACATTTTGTTGTCCGAAGCCAAGATCTCGATTGGTTCTTCATCAAAAGTCAAATCTGGATTCAATTCAATCTCTTCAGCAGGCATAATATGTGACGGATCCGATCTATACCACCGAAGCATTGATACATGGAATACATCATGAATCTTCTCCGATCTATAAGTAACATGACCAACTCGTTCAACTATGTCATAAGAACCAATGAATCTCGGACTCAACTTACTTTTCCTCCAAAATCTCATCACATTCTTCCAAGGTGAAACTTTTAGGAACACTTTGTCACCCACGACATACTCTATTTCTCTACGTTTCGAATATACATACGAATTTTGTCGATCCGTAGCTGCATTCAAACGATCACATATCAACTTCACTTTCTCGGTAATACCCTTTAGCATATCCGGCAAAGATAATAACTTTTGTCCCGCTTCAACCCAACAAACAGGTGTTCTACATTTTCTGCCATACAATGTGTCATAGGGTGCCATCTGAATACTTGCTTGGTAGCTATTGTTATAGGCAAACTCTACTAACGGTAGATGCTTCTCCCATGAACCCTAATAATCAATAATGCAACATCTCAACATGTCTTCTAAAACTTGTATGACTCTTCCCGACTGACCATCGGTCTGAGGATGATAAGAAGTGCTAAAATTCAATCGAGTACCCAAGGCACTATGTAAACTCTTCCAAAATCTAGTTGTGAACCTCGGATCTCTATCTAACAAAATCGATTTAGGTACACCGTACAATCTCACAATCTCACTGATGTACAAATCAACCAACTTATCTAATGTATAAGTAGTATGAACAGCCAAGAAATGTGCACTTTTTGTAAGACGATCAACAATTACCAAAATAGAATTCTTCTTAGAAGGTGTCAAAGGCAAACCTGATACAAAATCCATAGTAATTCTCTCCCACTTCCACTCAGGAATTCTCGACGGTTGTAACAGCCCATAAAGAAACTGATGTTCGGCCTTAACACGCTGGCAAACCATACACTTGCTCACAAATTCAGCAACATCTTTCTTCAAGCCAACCTAGTAGTATTCATCTTTCAAACCGCAATACATCTTTTGTACTCCCCAGATGCATGGCGAACAGACTAATATGAGCTTCGATCAGAATGGTGCGCCTCAAATCAACATCATTTGGTATGACAATCTTTCCTTTGAAGCATAGAATACCATCATCACTATAACAAAAATTTGACGGTTTACCTTCCTCTATGTCTTGCACATGTGGTACCAACGTTCCATCTTGCAACTCCTTTTCTCTAATCAACCGAATCAACGAAGGTTTAATTTGAAATTCTGCCACTAGACCACCATCATGTGACAAACTTAGCCTAGCAAACATTACTGGCAACTCAACTGCCACTTTCCTACTCAAAGCATCAGCCACTACATTAGTTTTACCTTAATGGTACTCAATTGAAAGATCATAATCTTTAAGTAATTCTACCCATCTACGATGTCTAAGGTTCAACTCCTTTTGTGACATCAGATATTTCAAACTCTTATGATCTGTATATATTGTACATTTCTCACCGTAGAGATAATGTCTCCAAACCTTGAAAGCAAACACCACTGCGGCCAACTCTATGTCATGTGTAGGATAATTTTGCTCATGAACCTTCAACTGCCTAGATGCATAGGCTACTACTCTTCCTTCTTGCATCAGCAAACAACCTAAGCCAACATAAGGCGTGTCACTACATATTACATACTCCTTCCCTGTCACAGGCTGAACCAAAACCGGAGTTTTCGTTAAAGCTTCTTTCAATTTCTCGAACACTTGTTGTCTCGCTTCTGTCCACTCAAAATGAACATCCTTTTGCAACAGCTTTGTCAAAGGAGCAACAACTTTAGAAAACCCATCTACAAAACGTCGGTAGTAACCTGCCAATCCCAAGAAACTACGAATTTTTATCACTGACTTTGGTTGTTTCCAACTCACAACTACCTTAACCTCTTTAGGATTCACTCTGATTCCCTCGACTGACACTATATGCCCCAAGAATACAACTTCCCTAATCCAATATTCCCACTTGCTTAGGTTAGCATATAGTCGATTATCAAACAAAGTCTGTAACACCAAACGTAAATGCTTATCATGGTCCACTTTGGTACGGAAATAGATCAAAATTTCATCAATGAACACTACTACGAACTGATCCAAATATTCATGAAACACTCTATTCATCATATCCATAAAAGCAGCTGGTGCATTAGTCAAACCAAAGGTATCACCAAGAACTCATAATGTCCATAGTGAGTGCAAAAAGTTGCCTTCAATACATCTTTATCTTTTACCTTCAACTGATAGTAACTGGATCTCAAATCTATCTTGTAAAACTCTAAAGCACCTCTCAACTGATCGAATAGATCGTCAATATGTAGCAAAGGATACTTATTCTTCACTGTCAACATATTCAACTGCTGGTAATCTATACACATTCTCAAGCTACCGTTCTTCTTTTTCACAAACAATATCGGTGTACTCCAAGGTGATATACTAGGACGAATGAATCCTTGATCCAAAAGTTCCTGAAGCTATGTCTTCAACTCCTTCAACTCTTTAGGGGCCATACGATATGGAGCAATGGATACTGGAGCAGAATCGGTATATGTCCCTATAGAAAACTCAACCTCTCTATCAGGCGGCAAACCAAGCAACTCTTTCGAAAATACCTCTAGAAAATCAGAAACAGTTCGGATGTCTTGCGGTCGTGCCTCATTCATGTTCGGATTCACAATGTAAGCTAGATATGATTAACAACCGACATCCATCAACCTCTGAGCCTCTAAAGCTGAAACAACATTGGACGTGAACTTAATGTTCTCACCCACTACTATTACCTCATAATCATCTATAAGCCTCAAGGTCACTCGCTTTGTCTCAAAATCTACTTTAGCCTTATGTTCCACAAGTCAATCCATACCCAAAATCACATCAAAAGCATAAAAAGGCAATTCCATCATATCCACTAGGAGCACATGACCTTGAACCATCAAAGGACATCTTCTATATACTTTCCTAACCACAACAGTTTCACCGAAAGAGCTTGTAACATTCATACCCACATCTAATATCTCACACGGTATATCCAACAACTTCGCATGCTCACGCAAAATATATGAATGAGTAGAACCAGAATCAATCAAAGAAAGCAAAGTCAAGGACTATAATGAGAAATTACTTGCAATCACATTTGTGTCATTCCTACCCTCGCGGTGTGCATACACTCTAGCTGGTCCACCACCCTCGGTCTGTACAACAGCCACATGAGCTACTTTTCTCTGACCATCATCCCTTCACTAAAAGTTAGATCGGCCGTGCCCACGACCTATCTGATGCTCAACAGTTCGTACCGGAGCCTGTCCATCTCTAGCCGGATGTGAGCAATCAAGTCTCAAATGTGCTCAAGACCCACAGTTCCAACATGAGCCATAATTACCCCAACACTCACTAAAATGATGTCTTCCGCATTTAGCACACTCAGCTGTGCGAACAACAGCTCTGTGACCCTGATGGCCACGTCCCAAATTACCACCTCCACACCTATGGTCAGGTTGGTACCTCTTATCCTTGTGCCTCTTGGCACGCTCTCTATCCCATTCGGCAGGCCTTGTTCTTGAACTAGATCCACCACTATGAGTAGCCAATCCCAAACTCTGTTCGAAGCTACATAGTCTAACGCCAACATAAAGGTCTTCACCTCTTGAACAAAGTTGTATTGAAACTGTTCACATCGTTCCCTCTCAGTGGGAACCAACTCAGAAGCATACTGACTCAAACGTACAAACTATACCTCGCACTCGAAAAATTTCATGTTTCCTTGAACCAAGTCCATAAACTATCTCTTATTCTCATCCTAATATCCAGGACAAAGGTACTTCTTATGGAAGGCAGTTCTGAAAAATTCCCAAGTAACCTCAGCTACTTGAATACCAGATGTGATGGTAGTCCACCAAGCATAGGCATCACCCTGAAGCAAGGAAACGATACATCCGAACTTACGTGCATCCAAGCACTCCATTTGTCCAAAAATACAGATTGTACTCTCAAGCCATGCCTTTGAACCCTCGAAAGACAACCCAAGAAATTCAACACCGCCCAAACTATGAAGTCGCTCTAAAGTCAAACTAGTCCCTGCACCTGAGGTGGTGCTGCAACATGTACACCAGCTAAGGTTGTCTGAAAAGCCCCGACTATTGTCTGAATCAGAGGAGTAGTATATATCCCAGCCTGCCCCTGGCCAACCTGAGGTCCAACACCTCTGACACCCGCTTTGACACCACCCTCGTGAGCAGGGGGAGGAGGAGGAGGCAAGTTCTATTCATTCACATGCCCAACATTCTCGTTCCTCGAAGTAGCCACTGCAGGCCCTCGTCCCGGACTCATTCTTACAAGAAATGCAATCTAACATGAACAAACATAAACAACAAAAATGATTTGGGTCAGCAAAAAGCAAGTATCCAAGACGCTCAAGTCTTTTAATCAAAACCACTTTTCACTAATAGTATTGTAGCAATGGGTGCTCTACCTTCCAAACAGATCAAAACCAAAGAACATGCTTACAAACATCGTGCATCACAATCAACAAACAAAATATCACAAAACTAACCTCACTTACCTTCCCAACGTTCGCAAACCTGGCTTTGATACCAACAAATGTAACCCCCTTAGCCCGGTCTAGTCGCAAGACCGAACCGAGTGAGCTACACAGGGATAACTGAAGAAAAACTCGTTAAGATTTCCTTTTTATTAGCAACACTTAATATCATTTTATTAATTTTTAAATATTTTCTAGATGCTTCAATTTAATCCTATATGGTCATGAAAGCGGCAGTTAAAACCTCGCCTCAATCGGACATCGATTCGAAGTCCAATTGGCTTTTATATCGATTAGGGACCAAAACGCAACGAAAAAACATTAGAACAATCCATAACTAACAAAATAGACACCCGTTACAGAACAGACCTAGCTTGTTTCAGAACTACCGATTCTAGTAGCAAAATGTACCGAAACATGGCTCACTTGTTTCGAGACCAACATGCCTGGGACGATTCCCCTGCCTCAAATACAACAGAGGCGTATGAAAACGACCCCACATTTCGATACAGGCCTAAAAATGGCCTTGGGGTCTCGGAACGACCCTTATGTGTTTTGGAACATTTAGGCTAAATATAAATATTGTATCGAAATGGTAGCAGTTGTTTTGAAACACTTACAAGAAAAAGACTCACTGCATCAACTTTGGACACACAAACATGATTCAAACAACATGTTTACATTATAAACAAACATTCTATAGGCAAAGGATCCTAGCACAACCAACCACAATGCATTAGATCATATAAAGAAAACTTTAAGCATATATGGAAAACTTAAGGATCCAACATGATAAAGCAACCATATAAAAGGCCAAACTTTAAACTAAACCATTATCCAACATATAAAGATCATAAACAAGACTAAAAAGGCATCACAAAACATGTCTCAACACAGGGAGTCTCAAAACAAAACCACCCAAAACATAAAGGTCCTATCCCATTGCTAACATGCTATTATTTGATGCCAAAACCATACTTGAGCAAAATATAATCTCTTAGACACCTCCTTGCTTCCTCGCTGCCACGAATGGTCTACGTATCTGCATTGATGGAAAAGAGAGCATAAGAAAGAATGTTTAGTGAGCGGTGCTCAAAACAACAACAACAACAATGCAGTTTTTAAACCATTTTGCTTACTTTTGAAAACAAAGCAATTTCTTAAATCATTTCACCTAAGCGAATTTCAACATAACATGCTCCTTATATCTCATGCTTGAACTACAAATCAAGGCATAACGTCCGTAACCACATGGATCATATATTTCCAAACTTCACAACATCATCAACACAAATAAAGCATATAGAGCAATTTAAGTATCGTGAGTATATTAACATCTTAGCACTTTTACTCGAATATGCGGATAACGTTCGGTGGAATGCCCATCACCGGAATCAAAACAACTAGACAAGTACCGGTAGAATGCCCACCGTACTCCCAACGTCTAGTAAATATAAGCTTCTGGTGGAATGCCCATCACCGTACTCCTCTTTAGTGGAATCTAACATCACTAAGGCCACGCGTGAATTTTACCATTATAGTGAACTCTCATCATATTGGTCGACCAAATATATCCGATAATAAAATCAAATCAAATCAAGTGTCAATATACTCATAAAGGCCAACACTTACCCACTATTCTTCAAGGCCACAAGCATAACATTTCACATCACATTTTTATACACATTTCCATGCATGACATGTACTAAACAACATATATCTCTTTAAAACCAAATCAAAAATGGGATTACATGATTCAACATCTCAACATATATGAAAATAGCAAAAATTCATCATTTGAAATAAATCATATTTATGCTCAACAAGATCAAAGTAAAAGCCGAAAAACATAGGCGAAAACAACCAAACTTACTCTTGAGCTTAGATTGGCTTTTCAAGCTCAATCTAAACCTTAAAACCTTGTCCTTAACCACATTAAGACTTTATAAAATAGTTTCGACTCACCATCACTACAGAAATGCTAGCCGAACACCCAAATCAAGCTCATAGTTCGTCCAATATCGTGTCCGAAGTTCACAAATCAGTTTCCCCTAGTTCTAATCAATTCAAATTAGAGCATTAGAGTGATTTCAATCCCTTAAACTTGCGGCAACTAAAAAACCCAGCATCTAGCATCAATCACCCATCAATTCATATCTGAAATCGTACGAAAACATCAATAAAAACTCCAGCTAAAACCCAACAAGATTATCATCAAAACAAGATCTATTAACAACTAAAAACATCAACCCAAAGGCATGAAACCATCAGCCGCCGATTTTCACAAAACCAAGCCAAAATCTCAAGAATTCCAACCTTAAACACTATCAACTCAACTAGTTTCAGATTTTATATAATCAAACCATCATTTTAACATTATCTAACATCAAAAACACATTTAATAACATCCACAAACCCAGTAAAACATGACTTATACATAATCTCATAAAACCACATTAAATAGCTTGATTAAGCACATTTCCACAAAACCCAATATAGAATCTTTAAATAAACACAATAAAATAATCAAAACGTTGTAATTTCAATAAAAAGCTTACATTAGAGGAGAAAAACGTAGCTCACCTCTAATGATGGATTTTGCCCCTTTTCCAATGAAAAACCTTGAGAAAACTAAAGAAAATGATTGGGTTTTAGAGAGAAATCATTGGAAACAAGTTTCATGATGAAAAATCAATGTAAATAAAGATTTACCTTTGAAATCTTGAGTGAAAATGGATGTTTGGATGAAAGCTCTTTGAAAGAAAATGGGAAGCGAAATATAACGTCAAGTTAGCATAAAGATGATAACCTTTTGAAAATATCCTTTTATTATATTTAAAAATCCTTTTAAAAACATTTAAGAAATTAAATTTTTAGGGGGGAAGTATGAAATTAGACTTGGCTAAATAGCTCCTTAAGGATTCAACGTTTTGATTCTTTTACAAACTAGTCACTAAAACAGTTTTGAAACTTTGCATTTTAGCTACTAGACTAAAATGTCCACTTTGCAAAAATAATTTTCCAAAATTGTTTCCACCAACAATCATATATATATATATATATATATATATATATATATATATATATATATAATGATTTAAAACTACTTTTCCATAATTTAAATCCTTCAAAAACCTTTTATTTAAAATAAATCTCGAAACTTGTCTAATCCGTTAAAACTAACTCGACAAACCTTCAACCAAATCCGGCTAACTTCCTGGCTCTAAACTCGAGGCGTTACACATGAGGACATATGAAGCATGATTTTCCACAACCGGTTAGAGATGGACAAGCTCTGGTGCGAGCTATTGAGCCATAGAGAGGTCGTGGGCGCAGTCGTGGTAATTTTCAGCATAGAGATGATAGGTAGAGGAATGGTTCTCATATTGTTGTTGTTCAGCCTGAGGGATGTGGACATGCTAGGGTTTATGCACACCGAGAGGGAAGGAATGACACGGATGTGATTGTAGGTACCCTTACTTTGCAATGCTTATCATTACTCTCTTTGATTGATTCTGGTTCTACTCATTCATACATTCTGTGTGAACATCAACAAGTGCTTGGTTTGCTTGTTGAGTTGTTAGATGTTGGTATACGTGTAACCAGTTCTTTTGGTGAAATGATTGTTACAAGGAAGTTGTATAGTATATGTCCTTTGTCCGTTTAAGGTCATGTGTTTGAGGTTGATCTTATGGAGTTGCCTTTCTATGGTTTCGATGTAATTCTTAGTAAGGATTGGTTATCTGAGCATAGAGCTGTGGTTGATTTTTAGACCAAGGGAGTTTCGTTGAAACATGCCGATGATTATGTGGTGGTGATTTTAGGTGAGAATGTAAAGCTCTTGTCTAATGTGGTTTCAACTCTTGAAGCGAGCCGATTGATGCGTTTGGAATGTGGAGCTTTCTTGGCTTTATGTGATGAATCGAAGTACAAAGGAAGTGTATGTGAAGGACATACGCACAATATGTGAGTTTCCGGGAGTATTTCTGGAAGAGTTGCCTGGTTTGCCACCGAACTGAGAGGTTGAGTTTGGCATTGAGTTGTATGAAAATATAGCTCCAGTGTCTATTGCTCCCTATCGAATGGAACCTAAGAAGTTGAAGAAGTTAAAGATGCAGTTGCAAGAATTGTTTGATCGAGGTTTCATTAGGCCTAGTGTTTCACCATGGGGTGCACCGGTCTTGTTTGTGAACAAGAAAGATGGCACGATGCGAATGTGTATAGATTATCGTCAATTGAACAAGTTGACAATCAAGAACAAGTATCCTTTGCCAAGGATTGATGATCTTTTTGATTATTTTCGAGGTGCTTCTATGTTTTCCAAGATATATCTGAGATACATATATAACTTGTTGAAGGTAAAGGATGTGGATGTGCCTAAGTCTACTTTTTTTCTACAAGGTACGGACATTATGAGTTTTTGTTCATGTCGTTGGGTTTTACGAATGATGCCGCTACATTCATGGATATGATGAATCGTGTATTCCATGAGTTTTTGGATAGGTTTTTAGTTGTGTTTATCGATGATATTCTTGTGTACTCTCGAACCAATAAGGATCATGATAAGCATTTGCGGATTCTGTTGCAAGTTTAATTGGAAAATCAACTTTATGCCAAGTTGAGTAAGTGTGAGTTTTAGCTTAAGAAAGTTGTTTTTCTTGGTCATGTAGTGTCGGCTGAAGGGATTCGATTCGATCCTCAAAAGGTTGAAGCTGTGATGAATTGAAAGTCGCCTAAGTCGGTCTACAAGGTGCGTAGTTTCCTTGTTTTGGCGAGATACTATCGTAGGTTCGTGGTTGGATTCTCAAGGATTGCTGCTCCTCTGATGAAGTTGTTGCAAAAGGATGTCGAGTTTAATTGGACGAAGGCTAGACATCAAGCTTTTGAGAAGTTGAAGAAAGCGTTGATGCAAGCTCCTATCTTGATTCAACCCGAATCAAGTAAAGAGTTTGTGGTTTATACTGATGCATCCTATGTTGGTTTGGGATGTGTACTGATGCAAGAAGGTAGAGTGGTAGCTTATGCATCTCGAAAATTGAAGGTTCACGACCGTAATTACCCTACGCATGACATCGAGTTGGCTTCGATGGTGTTTGTCCTTAAAATTTGGAGGTGTTACCTTTATGGTGACAAGTGTACGATGTACACGGACCACAAAAGTTTGAAGTGTAACGCCCCGGTTTTGGGCTTAGAAATTTTGGGTTTGGACCGGTTCGGTCAAAGTGCGGTTCGAATATAAAAGAGTGAAATTAGGAAAGCCTAGTTCGGGTTGCATTAAAAATATGGAAAAATGTCTTAAAATTCTCTTTTATTATATATAAGAGTATGGTGAAATCAATTTTACAAAATAAGGTTTGGAAGGGTGACATTTTGGGCTAGTGACCAAAATGTAATTTTCGAAAACTGTGAGACTGTTTTAGAAAGGATTGAAACTTTGAATCTTTAAGGAGCTATTTACCCAATGGGAGTTTCTCCAGATTTTTCTAAGATATTATATGATTAATTAAAGGTTTTTAAATAAAACAAAAGTGGAGGGAAGATATTTTGTCCATAACTAACTTTTCTCTCAAATCTTCCAATTTCATTTTCTCTCATTTTCTCTCAAACCAAACACCTTTTCTCCAGAGCTTTTCTCTTTGATTTTGTCACCTAAATATCTCTTTTCAATTCTCTTTTGATTGCTAATCATCTCCTCATCAAAACCTTACCATTTGCTAAGTGGATTTTCAAGATTTTGGTTCCAAAAAGGGAGAAAACTCAAGTTTGGAGGTAAGAACGTCCTTCTCCTCTAAACTCTCAGTTCTTTACTGAAATTCCTAAGTTCTCAATCCTTAATTTGTGTTTTATAAAAGGTTTTAAGGTTGTGTTCTTGATCTTGGCTTTTAAATGCAAGATTTGCTTGATTTTGATGAAAATTCGTATGATCTGTTTAAGCAGTGATTTGAGGTGTATTTTTGATGTTAAATGAATGTTAAATTGATAAGGAATTAAGGTTTAATTAATGCAATCCCGGATAGGTTGAATTTCCTAAGTTTAGCTTGTGTTCTTGGTTGTTTTTGGAGTGATCTTGATGATCTGTTATGGCTGGAGGTATAAGGATGTGTTGAGATCCATTTTAGATGTTAATTGATGTTTAAGAATGTTTAGTTTTGATGGATCATGGCTGGGTTGTGTTGTGGAGTTGTTTGGATGCATTTTCGGTTGTGTTTGGTAGCCGAAAATGGAGTATGGATGAGAGCAGCGAGTTTAGGTGCTTTCATTGAAGATATTAATGCATGATGATGCATTAATCCTCTACTTTGATGTGTTAAAAACAGGAGAGTCATCTTTGGATCCTTGAGGTGGTGATCCGGAAGCTTGATTGGTGTTTCGGCAAGAGGCGAAACGGAATCGGTGAGTGGATTTTGGATTTCAGCTTTGAAACCAATGTTTTGAAGGTTTGGGAGCTTAGTTTAAGTCTAAGCAACTTAGCTAAGCTCAAGAGTAAGTTTTCGGAAAGACTCTCTTGATGATGAACCATGGATTGGTTGTGTGCAATGTGGTGATCCTTGTGTGAGCCTTGTTTATTTAAGAGCAACATGGTTGTTAAGTCCATGGTTGGCTCTTGGTTAAGATCACCAAGGTGGTTAAAATTCCTTGGGTGAGTCTTGTGTATTTAAGGACAACATGGTGTTTAAAAGTCCATGGTTGGTCCTTGGTTAAGGTTACAAAGGTGGTTAAAATTCCTTGTGTAAGCCTTGTTTACTTAAGAACATCAAGGTGTTTAAAAGTCCTTGGATGATTCTTGTTAAGGACACAAAGGTGTTTAAAAGTCCTTGTGTGGTCCTTGCCATGGTGTTTAAAAGTCCATGGGGTTAAGGACACAATGGTGTTTAAAAGTCCATGTGTGGTCCTTGGAAATTGTAAGATCACAATGGTGTTTAAAAGTCCATGTGTGAATCTTATGTTTAATGTATCACTTGTTGCCAATATGACATGTTATGAACTTGAAGCATGAATTGCTTGTTTTAAATGCTTATGAGCATGTGCAAATGATGATTGGATTTAAGGTTTATAAATGTGTTTTGAGAATGCATTATTGTGTGGTTTTAAACGAGCATTCCTCACTAAGCTTTTGCTTACGCTCTCTCTTTTCTTAAACCAATAATGCAGAGCATTAAAGTGCATTGAGGGCAGCAAGGTGGTGAAGAATCCAAGTGGTGAACTAAGCTCAAGTATGGTGAAGGTTTCTTAAACACTATTAGCTTTTGGCATTTGGCAATGGGGGACCTATGTAGTTGTTTTGGGAGATGTTTTGGACCCTCTAAGTTGGATAAATGTTGTTGTTAATGTTGGTACTTGTAATTGGCCTTTATGAGATGGTTTTGGTTTATTGATGCTTGAATGGTTTGCAAAGTAGGAAGCATGCCTATAGATTTGGGGATTTTCATAATTGATGCCATGTTGATGTTTGGCTGATGCAATTATGTTCCTTGGATGTTGTATGACTTGCTGGTAAAGTTTGGTTGAATTCGGAGCATGTTTGATGGGTCAATTGTATGATAAACCAGCAATTTTTCTGCAATCTGGGCAACCTGTTTCGGAACAGGTGCTGCCGTATCGGAACGGGGGCCTGAAATGGCCTGGGCGTTCCGAAACGGGAGGAACTGTTTCGGAACGGTTTGGCCACTGCCAGACACTGTTTCGGAACCAGTTGCAGAACGGTCCCGCGTTTCGGAACGGGTCTTCCCTGTTCCGAAACACTCGGCCGTTGGGCACTGAAATTGTTGGTTATATGTTATGGAATGTTTGCGTTTTGGTCCTGAAACTTGTTTTAGCAATTGGATGAGTTTGGAATGTCCGTTTGAGCTGAAATTTGGCAGAGAAGCATGAAAGATGACTAATTTCAAGTTGGTAACTTTAATTTGGATTAAGTCTTTATAATTTTCAGAATTTACATTTTGGTCCCTTAAGTTGTAATTTGTGCAATTGAGTCCCTGAATGTTCTCTGTTTGTTATGATCTTTAAATATGATGATCTTGTGAATAAATCTAGGGATAATGTGCATCTAGACAAGATTAAAAAGAAAAAAAAGGGTCGTTAATCAAGGTTGACTTTCGGGTTGACTTTGGTTTTCCCCGTGTGATCTTCTTAATTCGGGTCGACCGTCTAGGCCGGGTTAAGGGGGTTACATGAAGTACTTGATGTCACAAAAAGAGTTAAATCTTAGGCAACAATGGTTTCTAGAGTTGCTTAAGGGTTATGATCTGACGATTGAGCACCATCCAGGGAAGGCTAATGTGGTAGCCGATGCTTTGAGTAGGAAGGTGGCTGTGGTGTTAAGGGTGATGTTTGCTAAGTTGAGTATAACGTGAGATGATCGTTTGGTGACTATGTTACAAGTGAAACCCTCGTTGGTAGAGTTGATCAAGGAGAAGCAACTGTTGGATGATTCATTGGTACCACATGTCACGGACATCGCGAGAGTTGATCAAGGAGAAGCATCGATACATGAAAGACATCGTGAATTTTACTCAATTCTAGAGGTAGCAAAAGTCAATATGCCACTGGGCCAATATTTTCAAAAATCTCAAAAGGTCAAATGAATAGAGGGCTCTATTTTCCCTTCTTGCCAAACCTCAAGACTTTCTTCCACGGTGACACTTTAAGAAAGGCTTTCGCACCGACTTCATATTGAATGTCTCTCCTTTTAAGGTCAGCATAAGCTTTTTGCCGATCGAAGGCAGCCTTGAGACGATCATGAATAATAGTAACTCGTTCCTCAATTTCACGAAGCAAGTCAGGGCCTACCACTCTCTCCTCACCCAGCTCCGACCAACACAACGGAGTTCTGCATCGTCTACCATACAATGCTTCATACAGGGCCATTTGGATGGATGCTTGATAACTATTATTATAAGCAAATTCGAAAAGAGGTAGAGATTTCTCCCAAGTCCCGCCGGAGTCGATAATACAGGACTGAAGCATGTATTCCAAAATATGAATTACTCTTTCTGACTGACCGTTAGTTTGCGGATGGAAGGTTGTACTAAGATTGACTCTGGTGCCTAGAGCTCCTTGTAAGGTTCTCTAAAACTGAGATACAAACAAAGGATCTCGATCAGATATGAGAGATTCAGGCACTCTGTGAAGCCGAATCACTTCCTTGATGTATAAGTCAACAAGCTATAGAGACCGTAGTCCATTCTAACTGGTAAGAAATGAGCTGACTTCGTAAATCGATCTACAATAACCCAAATATCATCATGCTTTACAGGGGTTAACGGTAGACCACTGACAAAGTCCATGGTTATCTTTACCCATTTCCATTTCGGTGGATCAATAGGTTGCAAGAGTCATGTAGGGGCACAATGATCTGCCTTAACACGTTGACACGTAAGGCACTTGGAAATATAATCAACAATAGCCTGCTTCATGCATGGCCACCAGTACAGTTCACGTAGATCTTTATACATTTTCACAGACCCAGGGTGAATGGAAAAAGAACTCAAATGAGCTTCAACAAGAATGTCGGAATGGAGAATTTCATCATTAGGCACACAAACTCGATCGTGAAAACATAAGAGTCCTTCAGAATTAATTCTGAAGTTAGGATTATCTGATAGTTTAGAGACAATGGCTTGGAGCTTGGAATCTTGTTCTTGCAAGTCCTTAATTCGAGAAATGATGGTAGAATGAACTTGAAGTTCAGCTACAAAGCATTGGTGCATCCGAAGCCGGAAGTGAGCGTTAATTGCTCGTGGAGCTACAAAAGAGCGGTGTAACAATGAGTTAACTTGCTTCACCAAACTTATAACTTCAATTTCATGATCAATGCTTACCAGGCAAAGGTTTGCGGCTGAGTGCATCAGCAACAACGTTGGCCTTGCCCGAATGATAATCAATGGCTAAATCATAATCCTTAAGAAGTTCCATCCACCTCTGTTGTCGTAGATTCAACTTCTTTTGTGTCAACAAGTATTTAAGGCTTTTGTGGTCGGTGAAAATATAGCATTTCTCCTTGTAGAGATAATGCCTCCAGATTTCCAATGCAAAGACAACTGCAGCCAATTCTAGGTCGTGGGTGGGATAGTTCATCTCATGTGGCTTAAGTTTCCTTGAAGCGTAAGCAATAACCTTACCTTCTTGCATCAATACGCACCTTATCCCAAGGTACGAGGCATCACTGTAAAATGTATAGTCTTTTCTAGAGTCAGGCTGGGTCAAGACAGGTGCATGGTTTAGGACTTGCTTTAGCTTATCAAAGCTTCTTTGTTGGACTTCGGCCCAAAAAAAAGGCGTCTCCTTCCGCAACAATTTAGTTAAAGGAGCAGCTAACATTGAAAATCCTTTCACAAACCTATGGTAATATCCAGCAAGCCCGAGAAAACTTCGAACTTCACCAACATTCTTTGGCGGATGCCAATCCACAATAGCTTGAATTTTCTTCGGATCTACTTGAATTCCCAAAGCTAATACAACATGCCCCAGAAAGGTGACTTTAGTGAGCCAGAATTCACACTTAGAAAACTTTGCGTACAACTGTTTCTCTCTCAGAGTCTGGAGTACAATACGTAGGTGGTCTCGGTGTTCCGATTCATTCTTGGAATAAACTACTAGCAAGCAAACTTTATACACAACTGATTGCGACATTGCCTTCTTGGGTGCCATTTATGACAGAAGTTACAGATTGGATGCAGAACACTCCGATTCGAACCTCCAGTACTCTCCACTGAGGCCGCCTTAGACCAGGACTGGGTGATAGTCTGTGGTCTCTGTATGTTCCCTGAGCGGGAAGGCTGTGAGAAAGAAATTTGCTTCGAACCCTGATACCTGCCTTTTTTGTTCCATTTGGGAGGTCGGGAGTCGATCCACGTTCTCTTCTCAGATTGGTTAGACATAATTCCTCTCTGAGCTCTCTGTGATGCTTTTGTTGCTTTGACTCTGTTCCCCAAATCCTGGAAATTGGTGATACCTAGGGCAGTAAACATTGGTCGCAGCTCATCACTAAACCCAGCAATAAACATTCGACACTTGTCTTCTTCTTTCTTTATAAACTCGGCTCCATATCGGCAATACCTACAGAAATCATTGTTGTACTGCTCGATTGGCCTCCCACCTTGTCTCAAATGAAGAAAAGTGATCTGCCTTTCCGCGAGATAGTACTCGATGATGTACTTGTTTCGGAATTCCTTGAGAAAGAATTCCCAAGTGACCGATTCTTCAGGAACTGTAAGAATGGTAGTCTCCCACCATATCAGAGCTTCATCGGTCAACAATGCAATAGCACATTCTAGCTTGTGTTCGTTGGAACATTGCAGCTGTTTATTTAAGATGCGTAGAGTGTTATCCAACCAGTATTCAGCTATTCCAAGGTTGCCATTATCATGTCCAGTGAAAGAATAAGCTCGGAGTGAAGCCAATTTGTCCACAGGGGCTCGGACGTACTGGCAATAGGAGGAGTAGGCTGAACGGGTGGTGTCGCTTGCATTGCAGTCATAAACTACTTAAACATATTGACCATATTTCGATAACATTCAGCCTGAGCAGTAGGTGCATCAGGCTCACCTCCCTGTACAAGAGAGTCATGTGGTTACGGTGGATTTGGAGGATTCCCTCCCCTAACCTCCTCGCCATGTGTCAAGGAGCCAACATTTTGCTCATCTACATGATATTCATTTTTTGTTGACATATCTATATGAAAGATCAGATTAGTCGACAAGTCACAATATACATGAAATAAAATTCATGGGTGGCAACGTAACACAATAACAATGAAATAGACATTGGTTTAGTCCTAGAATCGATTAAACTCTAGCTCTGATACCACAAATGTAACACCCCCTTCCCGGTCTAGAAGAGAATCAAGTCAGAGTATGTTATCGGAAGACGAAGCAACAAACAATGATATTAATTTTCATTTTTAACTCGTAATCGTTCAGTAAATAATATCCATCATATAGCCAAAGCACCCATTGTTCCAAATGATCAAACTGCATACATAATTATCAACCAAGGGTCATTTTACAACTATTATAAACATTTAGGACTAATTTGTAAATTTTAACAAACTTGAGGTCCCTTAACAAATAGACCTTGCCAAATTAAAATATATTACTAAAAGGTTGTACTTACCAATATTCATTCATTTCCAAAGCCGTTAACACTATCAATTTGACTCTACAAGAATCGGTGACTCAATTGCAAAACAATTAAAATTGTCCAATGAGCCATAACAGACTTACCTAACCCCGTTTCGAAACACCAAAGGCTGTTTCAGAACGGGTACTCGAGAGTCAACCCTATTGACCCCACTCTTTAGACTGTTCTGATACAGGTATGACCTGTATCGGAACGCATTGACCGACATTGATCTTGACTTGACCATTTCAAACCTGTATCGAAACAGGGTCACTAGTGGCAAACCATTTTGAAACATGTATCGAAACAGGGGTCACTAGTGGCAAACTGTTTCGAAACATGTATTGAAACAGAGGTCTCCAGAGGCAAAAATGTTCCGAAACGGCATCACTTCGTTCCAGAGCGCTCTTAATCTCAGGTTCAAAGTTAGGGTACCCGTATCGAAACGTCATCACCCGTTTTGATATGGTGAGACCTGTAATGATAGATTTTATCTGGTTTTTATAAAAATTACCCTACCAGACGATGTCCAATTACAAGGAAACTTTATACACAACATTCCATTGATGTAAACTGCTAGAATGAAAATTTTGATGGGATTAGATTCGATCCTCAAAAGGTTGAAGCGGTGATGAATTGAAAGTCGCCTAAGTCGGTCCACGAGGTGCGTAGTTTCCTTGTTTTGGCGAGATACTATCGTAGGTTCGTGGTTGGATTCTTAAGGATTGCTGCTCCTCTAACGAAGTTGTTGCAAAAGGATGTCAAGTTTAATTGAACGAAGGCTAGACATCAAGCTTTCGAGAAGTTGAAGATATCGTTGATGCAAGCTCCTATCTTGATTCAACCCGAATCAGGTAAAGAGTTTGTTGTTTATACTGATGCATCCTATGTTGGTTTGGGATGTGTATTGATGCAAGAAGGTAGAGTGGTAGCTTATGCATCTCGGAAATTGAAGGTTCACGACCGTAATTACCCTACGCATGACATCGAGTTAGCTTCGATGGTGTTTTTCCTTAAAATTTGGAGGTGTTACCTTTATGGTGACAAGTGTACGATGTACACGGACCACAAAAGTTTGAAGTGTAACGCCCCGGTTTTGGGCTTAGAAGTTTTGGGTTTGGACCGGTTCGGTCAAAGTGCGGTTCGAATATAAAAGAGTGAAATTAGGAAAGCCTAGTTCGGGTTGCATTAAAAATATGGAAAAATGTCTTAAAATTCTCTTTTATTATATATAAAAGTGTATGATGTACACAAACCACAAAAGTTTGAAGTACTTGATGTCACAAAAAGAGTTGAATCTTAGGCAACAAAGGTTGCTAGAGTTGCTTAAGGATTATGATCTGACGATTGAGTACCATCCAGGGAAGGCTAATGTGGTAGCCGATGCTTTGAGTAGGAAGGTGGCTGTGGAGTTAGGGGTGATGTTTGCTCAGTTGAGTATAACGTGAGATGGTCGTTTGGTGACTATGTTACAAGTGAAACCCTCGTTGGTAGAGTTGGTCAAGGAATAGCAGTTGTTGGATGATTCATTGGTACCACATGTCGAGGACGTCGCGAGAGTTGATCAAGGAGAAGCATCGATACATGAAAGACATCGTGGATTTTACTCAATTCTAGAGGTAGAAAAAGTCTATATGCTGCTGGGCAAATCTTTTCAACAATCTCAAAAGGTCAAATGAATCGAGGGCTCAATTTTCCCTTCTTGCCAAACCTCAAGACTTTCTTCCACGATGACACTTTAAGAAAGGCTTTCTCACTGACTTCATATTGAATGTCTCTCCTTTTAAGGTCAGCATAAGCTTTTAGCCGATCGAAGGCAGCCTTGAGACGATCATGAATAATGGTAACTCGTTCCTTAGTTTCACAAAGCAAGTCAGGGCCTAACACTCTCTCCTCACCCAGCTCCGACCAACACAACGGAGTTTTGCATCGTCTACCATACAATGCTTCATACAGGGCCATTTGGATGGATGCTTGATAACTATTATTATAAGAAAATTCGACAAGAGGTAGAGATTTCTCCCAAGTCTCGCTGAAGTCGATAATACAGGCCCGAAGCATGTCTTCCTAAATCTGAATTACTCTTTCAGACTAACCGTCAGTTTGAGGATGGAAGGTTGTGCTAAGATTGACCCTGGTGCCCAGTGCTCTTTGTAAGGTTCTCTAAAACCGAGATACAAACCGAGGATCTCGATTAGAGATAATAGATTCAGGCACTCCGTAAAGCCGAGTAACTTCCTTGATGTATAAGTCAGTTAGCTTAGGGAGACTGTAGTCCATTCTAACTGATATGAAATGAGCCGACTTCGTAAACCGATCTACAATAACCCAAATAGCATCATGCTTTGCAGGGGTTAACAGTAGACCAGTGACAAAGTCCATGGTTATCTTTGCCCATTTCCATTTCGGTGGATCAATAGGTTGCAAGAGTCATGAAGGGGCACAATGTTCTGCCTTAACACGTTGACACATAAGGCACTTGGAAATATAATCAACAATAACCTGCTTCATGCATGGCCACTAGTATAGTTCACGTAGATCTTTATACATTTTCACAGACCCAGGGTGAATGGAAAAAGAACTCAAATGAGCTTCAACAAGAATGTCGGAATGGAGAGTTTCATCATTAGGCACGCAAACTCGATCGTGAAAACATAGGAGTCCTTCAGAATTAATTCTGAAGTCAAGATTATCTGATTGTTTAGAGACAATGGCTTGGAGCTTGGAATCTTGTTCTTGCAAGTCCTTAATTCGGGAAATGATGGTAGAATGAACTTGAAGTTCAGCTACAACGCATTGGTGCTTCCGAAGCCAGAAGTGAGCGTTGATTGCTCACGGAGCTACAAAAGAGCTATGTAACAATGAGTTAACATGCTTCACCAAACTTATAACTTCAATTTCATGATCAATGCTTACCAGGCAGAGGTTTTCGGCTGAGTGCATCAGCAACAATGTTGACCTTGCCCGAATGATAATCAATGACTAAATCATAATCCTTAAGAAGTTCCATCCACCTCCGTTGTCGTAGATTCAACTCCTTTTGTGTCAACAAGTATTTAAGGCATTTGTGGTCGGTGAAAAGATAGAATTTCTCCCCGTAGAGATAATGCCTCCAGATTTTCAATGCAAAGACAACTGCAGCCAATTCTAGGTCGTGGGTGGGATAGTTCATATCATGTGGCTTAAGTTGCCTTGAAGCGTAAGCAATAAGCTTACCTTCATGCATCAACACGCACCCTAACCCAAAGTGCGAGGCATCACTGTAAAATGTATAGTCTTTTCCAGACTCAGGCTGGGTCAAGACACGTGCATGGTTTAGGACTTGCTTTAGCTTATCAGAGCTTCGTTGTTGGACTTCGGCCCAAACAAAAGGCGTCTCCTTCCGCAACAATTTAGTTAAAGGAGAAACTAACATTGAAAATCCTTTCACGAACCTACGGTAATATCCAGCAAGCCCAAGAAAACTCTGAACTTCACCAACATTCTTTGGCAATCCACAATAGCTTGAATTTTCTTCGAATCTACTTGAATTCCCAAAGCTGATACAACATGCGCCAGAAAGGCCACTTTAGTGAGCCAGAATTCACACTTAGAAAACTTTGCGTACAATTGTTTCTCTCTTAGAGTCTGGAGTACAATACGAAGGTGGTCTCGGTGTTCCGATTCATTCTTGGAATAAATTAAGATATCGTTTATGAACACCACAACGAATTTAACAAGATAGGGTCTGAATAACCGATTCATTAAATCCATGAAAGTTGTCGATGCATTCGTTAGTCCGAAAGGCATTACTAAGAATTTGTAATGTCCATATCTTGTACGAAAGGCAGTCTTGGGCACATCACACTCTTTGATTTTCATTTGATAGTAACCCGACCTGAGATCAATCTTGGAGAACACAGAAGCATCTTTTAATCGATCGAACATGTCGTCTATCCTGGGAAAATGATCCTTATTCTTAATGGTGACTTTGTTCAGTTGTCTTTAATCAATGCACAAACACGTCGAACCATCTTTCTTCTTGACAAAAAGAACCGGAGCTCCCCAAGGTGAAGAGCTCGGCCGGATAAAACCCTTGTTCATAAGGTCTTGGATTTGAGCTTTTAATTCCTTCAACTCCACAGCCGCCATTCAATATGGTGCAATGGAAACTGAAGCGGTCCCAAGTTGCACCTCAATACTAAATTCCACTACACGGGTTCGGGGCAATCCTGAAAGCTCGTCAGGGAAAACATCTGGGAATTCATTTACCATATCAATGTCATAGATCTAAGGTTAATTCTTGGATTCGGTGAACAATGCACACAACATGGAGTTCTGAGATTCCATCAACATTATTATTTCCTTACCAAGGCCTCGAAGATACAATTTCCGCTTACTGCAGTCTACCCACACTTGATGGTTACTAAGCCAACCCAAGCATATGATCGCATCAAACTCGTAGATTTGTAAAACTAGAAAGTTCGTAGGGAACAGAATTCATTGAATCATGATTACGAAATTCTAACATACAAGACATAGAATGACACAATCATCTAATGGATTTGTCACAGAGACCTTCGTTGCTAAAGGTTCACTAGACATCCTATGTCTTTTAACCAATTCCAGGCTTATAAAAGAATGTGTAGATCCAGGGTCAATCAATACATACAATGAGTGTGCATATAACATAACGGTACCTGCTATAACATCAGGCTCGTAATCTTCCTCGTAGCTTCTCACGTGATACAACTGAGCAGAGGCCTTCGATTCTTGCTTATTGCCTTGCTTCCCGGATCCGCCTGGCCTACCTGAAGTTCCCGATGGTACTTGCCTTGGCCCTTTTCCCGAAAGGACTAAGCAGGTGAAGAGACATCCCCGTGTACAACTACTGACTTAGAGGGATTCTGTGGACAATCCCTGATAAAATGTCCTTGTTCACCACAAAAGAATCATGCCCCCGTCTTCTTGCGACATTGCCTTGCTGGGTGCCGTTTCTGATAGAAGTTACAGACTGGATGCTAAACACTCCGATTCGAACCTCCAGTACTCTACACTAAGGCCGCCTTAGACCAGGACTGGGTGATAGCCTGTGGTCTCTCAATATTCCCTGAGCGGGAAGGCTGTAAGAAAAAGGTTTGCTTCGAACCCTGATACCTGCCTTTTTTTTTCCATTTGGGAGGTCGGGAGTCACTCCACGTTCTCTTCTCAGTTCGGTTAGACATAATTCCTCTCTGAGCTCTCTGTGATGCTTCTGTTGCTTTAACTCAGTTCACCAAATCCTAGAAATTGGTGATACCTAGGGCAGTAAACATTGGTCGCAGCTCATCACTCAACCGAGCAATAAACATACGGAACTTGTCTTCTTCTTTCTTTATAAACTTGGCTCCATATCTGCAATACCTACAGAAATCATGGATGTACTGCTCGATTGGCCTCCCACCTTGTCTCAAATGAAGAAAAGTGCTCCGCCTTTCCGTGAGATAGTACTCGCTGATGTACTTGTTTCGGAATTCCTTGAGAAAGAATTCCCAAGTGACTGATTCTTCAGGAACTATAAGAATGGTAGTCTCCCACCACATCAGAGCTTCATCGGTTAACAAAGCAATAATATATTCTAGCTTGTGTTCGTCGGAACATTGCACCTGTTTATTCAAGATGCGTAGAGTGTTATCCAACCATTATTCAGCTATTCCAAGGTCGTCATCATCCTGTCCAGTGAAAGAATAAGCTCGGAGTGAAGCCAGTTTGTCCACATGGGCTCGGACGTACTGAGCAATAGGAGGAGTAGGCTGAACTGGTGGTGTCAATTGCATTGCAGTCATAAACTGCTTAAACATATTGGCCATATTTTGATAACATTCAGCCTGAGCAGTAGGTGCATCAGGTTCAGCACCCTGTACAAGAGAGTCCTATGGTTGCGGTGGATTTGGAGGATTCCCTCCCCTAACCTCCTCGCCATGTGTCAAGGAGCCAGCATTTTGCTCATCTACATGAGCTTCATTTGTCGGTGACATATCTATATGAAAGATCGGATTAGTCGACAAGTCACAATACACACGAAATAAAACTCATGGGTGGCAAAGTAACACAATAACAATGCAATATACTTTGGTTTAGTCCTAGAATCGACTAAACTCTAGCTCTGATACCACAAATTTAACACCCCTTCCCGGTGTAGAAGAGAATCAAGTCAGAGTATGTGATCGGAAGACGAAGCAACAAACAGTGATATTAATTTCCATTTTTAACTCGTAATCGTTTAGTAAATAATGTCCATCATATATCCAAAGCACCCATCGTTCCAAAAGATCAAAGTGCATACATAATTATCAACCAAGTGTCATTTTACAACTATTATAAACATTTAGGACTAATTTGTAAATTTTAACAAACTTGAGGTCCCTTAACAAATAGACCTTGCGAAATTGAAATATATTACTAAAAGGTTGTACTTACCAAAATTCATTCATTTCCAAAGCCGTTAACACTATCAATTTGACTCTACAAGAATCGGTGACTCAATTGCAAAACAATTAAAATTGTCCAATGAGCCATAACATACTTACCTAACCCCATTTCAAAACACCAAAGGCAGTTTCAGAACGGGTACTCGAGAGTCAACCCTATTGACCCAACTCTTTAGACTATTTCGATACATGTATGACCTGTATCGGAACGCATTAACCGACATTGACCTTGACTTGACTGTTTCGAACCTGTATCGAAACAGGGGTTACCAGTGGCAAACCATTTTGAAACATGTATTGAAACATGGGGTCACCAGTGGCAAACCGTTTTGAAACCTGTATTGAAACAGAGGTCTCCAGAGGCAAAAATGTTCCGAAACGGCATCACTTCGTTCCGGAATGCCCTTAATCTCAGGTTCAAAGTTAGGGTACCTGTATCGAAATGTCATCACCCGTTTTGATACGGTGAGACCTGTAATGACAAATTTTATCTGGTTTTTATAAAAATTACCCTACCAGACGATGTCTAATTACAACGAAACTGTATACACAACATTCCATTGATATAAACTACTAGCATGAAAATTTTCAAGGTTATATGAGTACGTTTACTTCGCTTTAACCTTTTTAGCAAAATATGAATATTTAAAGCAATATTAGCAAAACCAAAATAGGCATTTAGGGCCATAGACTTTAATACAAAATGGGCAAGCCACTAACACCACAAAACGAGCATATTTGACTAGTCTAACTACTTTGCCACCTTTTTAGGAGTTCGAAAACATAAATACATTACTTGTATTTTAATAGTGACTTGTCTTTGTGGCCGATCCGATCTTCCAACGAACAACTCTTTAACATCAAAATGCATGACGAAAGACACATTAGGCACACCTTGCCTAGTGAGGTAGTCACTAATAACATAAATGATGGAAGGCCTTACCTACAATGATACATAAATTCATATTAATATGATCAATGCCATATATCAATGCATAAAGAAAATAACATGTTTCTTTTTCATTCATAATTCCTTGGATTGAATTAAGATCGTGGATACGCGAATTCTTACGCCTTGCCAAATCAAAGAATGGTCTAATCCCTCCGCCTCGCAAAAGTGACCAATAACAATACACATCCCTCCGCCTCGCCAAATCAATATAGGCCATAGCCTGAGGACCGTAGTCCACTCGTACATTGATGTAACCCCCATAGCTCGGCCTAGACGCTTGACCCGAACTACGAAGATTACACGAGGAAAACCAAAGTCAACCCGAAAGTCAACCTTGATTAACGACCCTTTTTTTCTATTTATCTTTTCTAGATGCACATTATGCCTATGTGATTACCCAAGAATCATATGAGAGAAGGGCACAACGTTCGAAAAGCAATTAAGGACTCAATTGCATGAATTACACTTTTAGGGACCAAACTGTAGATTTTAGAAAATATAAGGACTTTGCAGATTTTAAGTTTACCAATATGTAATTAGTCATATTACATGCTTCTCTGTCAAATTTCAACTTAAAGGGACATTTCAAGCTCAAGCAATTGCATCCACAACATTCAGGACTAAAATGTAAAACATGCGAACTCAAAACAATTCAAAATCACCATCCAACGGTCATCCGTTTCGGAACACTGACCTTCGTACCGGAACGCCCGTATCGAAACAGTGTTGACCATTTTGGTACTCGTGTGCGTTCCGAGACCGGCATCGAAACAGGCCTCTCCAGTAGCAAACATGTTCTAAAACACCTTCAGTCGTTCCGAAACACCACGGCCATCACAGGCCTCTGTTTCGAAACAGTTAAGGGTGTTTCGATACACCATGCTTTGTAGCAACAGAAAATGTTGGTTTTTCACCTCTTAACCCACTCAAACATGCTTCATATCATACCATAACATACCAGCAACTTGCTTTGACATTAGACAACGTGTTTAGGAAACTTAAGCTAGAGCATGACATCAAACACATGAACACTCATTCTATATGCATGCTTCCTAGCCACAAATCCAAATATAAGCTTTCAAACCTCAAATCACACAAACAAAACCATTTACAAACTCCAAAAGCCACACCAAACTTATTACAACCATAGGGAGTTCCAAAACACATCTCCCAACTATAACCAAGAAACCCCGTTGTCAATTATCAATACTAAAGCATGTAAAACATCACCATACACGAGCTTTGCACTTCCTTGGATGTTCTTAACCTTCTTGCTGCACAAAAACACTTCAATTATTTGTATTGTTGGTAAAAGAGAGCGTAAGCACATTTGCTTAGTGAGGCAAGCTCTAAAGAAAAACAACATAACAATGCATTATTCAAAACACTTTCAGAAAAGCCTTTTTCTGCAACATGCCCATTCTAACTCATGCTTGAAAACCATTTCAAAGAAAAACTTCGTTGAAAACACATATACCTCAATTCTATCTCATGCATTTAAACCAATACAAATCTCATGGCAAGGACATACACATGCTTGTGAAAAGTAAAGCATTTCATATACAAATCTCATATGCATTTCTCATAGCTTAAATCATCTCATCAATAGGTACATTGGAATCAAAAGAATTTTCATATATTATATTGGCATTTCACATCTCATTATTACTCGGATAATGCAGACAACTTTCTCAAACACACTAGACACTTCCGTTGGAATCTCAAATCATCGTACTCACTCGTCTAGTAAACATAATTTTCGGTGGAATCTCACATCACTATACTCACATGGCGAAATCTCTAATGGCTGATTTCTCCTTGATTTGGGCAAGTTTTCTTGAAAATCCAATTTGAAAACAAGAGGATTTGGTGAGGAAAAGATTAAGAATCAAAATGAGATTGAAATCTCATCAAAAGGAATGAAAATCAGAGGCTAATTGAGGGAGGAAATGTGTTTGGCTGAGTAGAAATTGAGAGAAAATGAAATGAGAGAAAATTGACGTAAGGTAGTTATGAAAAGTGAAAGATGGTTTTTCCTTTTAATTATCTTTATTTCCCTTAATTAAAACATTATTAAAATCACTCAAAATAAGGAGAAATATGATTAAAAACATTTTGGCAAAATTAGCTCCTTAAAGATTCAAAGTTTCAATTCTTTACAAAACAATCACTATTTAACTTTTGCAAAAACTACGATTTGGTCACTACACCGAAATATAGTATTTCCAAACCTTATTTTGTAAAATTATTTTCACCATAATCATTCATATAATTAATGAGGATTTTTAGGTATTTTTCCATATTTTTAAAACATCCCGAACTAGCGAACTCTAAAACATCTAGGCCCAAAATCGGGGAGTTACAACTCTCCCCCTCTAAAGAAATTTCGTCCTCGAAATTTAGCTAGAGGAAAAAGGTAAGGAAATTGCTTCTTCATGTCTTCCTTCCTTTCCCACGTGGCTTCCTCAGCACCACGATGTCTCCACAACACTTTGACCAACTAAATGGTCTTACCACGGAGAACCTTACTATCCGAATCCAAAATCTCAACAGGTTCCTCATCATATGTCAAATCTAGATTCAACTCAACTTCCTCGACATGCATAACATGCGAAGGGTCCAATCTATACCTCCAAAGCATGGATACATGAAACACATTATGTATCTTTTCTATCTCTTGAGGTAGTCTCAGCTTATAAGCAACATGACCCACACGTTCTATCACCTCGTATGGTCTAATGTACCTTGGGCTTAGCTTGCCCTTCCAGCCAAACCTCACCACCTTCTTCCAATGTGAAACTTTCAGAAAACACACGATCACCGACATCAAATTCTATCTCCTTACGCTTCAGATCCGCGTAAGATTTTTGCCGATCCGATGTCGCCTTCAACCGCTCAAAAATGAGCTTCACCTTCTCGGTGGTTCCTTTTAGCAAAGCTGGCATCGAGACCAACTTTTGTCTCATTTCAGCCCAACAAAGAGGAGTTCTGCACTACCTCCTGTACAAAGCTTCATAAGGTGTTATTTGAATACTCGCCTGGTAACTGTTATTATGAGAAAACTCTACCAAAGGCAAGTGCTTCTCCCAAGAGCCTTGAAATTCAATAACACAACACCTCAACATATCCTCAAGCACTTGGATAACATGCTCCGACTATCCATCCGTTTGCGGATGATAAGAAGTACTGAAATTCAGCCGCATACCCAATGCTTGATGCAAACACTCCCAAAACCTTGTAGTAAACCTCGAATCTCTATCCGGCACTATAGATTTTGGTACACCATGCAAACGTGTACAACTCCGAAAGCTTATCTAAGGTGTACGTAGTATGCACAGGCAAGAAATGTGCACCCTTTGTAAGGCGATCCACAATCACCAAAATAGAATTCTTCTTTGATGGCGATAAAGGCAAACCAGACACAAAGTCCATGGTGATCCTCTCCCATTTCCATTCAGGGATCCTTAATAGCTGCAACAACCCTAAAGGAAATTGATGTTCATCCTTAACCCGATGACAAACCATACATGTGCTAACATACTGAGCAACATCTTTCTTCAACCCCACCCAATAGTACTCATCCTTCAGATCACAATACATCTTTGTACTACCAGGGTGCATAGCAAAAGGACTACTCTGAGCTTCGGTCAGAATAGTACGCCTCAACTCAGCATCATTCGACACCACTATCTGACTCCCAAAACATAAAACACCATCATCATTAAAACAAAAATCTGATGGCCTATCTTTAGCAATATCTTGAACATGTGGCACCAAGGAATCATCCAACAGTTGTTTATCCTTTATCAACTAGATTAGAGATGGTTTCACTTGGAATTCAGCAACAAGACCACCATCTCGCGATATGCTCAAGCTAGAAAACATCGCTCTTAACTACACTGCCACTTTCCTGCTCAAAGCATCGGCCACAACATTGGCCTTCCCTGGATGATACTCGATCGTTAGATCGTAATCCTTAAGTAACTCCACCCAGCGTCGTTGCCTAAGATTTAACTCCTTCTGAGACATCAAATACTTCAAACTTTTGTGATCTGTATACACCGTACACTTCTCACCATAGAGATAATGTCTCCAGATCTTTAGAGCAAAAACCACTACAGCCAACTCAATGTCATGCGTGGGATAATTGCGCTCTTGCACTTTCAACTGCCGCGATGCATAAGCCACCACCTTACCCTCTTGCATTAACACACACACCCAAACCAACATAGGATGCGTCAATATACACCACAAACTCTTTCCCAGATTCAGGTTGAACCAAGATAGGAGCTTGCGTCAAAGCTGCTTTTAACTTCTCAAAAGCATGATGTCTCGCTTCTGTACACTCATACTTAACATCCTTTTGCAACAACTTCGTCAAAGGGGCAGCAATCTTAGAAAATTCATCCACAAACCTCTGGTAGTATCCTACCAACCCAAGGAAACTACGGACTTCATGAACGGACTTAGGAGGCTTCCAATTCATCACTGCTCAACCTTCTGGGGATCAACTCGAATCCCTTCAGCCGAAACCACGTGATCAAGGAAAACAATTTCCTTTAGCCAAAACTCACATTTGCTCAGCTTAGCATAAAGCTGATTTTCCAACAGCGCTTGCAAAACAATCCTCAAATGACCTTCATGCTCCTCCTCAGTACGAGAGTACACAAGGATATCATCGATGAACACCACAACGAACTTTTCAAGAATTCATGGAACACCCTATTCATCATGTCCATGAAAGCAGCAGGAGCATTGGTTAATCCGAACGACATCACAAGGAACTCATAATGGCCATATCTTATTCGAAAGGTTGTTTTCGGCACATCCTTCACCTTTAACTAATATTACCCTGACCTCAAATCAATTTTTGAAAACACAGCCGCTCCCTGAAACTGATCAAAAAGATCATAAATCCTTGGCAAAGGATACTTGTTCTTGAGGGTCAACTTATTTAGCTGAGGATAATCAATGCACATCCTCATCGTGCCATCTTTCTTTTTCACAAACAAGACCGGTGCACCCCAAGGTGACACACTAGGCCGAATAAAGCCACAGTCAAGCAACTCCTGAAGTTGCGTTTCAACTCTTTCAACTCTTTGGGTGCCATGCGATAAGGAGCAATGGACACTGGAGTTGTGTTCTCACACAACTCAATTCCAAATTCAACCTCTCGACTAGGCGGCAAACCAGGTAATTCCTCCGGAAACACTCTAGGGAACTCACACACGGTTCTTATATCATGTACGCGCACCTCCTTTGAACTGTGTGTTGAGTGTGTAAAAGTTCTATCATTTACACCTTTTTAAACCCATATTTCTGCTGCATTCAAGCATCATTTCATTGCATTTAGGTTAGTTTTCAATAAAACATCACAATTATATAAAAGGCACGGATTCTACTGAAAGATGGTTATTTTTGCAGGTATCTGTCACAGTAGATGTTGAAGGCAGGTGCAGGGCAGATAAACAGGAGAGCTGAACTAGACAAGCAGCTGAAGAAGACGAACCTGTCACGGACCTGTCGTGACAGCATGATGACAGCAGATTCATGAAAAGGAAAAGTGAAGTGGACCTCGATAGATAGAGAAAAATCTGCTCGTCTGTCGTGTGGAAGCCGAATATTTTTCCAAGCCTCGGATCAAAAGATATGTCAAGCCAAAGCTCAAAGAGAAGAATTCCCATGTAAACAAGGAGGCGACTGAAAAGTAGGAATCCTTAGAGATTTAGTCTTTATTAGAATCTTACTTTTAATTAAAGTTGTAATCCTTGTTACCTTAGATAACTTGAGCCCAAAGCTTATATAAAGGGCATAGATTAAACCTAGGGCATAGCCGACTACCCCATAACCTAAACCAAAACCCTGCCGTCTACCTGTCACCGATATGTTCTAATTTCCCCTAGGGCTACGGGTTGTTTTGTAAAGTAGTTGCAAGGGTTGCTTTGTTTTAGGATTTTTCAAGTTCAATAAAATAAACTTCAAGTTCTTTTATCTTGGTTTTAATATCTTGCAAGAGCATCGGGAGAGCATTGTGAGGTTATCCATTTACTTAGCATCGGGAGAGTTAAGTATACGAAAGAGATAAAAGCGTGTTCTCTAGTTTATAGTTGAACCATCTCGTGCTTAGGGATAAGGCGAGGTTAAGTGGCTAAGGAAGATTTCATACACATCGGTGTTCATCCTTCGATTCACGCCGGGAGGTATCATCAAAGACGTGATCATCGACAGACTTGTGCCTAGGGATAGGGCAAGGCAGATCTGGGATTCTTGCCAAGCTTGAAGTACGGAGTTAGTGTTCGCTGCCGCGATAGCTGACGGACAGACGCCGCGACAGGTGCTGTCGGCGACGGGTGCGACGACAGAACTGGAGATCCTAAGCAATTCAATACCTACACTACTGAGCAACTCAATACCAGCCCATTCTCTCTACCTTGATATCTCAATTCCTTTTAATTACGTTTTCACTTTATTATTCTCGTGACAATTCTTAATTATTTCCTTTACTTTCGTGCAGTGAATTTAGGTGAAGCTATTAGCCCAATCCCTGTGGAGACGATATCCGATACTTTGTATCACTTTACTACTTGCGTCGTGTATACTTTCACTACAATTGCGATAGACTATTTTACACGCAACAAGTTTTTGGCGCCGTTGCCGGGGATTGGCAACATAACTACACCTTTCTTTCCTTGCACTTTTTGTTTTTATTTTCGTTTTTTTTTTTTTTAATTTTTCTTTTGTGTTTTTAAACTCTTGCTTTTCACAAGGTTTTCCTGTTTATGCGCAGATCGAAAAGAGGTAAAGATCCTGAGTATAAATTAGATCCGGAGATTGAACGTTCCTTTAATCTCAAGAAACAGATTCGCCACCTCTTAGACCGAAACGAATACCTTGAAGAACAGCTAGAGCAGATGGGCCATAACCAACCTGCTGGTGGTTTCATACCACCCCTTGGCAATAATAACCCACCTGTCGGCGACCCGCCTGGGGCAGATAGACGACGGTCATGTCGTGACTACATGCTGAACGATCATGTAGAGCTGGAGACCACGCTGCCGGATATTGACGTTGACAACTTCGAGCTTAAACCTGTCATGTTTAGTATGATCAACAATGCCGGGCAGTTTGGTGGTTCTGCAACAGAAGATGCCAGGGAGCATCTCAAAACGTTCCAGGAGATCTGTGGTTCGTTTAGACTACCAGGAGTTAGTCCGGAGATACTGAGGCTTCGGTTATTCCCCCATTCATTGAGGGACAGAGCTAAAACTTGGTGGAATAAACTTACACCGGGTTCTATCATGACTTGGGCAGATTTAACTCGTGAATTTTTGTCTCGTTTTAATCCTTCACATTTAGCTGAGCGATTACGTAATGAAATTGCTACTTTTCAACAGGAAGATGACGAGCCAATGCACGAGGCCTGGGACAGATTCACAACTCTTCTACGAAACTGCCCAATGCATGGATTCCCCGTCTGGAATCAGGTAACTAAGTTTTATAATGCTGCTAACTTACAAACTCGCATTCGAATTGATTCTGCAGCAAATGGACTACTATTGGACAAAGATCCAGACGAGGCACTGCAAGTTCTGAAACATCTGGCTAAGAATGAGGAGCAGTTTCCAACCGCTAGAAGAGGGGGTAAACGGGTCCTTGCTGTCATGGATTATGAGGCCGACAGCACTATGAAATCACAGGTAGCATTCCTCACTAAAGCCATGAAACACTTATTGAGTGAAGAGGAAGTACGAGGGTTTGCTGTCGAGGAAGTTTGTGCTACATGTGAGGGAAATCATAGCAGGGATGAGTGCCCTATAAATATAGAAGAAGGAAAATATGTTGGAAATTACAAGCCAAACTATAATTCCAACAATTACAACCCTAATTGGAGGAAAGACCCCAAATTTTCATGGAGTAACCCCAACAATGCTCTAAATCCGCAAGCATATAATCAGAATCAGGGGGTCCTAGATTGTTGACGCGACAGCAGCCACAGCCGCAAAACCTGCCGCAGAACCTGCCGCCTCAGCAACAACAGCAGCCACCACCTGCCACGAGTAGTATATTGGAGCAAACGCTGGCCACCTTTATGTCTCAGACTGGCACGTATATGGATAACATCAATAAGTTTGTCAAGAAAACGGAAGACTTTATGGATGAAACTAAGATGAGAATGACAAACCATGAGGCCACCTTGAAATCTCTAGAGACACAAATGGGTCAGGTGTCGCAGCATATTAAGCCACGGCAGAATGGAGGATTCCCTAGCAATACTGAAAATGCTAGAACGCCCCCTCATGAGCAATGTAAGGCGATTACTACTAGGAGTGGGAAAAAGTTACCAGGGCCGGAAAAAGAAGCTGAAACAGAAAAGAAACCTGCCTTGGATAAACCTGCCGAGGAAGCTGCCCCAGCAGGTAATGAACAGACTGCTGCCGATGAGCCTGTCACGACAGCAGAAGCGACAGAGGAGAAAAAAGATGAGTATCGACCTCAGATTCGCATGCAGTGGGAAGGGCGCATTGCTGATTATCGCCCTCCACCACCTTTTCCGCAACGGATACAGCAAGCTAAGCATGAATCTCAACTTAAAAAGATTTATGATATTTTTAAACAGGTTCATATTAACATTCCGTTGTTAGATGCTGTTAGGGAAATGCCCGGTTATGCTAAATTTCTCAAGGATGTTATGTCTAAAAAATCTAAACTTGGGGAATTTGAAACGGTAAGGATGCAAGAAGGTTGCATGAGTATTCTTCATCGACAACCACCCCAGAAAAAGAAGGATCCAGGGAGCTTCCTCATACCTTGCGTAATCGGAGATAAATTTATGGGTAAGGCATTATGTGATCTTGGTGCTAGTGTCAATCTAATGCCCAAATCTGTTTTTCAGAAATTAGGTATTGGCAAGGCGCGGCCCACGACAGTTACCCTACAGTTAGCCGACCGCTCTTACGTTCACCCCGAGGGAAAATTGAAGACATCTTGGTAAGAGTGGATAAACTTATTTTTCCTGCTGACTTTCTTATTTTAGATTGTGAGGCAGATGAGAACGCACCAGTCATCCTAGGGCGACCCTTCTTAGCCACGGGAAGATCATTGATTGATGTGGAGAAAGGAGAACTCACCATGCGCGTAAACGATCAAGAAATTAAGTTGAATGTTCTCCAAGCAATGAAACATGCTGATGTGGATGAAGAATGCAAGGCCATCATTGAGGTGACCTTTGATCAACCCTGCATCAGGTCAGGCTGGCAGGATATAAAATTTGGTCACTGCTGCGACAGCCATTTACAAGCCTGTCACGACAGCAACGACGACAGCACCGACGACAGCAACTCCTCTGAATCCAATTCATCTGATACTGAAGGTCATGAGGAGGTAGACTGGTTAGACCATCGCCCAGGTAAGTTATTCGAACCCTTGAATTACACTTCGGATAACCATTTAATCCAAAAGCCATCTACTGTTGAACCACCTGTCTTAGAACTTAAGCCCCTGCCAGGGCAGCTTAAATATGCTTATCTTGGTAGTGATAAAACACTACCCGTGATCATCTCTGCTAAGCTGCCGCAGGAACAGGAACGACAGCTGATCGACATGTTGAGGCAGCATAAAAGGGCGATAGGATGGACTATAGCAGACATTCAGGGCATTAGTCCGGCAATCTGTATGCACAAAATCCTCCTAGAGGAAGATCATAAGCCGACTATTGATGCCCAAAGGCGGTTGAACCTTGCAATGAAGGAGGTAGTGCGTAAGGAAATAATTAAATGGTTAGACGCTGGTATCATTTACGCCATCTCCTATAGCAAATGGGTAAGCCCGGTGCAATGTGTTCCCAAGAAAGGAGGCATGACTGTGATAACCAACGAAAACAATGAGCTAATCCCAACCAGGACTGTGACCGGTTGGAGGGTTTGTATGGACTATCGGAAGCTTAACAAAGCTACCCGAAAAGACCACTTTCCTTTACCCTTTATTGATCAAATGCTTGATAGATTAGCGGGTAAACCTTATTATTGTTTTCTTGATGGTTATTCAGGATATAATCAAATTGCTATTGCACCGGAGGACCAAGAGAAAACGACTTTCACCTGCCCCTACGGAACATACGCATTTAGGAGGATGCCGTTTGGACTCTGTAACGCACCTGCCACCTTCCAAAGGTGCATGATGGCAATATTCTCCGACATGGTAGAGGACTTCCTTGAGATCTTCATGGATGATTTTTCTGTCTTTGGAGACGATTTTGAGAGCTGCCTTGGCAACCTTCAAAAGGTACTTGAAAGATGTGAAAAAAGCTAATCTTGTTCTTAATTGGGAAAAATGCCATTTTATGGTAGATGAGGGGATAGTTTTAGGCCATAAGATTAGCTGTCGTGGGATAGAAGTCGACAGGGCAAAGATTGAAGTCATAGAGAAGCTGCCACCGCCAACCACAGTCAAGGGCATTAGGAGTTTCCTAGGGCATGCTGGTTTCTATAGGAGATTTATTGCAAATTTCTCAAAAATCACGAAGCCCTTATGTCATCTCTTAGAGCAGAACCGACCCTTTAACTTTAATGAAGAATGTACTGAAGCATTCAAGGTTCTGAAGGAAAAACTAGTGACAGCCCCCATAGTACAGCCACCAGACTGGACGCAACCGTTTGAAATTATGTGTGATGCTAGTGACTATGCTGTCGGGGCAGCACTTGGGCAGCGCAAGGACAGGCTGTTTCATGTCATATATTATGCCAGCAAAACATTGAATGACGCCCAAGTAAACTATACCACCACAGAAAAGGAGCTGTTAGCTGTGGTGTTCTCCATCGACAAGTTTCGTTCTTACATACTTGGAACGAAGGTAATAGTACATACTGATCATTCTGCCCTTAAGTACTTGTTCGCAAAGAAGGATGCAAAGCCTAGGTTGATAAGATGGATCTTGCTATTACAAGAATTCGACCTTGAAATCAAAGACAAAAAGGGGACAGAAAATCAGGTGGCAGATCACTTGTCGAGGTTGGAGATGGGACAGAGTCTACCTGTAGATGAGACACACATACTAGAGACCTTCCCCGATGAGCAGCTCTTTGCTGCCGCAATAGCTGTCGCGACAGCCATGGCGGCAGGTAAGTCTTCTAACCTTCCCTGGTATGCTGATTTCGTTAATTTTATAGTTAGCAGAATATTACCTTCTGATCTTACTTATCAAGCCAGGAAGAGGTTTCAAAATGATGTTAAACATTATTATTGGGACGAACCTCTTCTTTTCAAATTGTGCGCAGATCAGGTTATAAGGAGATGTGTACCACAAGAAGAACAAGAAGACATTCTCCATCACTGTCATGCCTCACAATATGGAGGACACTTAGGAGGCAACAAAACTGCTGCCAAGGTGCTGCAGTCAGGTTTCTACTGGCCGACACTGTATAAGGACGCACAGGAATTTTACAAAAACTGTGACAGGTGCCAGCGGACAGGTAACATCTCAAGGAGAAACGAGATGCCACTGCAGAATATCTTAGAAGTCGAGATCTTCGACGTATGGGGGATTGATTTTATGGGACCTTTTCCATCTTCATGTGGAAATCTTTACATCCTCCTAGCAGTAGATTATGTCTCCAAGGTAATTGCTGCCGCCTTGAGAAAATATGGTGTCAAGCACAAGATAGCGACAGCATACCACCCACAGACCAATGGACAGGCTGAGATTTCAAACAGGGAAGTGAAGAACATTCTTGAAAAAATGGTCAAACCAACTAGGAAAGATTGGTCTTTACTTCTGAATGATGCATTATGGGCATACAGGACAGCCTTCAAGACTCCATTGGGCATGTCTCCATTCCGATTGATCTATGGGAAAACCTGTCACCTGCCTGTCGAGATAGAGCATAAGGCATATTGGGCAATCAAGGCAGTAAACATGGACTTGGACAAGGCAGGTCAGAAAAGGCTGTTAGATTTGAATGAAATCGAGGAAATACGGACAATGGCCTACGACAACGCAAGAATATACAAGGAGAAAACAAAGAAGTGGCATGATAAGAAGTTGCTGCTGCGACAGTTCTGCCCAGGGCAGCTTGTGTTGTTGTTCAATTCGAGGTTGAAACTCTTTCCAGGGAAGCTCAAATCTAGATGGTCTGGGCCATTCCAAGTAATTCAAGTTTTCCCCCATGGTGCCATTACAATTCAATCATTAAAAGACGGGCACCAATTCAAAGTCAATGGACAACGCCTCAAGCATTATCAGGGGACTGAAGCCCCAGGAATTCAGGAAGTGGTTACCTTAGGTGATGCCCCACAAGGCATCCCTAATTTAACCTAGTTTATTTTTATTTTATTTTATTATTTATTAGGAACTAGATTTATTTTAATAATGTTTTGTTTTTTTTCAGTTTTTAGGAAATAAAAGAAACAAGTGAGAAAGAAGAAGTGGCCCAAGACCACCGCCCATCCATCAGCCCAACTAAGCCCATCTATAGTAACCTGTCGTTTCGGCTGCCGGCGCAGACGGATTTGACAGGCTGTCAACAGACGCACGGCAGACGAAGAAGCGTGCGGCAGACGCTCCGCAGACGCATTAATGCGTGTCAGACGCGTCAGACACGCCATATCCAATCTGCCGCTCCGTTATTCCCGCCTGCCGTTGCGGCATTAAATGGCCAGCTACTCGACAGCTATATAAACCCCTTCTCCCTTTCATTTTTTCCTCACTTCTGATTTTTCTCTCTTGTATTCTCTTCTAGTTTTATCTATTTTTTTCTCCTTTTTCAGCCCTTGCAACCAAAAATGTCTTCACGACAGACTCGCCAAAATGCTGCTGCCGCCTCTTCTTCCGCAGCAGCATCCCCGTTCGCCAACAAAGAACTTTGGGAGGAACGGAGCTTCATCTATAACAGAGATGCTCCTCTTTTTGGACTCCGGCCGTTCATTATGAAGGCCATTACGGCACAACTTTGGGAAGACTTTGCCGAGCAGCCGGCAGAGCTTAATGACACCCTGGTTAGGGAATTCTATGAGGCGATCGAGAATAAGTCGGCGACATCTGTCGTCGTCCGAGGAGTGACAGTTCCTTTCACCGCCAGCAGCATCAATCATGTCTTCAGCCTCTTCTTTGGCCCCAATGACGACGCTCATCAACAGTTTTGGGACTCCCTCGACGCTGCCGGCCACGATGCTGTCATGAGGGAATTGACAGAAAAGGGCACAACTTGGAGCACCAGCAAGAAGAACCCTAACTCCGTCAACCGGGCAGAGCTGCTCCCCGAGGCTAAACTATGGAACGCTTTTATTAAAAAGCGTATCCTGCCCTCATCCCACCACACGACAGTCAACAGGCAGCGGCTTGCCCTCATCCACTCTATCATGCATGACAGGCCGATCAACGTGGGCAGGTACATGCGAGAAAGCATTCTCGATTGTGCCTTCAGAACAGATTCACGACTATGCCTGCCTTTCACCATTACGGCCCTCTGTCGCTGCGCTGCCGTACCGGAGGACCCTTCAGACAAAATCAAGAAGGGCAGCGGCTGGACCGACAGCAACATCTCCAGCCTGATGGAGATCATCGTCGTAACACCCCTCAACGCCTTCGATCCAAACGCCCCACCTGCTGAATCTGATGATGAACCTGCCACCGAGCCTGCCCCAGAAGCTGCGACCAACACCGCTCCGGCAGGTCAGAACGCCGACATCTTAGCTGCCATCTTGAGGATAGAGGAGCGGCAGATGGGTTTAATGACATTCATCCGCGATTTCTCCAACGCAACGGTAAATTTTATTACCAACACTTTGAATTTTTCGGATGTCATTTTCCCCACCTTCCCCGCCCATTACTTTAATATACCCTCCCCCACTCCCACACCACCTGTCTCTCCCCATGGAGAATCTGCCTCCTCCGCACCTTCCCCGACAGCAGCCGGCAGCCCATCGGCAGACACTTCCCCTCGAGGCACCAAGCGAGCTGCCACTGACGACAGCCCTCTCGTCCGGAGAAACTTGGACAGCGCCTTTACGCGGGTGAAAAGAATAAAACATGTGGCCAACAAGAGGATGCTGTCCAAAGCCATTACGAGTACCAGCTGGGACAGCAGCGGCAGTTCTGATGTTCGACTAGTGGAGCCACCTGCCCTTCAACCTGCTGACGACCCTGTCCCCCAACCGGAGGAAGAACCTGCACCTCAACAGGCTGATGAACCTGTTGACCAACCTGCTCCGGAACCTGCCCAGCCACCTCCCCAACGCAGACGCTACCATCAGATCTGCGTCAGCAGCAGTGATGAGGACAGCGCATAAAATTTAAGTTTTTATTTCTTTTTCTTCTCTTATTGCTGCCTGCCCTTATATATTTGTGATGTACTTTTATTTTTCATGTTTTTCTTTATTTGTTTTAGTGTCATTTTGCATTGAGGGCAATGCAACCCTTGAGTTTGGGGGTGGCAACCCTCCATATTTAATGGAGTCTTTAGCACATATTTTGTTTAAGTATTTTTTTTTTATTAGTTAAGTTTCTTTAAAAAAAAAATCAGAAAAATCAGAAAATTTAAACTGTTGGCTTAAAACTGTGAAGTTAACTTACCTGTCATGACAGCTCTGTTGTGGCAGCATCTTAAGGACAGGTTAAGGAAATGTTTAGAGCCTTTCTATAGTTCTGAAAACTTAAACACTTTTGTGACTGTTATAATGCTTAGACTTCTTTTAGCCAAACTAGAATAGGAAGCTTAGAACTTGGATAGCCCCTAGAGGTGCCTAACACTGGCTCTAGGAAAGAAGTTTAGCAAAAGAAAATCAAAAAAAACTAGAGGTGCCCGAAACCGGCTCTAGGAAGCTAACTAGAGGTGCCCAAAACTGGCTCTAGAAAAATTTAGCTTGAAAATAGAAGAAGAAGCATGAAAATGTGCCTTCTAAAAGAAAGTAAACTTTGGCATAAAATTCAAGTTAAGGAGTTGAATATTCTAGTGAAACTAAAAGAGTCTTAGTATATAACTGTTCACAAGCATGCACACACTGCACGAGAGCTATAGGGAGATTCCGGACAGATCCTAACCTCTCCGACAGGTTGCTGCCGCCATAGAGAATGAGCGACAGGTAAGGGACAGTTCACTGTTTGAAGGCCAACACAAAAATTTTCAGTTTTCTTTTAAGTCTTCATTGCTTGAGGGCAAGCAAAAACTTGAGTTTGGGGGTGTGTTGAGTGTGTAAAAGTTCTATCATTTACACCTTTTTAAACCCATATTTCTGCTGCATTCAAGCATCATTTCATTGCATTTAGGTTAGTTTTCAATAAAACATCACAATTATATAAAAGGCACGGATTCTACTGAAAGATGGTTATTTTTGCAGGTATCTGTCACAGTAGATGTTGAAGGCAGGTGCAGGGCAGATAAACAGGAGAGCTGAACTAGACAAGCAGCTGAAGAAGACGAACCTGTCACAGACCTGTCGTGACAGCATGATGACAGCAGATTCATGAAGAGGAAAAGTGAAGTGGACCTCGATAGATAGAGAAAAATCTGCTCGTCTATCGTGTGGAAGCCGAATATTTTTCCAAGCCTCGGATCAAAAGATATGTCAAGCCAAAGCTCAAAGAGAAGAATTCCCATGTAAACAAGGAGGCGACTGAAAAGTAGGAATCCTTAGAGATTTAGTCTTTATTAGAATCTTACTTTTAATTAAAGTTGTAATCCTTGTTACCTTAGATAACTTGAGCCCAAAGCTTATATAAAGGGCATAGATTAAACCTAGGGCATAGCCGACTACCCCATAACCTAAACCAAAACCCTGCCGTCTACCTGTCACCGATATGTTCTAATTTCCCCTAGGGCTACGGGTTGTTTTGTAAAGTAGTTGCAAGGGTTGCTTTGTTTTAGGATTTTTCAAGTTCAATAAAATAAACTTCAAGTTCTTTTATCTTGGTTTTAATATCTTGCAAGAGCATCGGGAGAGCATTGTGAGGTTATCCATTTACTTAGCATCGGGAGAGTTAAGTATACGAAAGAGATAAAAGCGTGTTCTCTAGTTTATAGTTGAACCATCTCGTGCTTAGGGATAAGGCGAGGTTAAGTGGCTAAGGAAGAATTCATACACATCGGTGTTCATCCTTCGATTCACGTCGGGAGGTATCATCAAAGACGTGATCATCGACAGACTTGTGCCTAGGGATAGGGCAAGGCAGATCTGGGATTCTTGCCAAGCTTGAAGTACGAAGTTAGTGTTCGCTGCCGCGATAGCTGACGGGCAGACGCCGCGACAGGTGCTGTCGGCGACGGGTGCGACGACAGAACTGGAGATCCTAAGCAATTCAATACCTACACTACTGAGCAACTCAATACCAGCCCATTCTCTCTACCTTGATATCTCAATTCCTTTTAATTACGTTTTCACTTTATTATTCTCGTGACAATTCTTAATTATTTCCTTTACTTTCGTGCAGTGAATTTAGGTGAAGCTATTAGCCCAATCCCTGTGGAGACGATATCCGATACTTTGTATCACTTTACTACTTGCGTCGTGTATACTTGCACTACAATTGCGATAGACTATTTTACACGCAACACTGTGATTCATAATAAAGGCTAGGTAAGCCTCACACCCTTGACACAACATCTGGCTTGCTTCAAGCATCGACACCACATTAGCTAGAAACTTCACATTTTCTCCCACCACAACAACCTCAAAATCATCTGCGAGTTTCAATGAAACTCGCTTGCTTTCGAAATCCAGAACGGCTCTATGCTCAACAAGTCAATCCATGCCAAGAATTACATCAAAGCCACAGAATGGCAATTCCATAAGATCAACCAGAAATACATGATCTTGTACCTTTAAGGAATCTCCTATACAACCTTCTTGTTACAACCGTCTCACCAAAGGAACTAGTCACAGGCATACCAACATCCAAAGACTCAACAAGAAAACCAAGCATTTTATCATGTTCACGCAATATGTACGAGTGTGTAGATCTAGAATCAATCAAAGAATGTAATGACAAGGATTGCAAAGTAAAGGTACCTGTGATTACGTCCGTGTCATTCCTTCCCTCACGATGGGCATACAGCCTAGCATGTCCGCCACCCACAGGTTGGACGTCCACCACAAGCGCCACATTCCTTCCACCATCATCTCTGCGCAGGAAATTACCACAGCCGAGCCCACGACCTCTCTATGGCTCAGCTGCTCTCACCGGAGCTTGCCCCTGTATCAACGGTTGAGGACAATCTTTCTTCATATGCCCCCAGTTTCCACAGTTCCAACAAGTACCAAGGTTACCCCAACACTCACCAGCATGTCTCCTGCCACACCGATTACACTAAGGAGTCCTCAAGAAAGCATTTGGTCCTTGCTGACCTCTTCCAGGGTTACCACCCCCACGTTTAGCATCAATATGTGGCCTTCTATCCTTATGCATTTTATTGTGATCTCTACCAAAGTCACGTTTTGCAGCTCGCTTCCCCGAGCTAGATCCTCCTGCTCGACTCGCCAAACCAAGATTCAGCTCAATGTCCTTGGCTCTAGTGACCAAGACATCGAAATCAGTATAATCGGCTGCGAGCATATAGGTTTTCACGTCAGCCACCAGCCCATAACGGAACCGTTCACATCTTTCTCTCTCATTAGGAATCAGCTCAGGTGCATATTGGCTAAGGCGTACAATTTGAATCTCATATTCCGCCACCGTCATGCTCCCTTGCACAAGGGACATAAACTCCCTCTTTTTCTAATCAAGGTAGAGAACTACCAAATATTTCCGCTTGAACGCATTCAAAAAGAATGTCCAAGTCACTTCATCATCTTGCATTCCCGCAATAGTGGTCGTCCACCACATATATGCATCACCATGCAATAGTGACACAATGCATCCCAGCTTGTGAACATTGTTGCAGTTCAATTTTCCAAGTATCCTCTTGGTACTCTCTAACCAAGACTCAGAACCTTCCAGGGTTAACCCCCTAAACTCAATCCCTCCCAAACTGCGAAGACGCTCCAACGGCATCCTTACATTAGCATCATCATGTGGTGCAGCTCCATGAGCTCCAGCTCCAGCTTCCTGGAAAGCTCTAGCAATAGCTTGTATCAACACGGTCATATAAGAAGCAGCTTGCCCCTGACCTCCCTCAGGTCCAGCAACCCCAGCACCAACTTCAGCAGCACCAACCCCAGCTCCACCACCACCAGGTGGTCCACCAGGGGGAGGAGGAGGTAGATCCTCAGCATTCTCTACGTGGGCCCATAATAAAACAATGCACTGACAAAATACAATAAACTCAATTAGGCATAGTAAGGTAAGTAATCCGAGTACTCAAGCTCATTTTTTAAAACAATTCTTCTCATTAGTAATGATATGGCAATGGGATCCCCAACTATACCCCAAACACAGCATATCATCACAAATTCATCTCAATTGGATCATACATCATACTTTCCCCAAAAAGTCACAAACATACATAACTACATACAATAACCACTTACCAAGCCCCAATTATTTGTTAACCTGGCTCTGATACAAACAAATGTAACCCCCTTAGCCCAGCCTAGACGCTTGACCCGAACTACGAATATTACATGGGGAAAACCAAAGTCAACCCGAAAGTCAACCTTGATTAACGACCCTTTTTTTCTTTTTATCTTTTCTAAATGCACATTAAGCCTATGTGATTACTCAAGAATCATATGAGAGAAGGGCACAACGTTCGGAAAGCAATTAAGAACTCAATTGCATGAATTACACTTTTAGGGACCAAAATGTAGATTTTATAAAATATAAGGACTTTGAAGATTTTAAGTTTACCAATTTGTAATTAGTCATATTACATGCTTCTCTGTCAAATTTCAACTTAAAAGGACATTTCAAGCTCAAGCAATTGCATCCACAACATTTAGGACTAAAATGTAAAACATGCAAACTCAAAACAATTCAAAATCACCATTCAACGGTCATCCGTTTCGGAACACTGACCTTCGGACCGAAACGCCCGTATTGAAATAGTGTTGATCGTTTCGGTACTCGGGTGCGTTCCGAGACTGGTATCGAAACAGGCATCTCTAGTAGCCAAAATGTTCCGAAACACCTTCAGTCGTTCCGAAACACAATGGCCATCACAGGCCTCTGTTTCGAAACAGCTAAGGGTGTTTCGATACACCCTGCTCTGTAGCAACAAAATATGCTAGTTTTTCACCTCTTAACCCACTCAAACATGCTTCAAATCATACCATAACATACCAACAACTTGCTTTGACATTAGAGAACATATTTAGGAAACTTAAGCTAGAGCATGGCATCAAACACATGAACACTCAATCTATATGCATGCTTCTTAGCCACAAATCCAAATATAAGCTTTCAAACCTCAAATCACACAAACAAAACCATTTACAAACTCCAAAAGCCACACCAAACTTATTACAACCATAGGGAGTTACAAAACACATCTCCCAACTACAACCAAGAAACCCCATTGCCAATTATCAAAACTAAAGTATGTAAAACATCACCATACATGAGCTTTGCACTTACTTGGATGTTCTCAACCTTCTTGCTGCCCAAAAACACTTCAATTATCTGCATTGTTGGTAAAAGAGAGCGTAAGCATATTTTTTTAGTGAGGCAAGCTCTAAAGAAAACCAACACAACAATGCATTATTCAAAACACTTTCACAAAATCCTTTTTCTGCAACATGCTCATTCTATCTCATGCTTGAAAACCATTTCAAAGCAAAACTCCATTGAAAACACATGTACCTCAATTCTATCTCATGCATTTAAACCAATGCAAATCTCATGGCAAGACCATACACATGCTTGTGAAAACTAAAGCATTTCATATACAAATCTCATATGCATTTCTCATAGCATAAATCATCTCATCAATAGGTACATGTGATTCAAAAGCATTTTCATATATTATAATGGCATTTCACAACTCATTATTACTCGGATATGCGAACAACTTTCTCAAACCCACTAGACAATTCCGGTGGAATCTCACATCACCATACTCACTCGTCTAGTAAACATAATTTCCACTGGAATCTCACATCACTGTACTCACATGGCAGTATCTCTCATCGCCACAAAGCTTGGGTATTTCACCAAGTCCTACCCGATGGAATGCCCATCATCGGTCTCTCCCTTTGGATTGAATCCAAAGAGCACGTACGAAATTTTAGTTTATAGTGCACTCGCATCCTATTGACCGATCAATTATATCTGGCAAGTATATCATCTTCTACACCAATATATTATGTCAAAACATCATCTCACCTACTGTTTTTAATGCAACATTTCTCAAAGCTTTCTCATCTCATTCAAAATCATAACATTTACCATGCTTTAAAACAAAAGCTCAAAACTCATCAATGCAACATGTTATTTCATGAATCTTTTCAAGCATCATCTCATGCTACATATCATGTATAAAAATAGTAGGAATTTATCTATCTCAAAACATGAGCATGTAAAAGCATTTTAGAGGCACTCAAACCTTGTTTCTTTATCTATGTTAAAATATGAGAGCAATCTAGCCAATACATACTTCCGGACTTAGGAAGGTGTTTCAAACCTTTCCTAAATCCCCAAACCTTGTTTCTTTGTCCCTCAAGGACTTCTAAAACCATTCGCACTCACCGATTATGTTTCGCTTGCTCGCCAAAACACTATCTAAGCTCCCGGATCAACACTAAAGGCGTTCGAAGATGTCTCCCTTGTTTATAACACATAAGAGCAGAGGATTAGTGCATCATCATGCATTGAAATCATCAGCCACACACCTAAACTCGCTGCTCTATTCAAGAACCTCATTTCAGCTACCAAAAACAACCGAAATCATCTCCAAACTCGCCCAAAACAAAACCCAGCCAAGATCTCTCACTTCTAATCATTTCTAAACATCAATCAACATCAAAAACCACCACAAACTCGTTCTTATACCTCTAGCTATAACAGAACAACAAAACCACCCCCAAAAACCACCATTCTAGCACACAAAACTTAGGAATCCAAGCCAATTCGGTATTTGTTTGATAAAACCTCATTTAAAACATCAATTACCATCCAAAATACATTAGAAAACAACCTCAAAACAGAGCCTAACCAACCACCACGAAAATCATCAAGATCTCTCCAAGAACCTTGAGTTTTAATACAATTTCTTGTTTCTAACATTAGAGCAACTCAAAAATCATTAACAAAGGATTGATTGCTTGGGAATTTCAGTAGAGAAATGATCATTAGAGGAGAATGACGAAGCTTACCTCTAATGGTTGATTTCTCCTTGATTTGGGCAACTTTTCTTGAAAATCCAATGTGAAAACAAGAGGATTTGGTGAGGAAAATATTAGGAATCAAAATGAGATTGAAATCTCATAAGAAGGAATGAAAATCAGAGACTAATCGATGGAGGAAATTTGTTTGGCTGAGTAGAAATTGATAGAAAATGAAATGAGAGAAAATTGACGTAAGGTACTTATGAAAAGTCAAAGATGGTTTTACCTTTTAATTAACTTTATTTCCCTTAATTAAAACATTATTAAAATCACCCAAAATAAGGAGAAATCTGATGAAAAACATTTTGGTAAAATTAGCTCCTTAAAGATTCAAAGTTTCAATCCTTTACAAAATAGTCACTATTTAACTTTTGCAAAAACTGCGATTTGGTCACTACACTGAAATGTAGTATTTCCAAACCTTATTTTGTAAAATTGTTTTCACCATAATCATTCGTATAATAAATGAGCATTTTTAGGTATTTTTCCATATTTTTAAAGCATTCCGAACTAGGTGTTCCCTAAATCTCCCTTTAAGATTTGAACCGTTCTCGACCGGTCCCATTCAAACTCTAAAACATCTAGGCCCAAAATTGGAGCGTTACAACTGAGCTCATGAATTCTATGGCATTCAAATTGTATCCTGAGTTCATTCCAATCCAAGGTCACAATATACTTGTTCATTTCAAAGATCAATGATATACCAATGTTTCATAATTTCAATGCAATCAATGTTTGACATACATATATTTCAACATTAATATCTTAAGGATTGTTGTCAATATCCATGTCCGATGATTCAATGCAATGATCTCATAACAATGCGTATATCAATGATAATGCACAATGAACATAATCCATGTCAATGGTAACTTACCAATACTTACCAAAGTGTCTGATTTAACATACAATGCATTTGCTTCAATAACATTGTTAGCGAAATGATCTAACACATCAAATAATGATCCGAGAAGGCCTTTCGCCTAAACCCGAGACTCCGACTACACTCACCTTAACAATCCGAAGCTTCAAGGCTCTCGGATAGTGATTCCTTTATTCCTAGCTTGTGACGGAAATGGTGATACTTCTTCTCCCCTTCTTGAGCTAGAAAGATTAATAGGAACTTATTAGAATTGATGTTTCAACATCAAAATCAACATAGGAATATCGAAATCAAGATCCAACTTTAATAAAGATGGTAACAAGAAGATATCCATGGATAGTCAAAACCCTAGCTTAGATTACACTCAAAATATCCATGGAATCCATTAATTGAATGAGGAATATAGCTTACCAGACCAATAACAACGCTTCGATATCGTTAAAGTGAAGAAATAACAAGCTTGGATTTCCACCAATGGAGGTGTGTGCTTAGGTGAAGAAGATGATGAAAAGAGTGAGAGGTGCTAGGTTAAAGATAGTCTCGGATAAGCTTCTTAATATCTTTAGCTTTCTATTTTCAATTCCAAGCTTTCCTTCACTTGAAGAAAAGTTATCTGATGCTCCACGTGGTGGAGATTTCAATTCAAAGTGGGCTAATCGCATGGTTAGCCCCTCACTTTTCATACCTTTATAACTTTACCCTCCAACTTATAATTATTCCATTTTAGCCACTAAAAGGTTAATATTACTTAATATAATTCAAATTCGATGTTAAAGCCTATTTAGGGTTCGATAACAATAATTAACTTGTCGGTGAAATCTTTAAGCTTCATCAATGTGGAAATTTCTAATCATCGGAAATGAATTCCGACCAGACTGGATTTTGGGGTGTTACAGTGTTCCTAAACTATCTCTAGCCAGGAAACTGGGAGTCAGAAATGCTACAGCAATACCTCTCGGTGTAAACTCTTAATACTCCCCTACCTTTCACGAACTATACTTTTTAGCCATTGAAACCTATCACTTATCTTTAAGGTAGGTTAGAGTCTGCCTCTCGACAGCCACTCCATTGCTTATGAGAGTTCTAAGGCTAGCTCTCTTGATTACAAACCTCAACAAACACTTAAAGAACGACCAACTCTCGAGGGCTCTTACAATTTTAAGGAAATAAAACGCATAAGTAAAGCATAGAACATGATAAACACTGAAAAACTGTAGCATGCATTAAAAAGTACTCAAAATAAAAGCATCCATCAACCCAAGCCACCTAAAACAGTCCGTGGCTGGGCAATATCATCCAACGTATCATTGTGATAACATCCCAAAAGATATATAAACAAGAAATTCTAAAGCAATTGAAAGAAAAGTTAACTCCCTCTCCGTCGTGGACTGCTTGACTGTCTTAGGCCCACTGCCTCTCTCGAGGTCGGCGATGCCACTCCTTAGAGCTTCAAAGATGGAGGACACCGAGTGAAGAAGATGAAGATGAACACTTCTCTCTCCTTGTAGCTTTCTCTCTCTTTGCTCTCATCTGCCTCCTCCTTCTCTATCTTTTTCTAGGCTTCTCTCCCTCTTTATATAGTGGAGGCTCTAGGGTTTATTGCCATAAAAATTCCTTGATAATCCCAAGGAATATCCACCGACAAGCTCTGCCATGAGGGGACAAGGAGGACAGTCTGTAGGTGGGTACCAACTGTTGCACATGTTAGGTTGTCCTTTTCTGTGTATTCACTTGCTTTTGCAGCTCACGTGCTTCTTACGTGTTGGCTGATATCCACTTCCACTATGCTATAGAAATTCCCGGCACCAGTTATCTCTCTTGACTCCTTTCCTGCGCACTATCAAACCCAAAACCAACATTCCGAGCAGTACCCCTCAACATAACTAATAACCAGCAAATATAAAGATGCACCCAGAAAAAGAAAATACAACCTAAATGAAGTCTAAATGCTATGATATGGGCTCAAGAACATGTAAATGATATAGAAAAAATGTATGAAAACAAGGATATTCATGCAGTTATCACACACCCAAACTTAAGCTATTGCTTGTCCTCAAGCAATGAATAGAACAGAACAAAAGAAATACTATGGCAAAGATTTACCATAGAGAATTGCTATGGCAATATCTCAGTCCTCAGAAATGGCATAGGTAATTAAAATATAAACAACTAGAAGTGAGATCCTTAAGAACATTCCTTAGGATTAAGCTGTGTGTGTGAGTTCGTGGCTGCCTTCCTCCTATACTTAAGCTAGTAAGACAAATTTTTAAGGAAGCTCCCTAGTTGTACCTTAACCATGTTCTGTAGCTCTTTTCTAATTTCTAGACTCCCAATGATATAGATAGGTAAACTTGTTAACAACAAGAGTTTCCTAACTTGATATTTTTGGTACATCTACACGCTTGGTTTTAGGCATGCAAAATCGAATAGTTGAGTTATCACACCACACGTTCATTTATCAAGTAAAGGAAGATTGACATTGTAGAGGGGGGAAATGGTCCTTGACCTTGTTAGTGCAATGAACCATACTCTAGAACTTCTCCGTACCTCTTAGTTAACCAAAATAGAAAACTGTACAAATAAAGGAAGTTCAGCCATAGAATGTATATTGACTTGAGCATCGAAGCGTGCCCAACGCCTTGACGTTGTTAGCACTGCCCTTCCTGTCGATCCACCTTGAATTAATCCAAATAGTATATCAAAATAGGAGTATCTAGACAATGTATTTTACTCTAAAGAGTCTAAACTAAACCCTAAAACCTTTTATTTATTTTGAAAGCTAAAACAATAAGCTTGAAGAGTCCTATTCAACAAATACTTGCTTCATATACAAAAGAAAAGTCCTAATCAAACATGGCAGCTTTCGCTGATAACTAAAGGGTTTTATTATTAATTTGAGTTATCCATGAATTAAATATTTACTTGGTGATAAGATAAAAATGTTGAACATCAACTTGATAAAATATGGTGCTTCGGTCCGGTTAAGATTGCCACAAACATGAATTAAAGATGCAACATTGGCAGTCTAGACAGAGACGTTATTTCATGGGAATTTGTATGTACTTTGATAGACCATTTGTTCTGATTATGTGAGGAATTCTTTTTTTTTTCTTGATCAAAATGACAAGCGGAGTTCAATTAAAATAAAAGGGGCCCGACCCCATACACTTGGAGTGCAGGAAACAAAGAGACAACATCAAACGTAAATCGCGAGGCAAACAAGCGGTAGGAAACAGTATCCATGCAAAGTCGAGCAGTGCAGAGGGAGTACAAATCAACAGAGGCTAGGAGCCTGTCCAGAACCGGGGCACCCATGCCTACAAGGCTTAGTAAACGCCTATCAAGGCAAACAAAGCACCCGCCACAAGAAGATCTCAGATCAGAAAAAGCGTAAACGTAATTCATGTTCTTCTAGGAGAGCTCCATCCGGATGCAGGCTCCAAATCCCATAGGGAAATTAGGTCTTATCACCAAAATCGCCGGAAAACAAAACCCTAACTAATCAAGCTTCATTAAAGTGACTGTCATGCTTGAAACCAACTCACTTAAAAAAAAAATTAAAATTTTTCGAAGACCGAAACCACATTAACCGGATCTCAAAAAGATAGGTAGAAGTGCCTGAATCCCATCCAAATCTGATATCCTTCAATTTCCAGAACTCATCATAATTCCAACTCCCAATAGATTTCAATATCTCATAATAAAGGGAGTGTTTGGCTTTATATGGAATGTTTTGAGAAAAACAGCTGGACAAGAATATTTATGGTAAGGCCCCATTGAAAGAACGAAAATACTCCGTCCCTAAGTTCCACTTAGAGCAAATCAGCTTCCATGGCTTCTCTAGCAAGTCACTGCCTCAACCAAAACTGGCGGCTTGTTTGGCGGAGTCGAGGTGCCGCGAGGCGGCTTCTCACCGGTGTGACGCCGACGACCGACGAGCTTGAGAAAGATCAGCCCGGTGCTCCTTAATATCACAAGAAAACCGGCAGAAACTTGACAAAACTCCCAAAACCAAAGGGAACGGAAAAGTCACAGGAAAATCAGGTGACTAGGGCGAGGAAATGAGTTTGACAGATGTTCCGGCGATACTCTCTGCCGCCAAACCGTCCTGTGAGAACAAACGACCCGACCTCTCTCTTCCACTGAAGCAACCGTTGGCAGGGAAGCAAAAGCGTCAGAAAACCAGTGACAGAGCGAAGAACAAGCTTGGGTTGTTCCGGCAGGCCCGATGGTGGGCAACCACGTCTGAAACTCCGGCGAAAAACGTTCGTGAGGAACAAAAGGACTCGACCCCGCCCGAAAAAAATCTTGTCGCCGCAACCTTGGAGTAAACCTCCAGACGTCGTCGATCACCTACGAAACCCGACGCAGCGGAGCCTCTTACCGGGGACAACGCCTCACGTAAAGGACAGCCACAAACTGAGCAGGGGAGATGAAACACAGCAACGGCTGAGGCTCGTCGGAATAGGCGAAGGGAAAATTGTGGCGCGTGTCGCGCGTTGAAATTTGCTGAGTTCCCACAACAATGTATGTGTTGAGTTAAGTGATCTTCCTTTTCTCTTTATACTTTGTTTTCTTCTGTTTATGTGAGAAATTATGTTGAGTATGTTCTATTATTTTTTAATGTTCTGTTTTATTATCTTAGGATGTAAAAAGCTGACCCGACCTGAAAACCCGACTGAAATCTGCTCGAGGTAGAACCTGATTTGACCTGAAAATTTAATGACCCGAACCCGATCTGTAATCGACTGTTGTTGACCCGAACTTGAATTCGACCTGTTACTGTAGTGACCGAACCCGACCTGCGTCCGACTGAAAACGACCCGAACCCGAATTGGACCTGTTACTGTGGACCTGAAACCCGACCTACGCCCGACTGAAACGAACTCGAAGCCGACCTGGCAGATAACCGATTTTACCCGACTGAATTGACCCGAGATCCGATATTACCCGACCTGTTTTGAACCCGACCTGTTTTGGACCCGGCCTGTTTTGAACCCGACCTGTTTTGAACCCGACCTATTTTGGACCCGACCTGTTTTGAACCCGACCTGTTAATTGATCCGAACTGCTTTGAACCCGACCTATTTTTAACCTGAACTGATATTGACTTGACTTGATATTTACCTGACATATAGTTGAGGAAGTCTACGATTTGATAAATTTAAAGTGTTGATAAATGTAAAGTATTAATTTATTAAATTAATTTAGTACTAATTCGTTCAAAATAAATTATTTCTGAAGTTTAATAATAATTAACATACTTAAATTTATTTTATTAAAAAAATATTTAAAATTTAAAATTTTTATTAAATTAATAAGTTATGATGGATGAATTTAAAACAAATTATTTAAAATTTAAATTGATTTATTAATTGTGATTATTAAATTTAAAAAATATTTTATTAAAAAATTAATTATAATTATTAAAATAAAAAAAATTAGTTTAAGTTTTCTTAAATTGATGGGGGGGGGTTGCTGCCGCCAGATTTGAAATTGATGGGGAAAGTGTGGGCGGGATTTTTTTTATTAGGGGTCAATTATCCTTTAGGTCATTCTTTAATTAGATGGTTAAGGTTTAGGATTTAGTTTTTTTAAATTTTATTTAATTAGGCTTTACTTCATAAATTGATTAATTATTAAGCTTTTTGGTTTGCTTTAAATTTGATTTGGTCATCGTATAAAAAGTTGGTAAGTAATTACGTTTAATAATTTTATTCATTTGTGGTTTGGAATCTAATTAATAATTTAGTTTTAATTTATTTTTAGATTTGTCCTTTTTATGTTTCAATTTATTTTGTTTGTTATATTTATGGGTTTATGTTTAGGGTTTAGGGATAAATCTGTCAAGTTGATTGTTTGGGGCTATGAGATTAATTTAGGGATTATGTGATTAGGCTTGCACTCTAATTATTAGTGAATATTGTCTATAAGATGTAGAGATTCATGTTTGGGGTTTAGGGGTAAACGTGTCAACTTAATTATTTGGGGTTATGAGATTAGTTTAATGATTAGAGGATTAGACTTGTACTCTAATTATTAGTGATTATAAGATTTAGGGGTTGAGGTTTATGGGTATTGTTTAGGGGTATACATATATACATACAAATATGTATGTGTGTATATATATATATATATATAATTATAACAATATATATACTAAAACTTACATACATACATATGTATATATATACTAAAACTTACATACATACATATATGTATATATATACTAAAACTTACATATACATATACATACTAAAACTTAAATACATGCATATATATGTATTTTAGTATGTATGTATACATGTGTGTTTTTTAGTATATATATATATATACACGCATATGTTTAATTAACTATAACAATACATATACATATACATATACATATACATATACATATACATATACATATACATATACATATACATATACATATACATATATATATGTATATATCATAATATATGTATATGTATATTTATATGTATATGTGTATATATATATACATATTATATATATTATACATATATAATTTTAATTTGATATTTCTGTTCATTATAGCCCTTAAATTTTTATTTCTATTCCAAATTGACCCCTACTAATTGTTTTTTTAATTAGACCAATAATATATAATTTTACTTTGACATTTTGTTCATTCTAGTCCCTAAACTTTATTTGTATTCCAAATTGACCACTTTTAATTTTTTTAATTAGTCTGATGTTTTATAATTTTAATTTGATATTTTGTTCATTCTAGTCTCTTAACTTTATTTTAATTAGTCCGATGTTTTATAATTTTAATTTGATATTTTGTTCATTCTAGTCCCCTAAACTTTAGTTTAATTCTAAATTGACCCTTATTTATTGTTTTTTTAATTCGTCCGATGTTTTATAATTTTAATTTGGTACTTTGTTTATTCTAGTCCCTTTAACTTTATTTCAATTCCAAATTGACCCCTATTCATTGTTTTTTTAATCCATCCAATGTTTTATAATTTTAATTTGATATTTTCATCATTCTAGATCCTAAAACTTTATTTTTATTCCAAATTGACCCACATTTATTTTTTAAATTTGTCCGTTGTTTTATTATTTTTGTTTGATATTTTCTTCATTCTAGTCCCTTAACTTTATTTTAATTCTATATTGGCCTATATATATATATATATATATATATATATCAATTCATCATGTATTATAATTTTAATTTGAAAATTTGTTCATTCTAGACCCTAAAACTTTTTTTTTTATTCTAAATTGACCTCTACTTATTGTTTTTAATTACTCTAATTTTTATACTTTTAATTTGATATTTTTGTTCATTACAGTCCCCAAAATATTATTTTTATTCCAAATTGAACTTTTTCATTGTTTTCTTGTAAATTTGTCTAATGTTTTATAATTTTAATTTGATATTTTTGTTCATTATAATCCGTGAAGCTTTATTTTTAATCCAAATTGACCTCTTTTCAGTCCAAATTGACCCATTTTCATTATTTTTTAATTACTACAATGTTTTATAATTTTAATTTGATACGACTTTAAATAATTAACTCCAAATCAATGACGATTGACGAAGGCCAACCTAAAGTCTATCGACTACTTATACGGTTGTACCGAACTCAAACTCAATACGAATTCCAATCCCGAAAATACCCCGACCTGAATTACCCGACCTGAAACTACCCGACCTAAAATTACCCGACCTGAAATGCACCCGACCTGAAATGCAACCGACCTGAAATGAACCCGACCTGAAATGGACCCGACCTGAAATGGACCCGACCTGAAACAGACCCGACCTGAAATGTACCCGACCTGAAATGGACCCGACCTGAAGTGTATCCGAACCCGAATTAACCTGTCAATTATCTGCTTCGAACCCGACCCGTTTTGACCCGACCTGAAATGGACTCGACCTGAAATGGACCCGACCTGAAATGGACCCGATCTGAAATGGACCCGACCTGAAATGGGCCCGACCTGAAATGGACCCGCACCCGATCCGAGTCGAGTCAAAACAGAAAAATGACCTGAAATGACCTGTACCCGATTTTACCCGACCTGACAGTACCCGACCTGAAACCCATCCGATTACCTGTTTTTACATCCCTATCTTCTACTAAAGAGGTAATTTTGATTGGGGTCAATTTATACCAAATGTACTTAGGTGAGGTGATTTTTTGAGGTTTAAAACTATTGTACTGGACTTAATACTGCAATTCTTCTCAGACAAAAACTAAGTCTGAATTACGTAAATAATATATCGTCTTTATTATTTTAGTTACTGCTTTGTGCGCGAAACTATGCACCAAGATTTATCATCACTTAAACGAACTGCATCAAATTGTCACACTTCATAACTAGACAAAATTTTCATTAAAAAATTACGTGTAAATAATAAAAAGACTACCAACAGATATTGGTTACAATGACAAGACACATTACTCTTTTAATGGGAGAATTTGAGTTCAAGTTTTAAAAATAATAATATTAAGAAAAATAGCCACAAATTCTAAATATAAATCATAAATTAAAAATGTACTATATCAAAAAAATAATAAAAAAAACCAATTATTCAATGCTTTATGCGATTACACAAAACATTATAAAGTTACATTAATTTATGTAATTAAATAATGTTTTGGGTTATTAGATGACAATTTTTATATATTTACACAATTACACAAAACATTATATTATATAATTTCTATACTAGGAGTAGTTCTAGTGACACATGATTATTTATTCTCTTGATCATTCAAATTCGAATTGCGTTGTCTATTACTTATATGTAATATATTTAGATTATAGATATTTATTTCAATAATTCATAATGACTATAATAATTAACAATAGCTTCTTATTCAAAAAAATAATAGCTTTATTTAAAAAAAAAACTAGGTATATTTTTTCATACTACAATTATTTTTAATTCTCCAACTATTCTCATTGAAAACTTATACACTAAAGCAAGTACATTTGGCAGGTTGATCAAGCTGTTTATCTTTATTCCTCATATTTTCTTAGGTCATGGGTTCTCTAGACCGACTAGGAGTACCCCCTTTCTTCCCTAGAGTCCTCTTCTTCTCCCCTCTAGGTAGAATTAGGATTAGAATTATGATTTGTAAAAAAAAAAAAAAAACTTAATACTCCAAAATATATTGACAACAATAAAACACAGATCTAATTAAGATTTATTAATCAACAAGAATGATCTAAATAAAAATGATGCACTCTATAATGGAGCAACTATCCCTCCACAAAATGGAAAAAAGTTGATAAGTAGCTAATTTTCTTTATTTAGCAGTAAATATATTTGAACTTAAAAGAGACATGAAGTTTTATATGTTCCTTTTCTTGTATGCAGATATAACAAGCATGAAAACATTGACATTTTAATACTATGAAAAACTATATTTCGTTGAGAAAAACAGGCTCTGAGAAGAAGCTTTGCTGAACTTCAACAACAAGTTCCTCCAAGCTCAGCTGACATTCTAGACCAATCTGTCCAAAAGAAAAAAGAAAAAGAAAACATTACAAAAGAAGATAAGCCTTCACACACACATATATACTGACAACAAGAGAGTGATAAATCGTTTACTAAATTCAAAAACACTTACCATTTTATGGACTGAAATTTAGTACGAACAAAACTGAGCAAATGGTTTATTAAATTGGTGAAATGAAACCTCAAGCCATTTTTATTTATACATTTATTTTTCTCTACATGGAAATGCTTGCCTTCAGGAATATGCACTGAAATCTGCTTCAAATGAGCATATGATTAGAGAAGCACATAATAAATGCAAAATGTCTCATCGTCTATGATAAAGGAGTATAAACCCTATACCCCAAAACGCCTATGACGTTATCAGATTAATTCTTTGAAACATTATTTTAATGTGGAACATTACTTGCTGATTACCTACAAAAATGGTCACACCTTTATGACAAAGGAGTATAAACCTTAAACTCCAAATCCCCGTGATATGATAAAATTTAAGTGAGTTATAAATGTGATGCAATGGTTGAAACAAATAAATTATTGATACCTTGATGACAAAGGAGTATAACACTGTGTCTTCCATGCTGCTGATGCTGAGGTGAAGAACATCAAATGAGAATTTCTCAAGCACAGCTATTATCTTCAGAATTTGACCAGCTATTCGTCGGCAAACGATTTTCAGGATGACGTTGGATCCCGAGATCCTTGCTTCAACATCTACAAGCGACGAGTTGCAACTTGCGCCGACGTCTCCCACAGTTTCGAATCCGATAGGGCTATGGTTAGGTTTTGCAGGCAGAAGTAGTGACTTTGGCGTACTTGGACTAGGGCCAGGGCTTAATCTCTTCCTTTGTTTCTTCGATTCCAGAGACTGTAAAACTTGTTGCAATTCCTTGATGAACTCTATCACACCGCCTATGATGGATGCTTGATCACCCTAAAAACCAAAAGAAACCCTAAAGTTAGGGAATTAAGAAAGTGGAGGACATAGTCATGGGATTTGTTGATAGATTAATAAGCTGTTCACTTAAATGAATACGGTTCAATTTCGCAATCTTCATATAGAAATCGAAGAATGAAAAGAAGAATTACCCTCTTAATGTAGAAACAAGGGGTTAAAGAACGCAAAACTTTGAGATGTTCATTCATTTGCCTTCTCCTATTTCTCTCCACAGCAATATGAGCCATTTTTACAGTGATTTTAGTTCGTAGCTAGGGTTTGCCTTATATATAAGTGAATGATCTTTCAGCTCTGATGTCTTGGCATGGAGTGGTGTTTTGTTTGGGTTGGTTATATATACATATAAAATATAGATGGGAAAGTGGTGGCTGAATCTGATCACTTAGATGGGAAATAAATGCTGTGGGGTGCAGTCTCGTGAGGTTTCTATGGTTTACTCTTTGAAATAATTGTTATTACGTTCAACTCACGTTTATTATCTTGGAACAATTACATGCCTTGTCATGTAATTTCACCCATCTTTTAACTGCCTTTCATGCTCTTTCCCCTCTTATTACTACTCTCTCAATCTCTATCTCTATCTCTCTCTGCATATTTATATATACACAGACACACACGCTATAATTTGTCACACAACACCGTCTGGGTGTAAAAAATAAATAACTGGAGCACAAAAATTATGTTTTAAAAATAATTACATGTGAACCCTCAGTGATGGTTTAATAGTTGGGATAAGAGTGTTTATGATTAAATCAACATACTACAACATTAATTTGTAAGTTTTATTTTTAGTGTAATTAGATGATGATGTTTAAAGATAATATGTTGATCTCGTGATGGTTAACTAAAACACTACATCGGTTAACCATGAACACCCCTAATTGGAGATTATTCTTTTTCTCGTGAATCAAGATTGAACTATGAGGGGACAAAGTGATTAACTTTGAAACAATTTGGATATGAAAGAGTAATTAAACCGGAAAAATGAAGAATTGATGTTTAATTTCATTAATTTTAGATTATAGGTCTTAAAAATAATAAATCATAAAATTTTGGGATGTACAAAAACTTAATTATAATGGTTTCAAAACAATTAAGGCTTAAAATATAAGTAACTCATCATATCGTAGTTCCATTCATGCTCATGTCTCAAATTCAATGTCTAATGTAATAAAAAATAATATCATTCAAAATGTAGGGTTCACAATCAACGGTTCACAATCAACAAGTTGGTCTAAATAGTAATTAGTTTGATATTTTTTTAAGTCTTGAATTTGAGGTCTTGGGTGTATCCAAAAATTCTCGCTGGGAGATTCACCCACCAAAGCTTAGTGTGTGACGCGGGTTGATTCGAATTAGTCAGGTAAAGAGCCGGAAAATTGGGAGGAAAATAGAAAATTTAGGGTTGGCAAAGATTTAAAGTATATATTTGAGGTTACAGGTTAACGAGTTAGTAGTTATTCTGACCGAGTTTGTAATGATTTTATTCATGATTATTCAGTTTAATAATTATAACTTATAATAATTGATTCTAATAAATATTTTTTATTTGTCCTCCCGGTTCTTCAAGTTTTTATCTTGACTAATTCGGACGTATAAGTGTTGTTGTACACTTAATTTTGGTGGGTGAGTCTTCCAACGAGAACATTTTACATATATAAGGCCTTGAACTCGAAACTTGCTTAAACGATATCATTCTACAAAACTGTTTAGCACCTAAACTAACTACGTTACTGATCTTGATAAATATTGATTATAACTATTACCGAACTAAATATTATACTTTCAAAAGGGAACACTGACATCTTATGTATTGTAAAGTAAGGTATAAAATCCCAAATTATCAGCACTAATTCATTTAACCCAAATTATCACCCTTTAAATTTTTAGGTAAACTATACATGTGACCACTTAACTATGGGGTTGGTGTCAATTTGACTACTATATTTTTAATTTTGACAAATTTACCACGTAACTATTTAAGTGGTTCTAATCAGGCCACCAACTGTTAAAAAATAACAGAGAGGCTGATGTGGCTGTTAAATAAACTAGTATAATTACACATTTGATCATCGTTATTTATACAATCTATCAATTTGGTCATAATTTTAATTTCATAAAATAAATTAATTATTCAGTTAAGTTGTCATCACCCTATCTGAAGACTTTTTTATTTTTATTTAATTTATTTTTTCCTCCAATCAGGTGATGACACGTGTAACCTAATTAGAAAAAGAGAAAATAAAAGCAAGAAAATTGGCCCTGCAAGGATTCAAACCCCTAGGTGCAATTGCAACATGTTTGCCAATAGACCAAGTAAGGTTTTGTGATATGAAGTACAAAATCTAATATATGTCTTATCTGGTTGTTAATGCCAGGAAAAAGGAAGTAAATGTCGTTTTAGGGGACTCGAACATGGCATTCTTATGATGCATAAAAATATCTAACCCAATTAAATAAATCTAATAATTATATTAAAGTTAACAACATTTTGTATATATTTAAATTATATTTAGTGCACGATTTAAAATCAAAATTTTAAAATTATATTATGTTCGGGAGTTCGAATTCGTTAAATGAATTTAATCTAATTTTAAAACTTTTGTTTTTTATATTGAAAAAACTATAAAAAATCTATTTCTTCAAAAAAAAATTGTTAAAAATAATTCAATATAATTTTAAAATTTTGATTTTTTATATTAGAAAACGATAAAAATTATACTTTTTCAAAAATGTATTTAAAATGAATTTAATATAATTTTAAAAATTGTTAAATTCAAATGCACGAATACAATATAATTTTAAAATTTTGATTTTAAATCGTGCACTAACTATAATTTAAAATATAACAAAATATTGTTACCTTTAATTTAATTATTAGATTTATTTAATTGAGTTAGATTTTTTTATGCATCATAAGTGTGCCATGTTCGAGTCCCTTAAAACTGCATTTACTTCCTCTTTCATGACATTAATAACCAGATAAGACATACATTAGATTTTGTACTTTACATCTCACAAAACGTTGCTTGTCCTAGTGGCAAACGTGTTGCACTTGCACCAAGGGATTCTAGGTTTTGGGCTTAGAAGTCTTGGGCGTTGACCGGTTGGTCAAAGTGCTGTTCGAATCTTAAGAGGTGAATTTAGGAAAGCCTAGTTCGGGTTGCATTAAAAATATGGAAAAATGTTCTAAAATCATCTTTTAATATAATTAAGTGAACTGTGAAATCAATTTTGGAAAATGAGTTTTGGAAGTGTGACATTTTGGCTAGTGACCAAAATGTAATTTTCGCAAGTTTGGTGGCTGTTTTATAAAGGATTGAAACTTTGAATCTTTAAGGAGCTATTAATCCAAAAGTGGTTTCTCCAGATTTTTCTAAGATATTTTGAGTTATAATTCTGATTTTTAAAGTATATCAAAAGGAGGGAAAAGCCATTTGGCTAATTTCATAACTAACTTCTCAATTTTCTTCTCTCATTTTCTCTCAACCCAAACACTCCATTTCCAGAGAATTGTTTCTGATTTTCTCACCTAAATCTCTCCTTTCAACTCTCATTTGATTCCTAATCAACATATCTTCAAAACCTCTTCAATTGCTACTTGTTTCAACAAGGATTTTGATTCCAAAGAGAGGAGAAACTCAAGTTTGGAGGTAAGAACGTCCTTCTCCTCTAAACTATCAGTTCTTTACTGAAATTCCTAAGTTTTCAATCCTAAATTGATGTTTAATTAAAGGTTTTAAAGTGGTGAAATGGATCTTGGCATATATTGCAAGATTTTGATGATTTTTGATGATTTTCGTTAGATCTGATTAATCTGTGTTTTGAGATGTGTTTTTGATGTTAAATGAACTCTAAATTGATAAGGAATTGAGTTTTGATTGATGCAATCCCGGATAGGTTGAGTTTCCTAAGTTTAGCTTGTGTTTCAAGGTTGTTTTTGAGGTGATCTTGTGGATCTGATGTTGCTGGAGGTATAAGGATGTTTATAGGTTGTTTTTTGATGTGTTATGATGTTAATGGAAGTGAGGTTTTGCTGGTTTATGGCTGGGCTTTGTTTAGAGGTGGTTTGGATGCATTTTCGGTTGTGTTTGGTGGCCGAAAATGGAGGTTGAATGAGAGCAGCGAGTTTAGGTGCTTTCATTGAAGCAATTAATGCATGATGATGCATTAATCCTCTGCTTTGATGTGTTGAAACAGGGGAGGCATCTTTGGATCCAAGATTGGTTGATCCGGAAGCTTGATTTGGTGCTTTGGCTTGAAGCAAAGTAGAAATCGGTGAGTGCATTTGTGGAAATTGGATTTTCAGCTTTAAAACCAAGGTTTGAAGGTTTTGGGAGCTTAGTTTAAGTCTAAATAACTTTGCTAAGCTCAAGTGTAAGTTTTCGGATTTTTCTCTCTAGTGGTGGCCATGATTTTGATGTGATGCAAAATGATGATTTGCATGTTTTAATTACTGTTTTGAAAGCATGTTTTAGCATGGTTTTTGCTGATGTTTTAAGCCATATGTTGAAGGTAACTCTAGGTAGGAGTTCCTTGATTTTATACGTTGAAATAATGTGGTTTGATGCTTTGAAATGCATGTTGAATATGGCTTGGTTTAATGCTTTAAAACAGTGGATTATATGATGAAAAAGATGTATATTGGCAAGTGATGTTTTGAAAAGATTAAGGTCACTAAGGTGGTTAAAAGTCCTTGAGTGAGCCTTGTTACTTAAGAACATCAAGGTGGTTAAAAGTCCTTGGATGGTTCTTGTTGCGGACACTAAGGTGGTTAAAAGTCCTTAGGTGATCCTTTCCATGGTGTTTAAAAGTCCATGGGGCCAAGGTGTTTAAAAGTCCTTGAACATCAAGGTGGTTAAAAGTCCTTGGATGGTTCTTGTTGCGGACACTAAGGTGGTTAAAAGTCCTTAGGTGATCCTTTCCATGGTGTTTAAAAGTCCATGGGGCCAAGGTGTTTAAAAGTCCTTGGGGCCAAGGTGTTTAAAAGTCCTTGGGGTGATTCAAGCATTGGACACAAAGGTGGTTAAAAGTCCTTGTGTGGTCCTTATTCATGGTGTTTAAAAGTCCATGGCCAAGGTGTTTAAAAGTCCTTGGGGCCAAGGTGTTGAACTTGTTTTAATAAATGAAATGTATCACTTGAGCCAATATGACATGTTAAGAATATTGTGAAGCATGGGATGCTTGTTTTAATGATTATATTGAAGCATGAGATTGCTTGTTTTAAATATGCTTTTGAGCATGTGCAAAGGTTGATTATGAGCATGATTTATAAATGTTTTTAATTGCATTATTGAATGGTTTTTAATGAGCATGCCTCACTAAGCTTTTGCTTACGCTCTTCTCGTTTTCTAAATTCAATAATGCAGAGCACTAGAGTATCTTGAAGGGCAGCAAGGAGGGCAAGAGTTCAAGTACAAGTAGAGCTCAATGTATGGAAGGTTTTTGTTAAACATTTTAGCTTTTGGATGATTTGGCAATGGGGGACCAATGTGTATGTTTTGGGAGGTGTTTAGAACTCCCTAAGTATGTTGAATGTTGTTTTGAATGTTGGTTTTTAGATTGGACCATTATATGCTTGTTTTAGAAGTTTGTGCTTGAATAGCTAGCTTGTGTAGGAAGCATGCCTATAGAATTGGGGCTTTTTGCATATGATGTTGTTTTGATGATTTGTTGATGCAAGTGTGTCCTATATACGTTGAATTGCATGCTGGTAAAGTTTGGTAGCTTTTGGAGCATGTTTGAATGATCAATTGCATGTTTTGGTATGCTAGTTTGCTGAAGTTTGTGCAGGCATTTCGGAACAGTGTGCACCGTTTCGGAACGGGTGCCTGGAATGAACCCAGGGGTCCGAAACGGTATGCACCGTTTCGAAACGATTTGGCCTCTGCCAGACCCCCGTTGTGGTACTGGTTGCGGAACGGCCCGTGTTTCGGAACGGGGTCAACCTGTTCCGGAACGGTCGACCGTTGGGGGGCTGACATGGGCGGTTATATGTTTTGAAATGTTTGCATTTTGGTCCTGAATCTTGTTTGTTCAATTGCATGAGCTTGGGAAGTCCTTTTGAGCTGAAATTTCACAGAGAAGCATGAAACCTGACTAATTTCAGGTTGGTAAGATTAATTTGGGTTAAGTCCTTTTAATTTTCAGGAATTACAATTTGGTCCCTAAAGTTGTATTTTGTTCAATTGGGTCCCTGCTTGATCTCTGATGTTTGTGATCTTTGAGTATGATGTTTGTGTGATCACCACTAAGGTTAATGAGCATCTAGATAAGATTAAAAAGAAAAAAAAGGGTTGTTAATCAAGGTTGACTTTCGGGTTGACTTTGGTTTTCCCCGTGTGACTTTCTTAATTCGGGTCAACCGTCTAGGCCGGGTTAAGGGGGTTACATTTGGTGGTATCAGAGCTGAGTTCTCGAGTAATTGGGAATGTTTGTATGCATGATTGAAGTATGTTTGACTTGTATGCTTGTGGTATGAAAGCATGTTCAGTGGCTTGAGATGTTGATGCATTTGAGATGTATGCTGTGATGTTGCATGTTGAGGGTACCCATTGCCAAACAAAAGCTAAAGAAATAATGTTGATTTTGAAAGAAATTGAGCTTGAATACTTGGATTGCTTACCTTGCTGGGCCTGACTATGTTTTATTTGTATTGTTATGCATGGTAAAAGTATGGCACCACGTAGAGAGTTAAGGAGTAGCGTGAGAGCTACGACCCCGGATGGGAATGAGAATGATGAGAATGCGGGTAGCGCTGTGTTACCTCCTCCCCCACCTGGTGGTGGTGGTGCTGAGGGAGGGAGAGCTGAAGCTGCAGCAGCTGGTGCTAGAGCTGCAGGACCTGAGGTTGGTCAGGGGCAAGCCATGCCTGATATGACGATGCTGGTACAAGCTATTGCGGGTGCTTTTCGAGCAGCAGTAGCTGGAGCTCAAGGAGCTGGGCATCAGGGAGATGCTGGTGTTAGACTACCCTTAGAGCGTCTGCGCAGTCTTGGTGGGACTGAGTTTAGGGGTATGTCTGCTGAGAGTTCGGAAGCTTGGCTAGAGAGTACCAAGCGTATCTTGGGACAGATGAGCTGCACGGATGTGCAAAAGTTGGGATGTGTTGTGTCCTTGCTGCAGGACGATGCGTATACGTGGTGGACGACCACAATCTCTGGGATGGCTGAAGCTGATGTCACTTGGACATTCTTTCAGAATGCATTCAAGAGGAGATATCTGGGAGTGAGATATCTGGATGAGAAAAAGCGTGAATTCATGACTCTTACCCAAGGGAGCATGAGTGTGGCTGAGTATGAGGTGCAGTTTGTGCGACTCAGTCAGTATGCACCGGAGCTGATTCCTGATGAGCGGGAGAGGTGCGAAAGGTTTCGTTATGGTCTTATAACGGAAGTGAAGATGTATGTGCTGGCCACTGAGTATGATGATTTTGATGTGTTAGTGGGCCGAGCAAAGGACATTGAGATGAATTTGAGTTTGTCTGCGAAGAGTGCTGGAGCAAGTTCTGGTAAGAGGGCTGCTGAGTATAGTTCCGGAGGTGGACGGAACAAGAGGGGACGCGATCAGAGGTATCAGTCCTCAGCTAAGAGAGGTGGAGGTGCACCTGCTAGGGGTGGCAATGCTAGAGCTGACCCTAGTGCTTGTTGGATCTGTGGTTCTCGTGGTCACTTGAAGCGTGACTGTCCTCGTGCTGTGAGGGAGGTGCAAGCTCCTGTTGCGGCAGCTGGTTTTGGATGCTGTAATTGTGGTTCTGCTGACCACTTGAGGCGAGATTGTCCGAGGTTGGCTGGTGGCCAAGAGCGTGCTCCTGCTGTTGCTGCACAGCAGAGAGGTCGTGGGCGCGGCCGTGGTAATTTCCAGAGGCGTGAGGAAGGTGGTCGTGGAGTAGCCCATGTGGTGGCTATTCAGCCTGAGGGTGGAGGCCAAGCGAGGGTGTATGCTTAGCGCGAGGGAAGGAATGATGCAGATGTGATTGCAGGTACCTTTACTTTGCAATCCTTGTCATTGCTTTCTTTGATTGATTCTGGATCTACGCATTCATACATTTTGCGTGAGCATGCTGAATTGCTTGGTTTGCCTGTTGAGTCTTTGGATGTTGGTGTTCGTGTCACTAGTTCTTTTGGTGAAACTGTTGTGACTCGAAAGCTTTATAGAAGGTGTCCTTTGGTTGTTCAAGAGCATGTTTTTCATGTTGATCTTATGGAGCTGCCCTTTTATGGTTTTGATGTGATCCTTGGTATGGATTGGCTTGCTGAGCATCGTGCTGTTGTGGATTGTGAAAATAAGCGTGTTTCGCTTAAGCTTGCGGATGATTATGAAGTGGTTGTTGTTGGTGAGAATGTGAAGTTTCTTGCCAATGTTGTTTCTACCTTGGAGGCGAGTAGGATGCTGAGGCAGGGTTGTGAAGCTTATCTAGCTTTTGTGATGAATCCTAGCTCTAAGGAGTTGAGGGTGCAAGATATCAGGGTTGTGAAGGAGTTTCCTGGTGTTTTTCCTGAGGAGTTGCCTGGTTTACCTCCTAATCGCGAGGTGGAGTTTGGAATTGAGCTGTATGAGAATACAACTCCTGTGTCCATTACTCCCTATAGAATGGCACCTAAGGAGCTGAAGGAGCTGAAGACGCAGTTGCAAGAGCTGCTTGATCGTGGTTTCATCCGGCCGAGTGTGTGACCTTGGGGAGCATCGGTCTTGTTTGTGAAGAAGAAAGATGGCACTATGAGGATGTGCATTGATTACCGTCAGCTGAACAAGTTGACTATCAAGAATCGGTATCTTTTGCCGAGGATTGATGATCTCTTTGATCAATTTCGGGGAGCTGCAATGTTCTCTAAGATTAACTTGAGGTCAGGGTATTATCAGTTGAAGGTGAAGGATGTGGATGTGCCTAAGACAGCTTTCAGGACAAGGTATGGGCATTATGAGTTCCTTGTGATGCCGTTTGGTTTGACAAATGCTCCTGCTGCTTTCATGGACATGATGAATCGTGTGTTTCATGAATACCTGGACAAGTTCGTTGTGGTGTTCATTGATGATGTCCTCGTGTACTCGCGTACTGAGGAGGAGCACGAAGAGCATTTGAGGATTGTGCTGCAAGCTTTGTTGGAGAATCAGCTTTATGCTAAGCTGAGCAAGTGTGAGTTCTGGCTTAGGGAGGTGGTGTTTCTTGGGCATGTGGTCTCAGCTGAGGGGATTCGTGTTGATCCTCAGAAGATTGAGGCTGTGATGAACTGGAAGGTTCCTAAGTCTGTTCATGAGGTCCGTAGTTTCCTTGGTTTGGCAGGATACTACCGAAGGTTTGTGGATGGTTTTTCCAAGATTGCTGCTCCTTTGACGAAGTTGTTGCAGAAAGATGTTAAGTATGAGTGGACAGAAGCGAGACAGCAAGCTTTTGAGAAGCTGAAGGCGGCTTTGACGCAAGCTCCTATCTTGGTTCAGCCTGAATCAGGGAAAGAGTTTGTGGTCTACAGTGATGCATCCTATGTTGGTTTGGGGTGTGTGCTGATGCAAGAGGGTAAGGTTGTGGCTTATGCGTCGCGGCAGTTGAAGGTGCATGAGCGCAATTATCCTATGCATGATATTGAGCTGCCAGCAGTGGTCTTTGCTCTGAAGATCTGAGGCATTATCTGTATGGTGAGAAGTGTATAGTGTACACGGATCACAAGAGTTTGAGGTATCTGATGTCGCAGAAGGAGTTGAATCTTAGGCAGCGGCGTTGGTTGGAGTTGCTCAAGGATTATGATCTGACGATTGAGTACCATCCTGGAAAAGCTAATGTTGTTGCGGATGCCTTGAGTAGGAAGGTAGCTGTTGAGCTGAGAGCTATGTTTGCTAGCTTGAGCATATCGCGAGATGGTGGTCTTGTTGCTGAGTTGCAAGTGAAACCATCGTTGGTTCAGTTGATCAAGGATAAGCAGTTGCTGGATGATTCCTTGGTGTCTCATGTTCAGGATATCGCGGAGGGTAGACCTTCGGATTTCTGTTTTAATGATGATGGAGTGTTGTGCTTTGGGAGTCGAATAGTAGTGCCTGATGATGCTGAGTTGAGGCGTGCTATTCTGACTGAAGGTCATAGTAGTCCTTTTGCTATGCACCCTGGTAGTACTAAGATGTATTGTGATCTTCGTGATGAGTACTATTGGGTGGGTTTGAAGAAGGATGTTGCGGAGTTTGTGAGCAAGTGTTTGGTGTGTCAGCGAGTTAAGGCTGAACATCAGGTTCCTTCTGGGTTGTTGCAACCGTTGAAGATCCCTGAATGGAAGTGGGAGAGGGTTACCATGGATTTTGTATCTGGTTTACCTTTGTCTCCATCAAAGAAGAACTCTGTTTGGGTGATTTTGGATCGCCTGACGAAGTGTGCGCATTTCTTGCCTGTGCATACTACGTTCTCTTTGGATAAGTTGGCAGAGCTGTACATTGCTGAGATTGTGAGGTTGCATGGTGTGCCTAAGTCGATTGTGTCGGATAGGGATCCGAGGTTCACATCGCGTTTCTGGCAGTGTTTGCATCAAGCTCTGGGTACAAGGTTGCATTTCAGTACATCCTATCATCCTCAGTCAGATGGTCAGTCTGAGCGAGTTATTCAGATTTTGGAGGATATGTTGAGATGCTGCGTGATAGAGTTCCAAGGTTCTTGGGAGAAGCATCTGCCTTTGGTTGAGTTCGCTTATAACAATAGTTATCAGGCGAGTATACAGATGGCACCTTATGAGGCTCTGTGTGGGAGGAAGTGTAGGACTCCTCTTTGTTGGGCTGAAACTGGTCAAAAGTTGGTTTCGATGCCGACTTTGTTGAAAGGGACCACCGAGAAGGTGAAGCTCATTTGTGAGCGGTTGAAGGCTGCTTCTGACCGGCAGAAGTCTTACGCGGATTTGAAGCGTAAGGAGATAGAGTATGCGGTGGGTGACCGTGTGTTCTTGAAGGTTTCGCCTTGGAAGAAGGTGATGAGGTTTGGTCGGAAGGGTAAGTTGAGCCCTAGATACATTGGACCGTATGAGGTTGTTGAGCGAGTGGGTCCTGTTGCGTATCGGTTGAGGTTACCTCAGGAATTGGAGAAAATTCATGATGTGTTCCATGTTTCTATGCTCCGGAAGTATAGATCTGATCCTTCGCATGTGATGCCTGTGGAGGAAGTGGTTTTGAATCCGGATTTGACCTATGATGAGGAACCGGTGAAGGTTCTGGATTCGGATAGGAAGGTTCTTCGTGGCAAGACCATTGAGTTGGTGAAGGTGCTGTGGAAGCATCGAGGTGTTGAGGAAGCCACGTGGGAGCGGAAGGAAGACATGCTCATGCAGTTTCCTTATCTCTTTCCTTCAGGTAAATTTCGAGGACGAAATTTCTTAAGGGGGGGAGAGTTGTAACGCCCCGGTTTTGGGCTTAGAAGTCTTGGGCGTTGACCGGTTAGTCAAAGTGCTGTTCGAATCTTAAGAGGTGAATTTAGGAAAGCCTAGTTCGGGTTGCATTAAAAATATGGAAAAATGTTCTAAAATCATCTTTTAATATAATTAAGTGAACTGTGAAATCAATTTTGGAAAATGAGTTTTGGAAGTGTGACATTTTGGCTAGTGACCAAAATGTAATTTTCGCAAGTTTGGTGGCTGTTTTATAAAGGGTTGAAACTTTAAATCTTTAAGGAGCTATTAATCCAAAAGTGGTTTCTCCAGATTTTTCTAAGATATTTTGAGTTATAATTCTGATTTTTAAAGTATATCAAAAGGAGGGAAAAGCCATTTGGCTAATTTCATAACTAACTTCTCAATTTTCTTCTCTCATTTTCTCTCAACCCAAACACTCCATTTCCAGAGAATTGTTTCTGATTTTCTCACCTAAATCTCTCCTTTCAACTCTCATTTGATTCCTAATCAACATATCTTCAAAACCTCTTCAATTGCTACTTGTTTCAACAAGGATTTTGATTCCAAAAAGAGGAGAAACTCAAGTTTGGAGGTAAGAACATCCTTCTCCTCTAAACTATCAGTTCTTTACTGAAATTCCTAAGTTTTCAATCCTAAATTGATGTTTAATTAAAGGTTTTAAAGTGGTGAAATGGATCTTGGCTTATATTGCAAGATTTTGATGATTTTTGATGATTTTCGTTAGATCTGATTAATCTGTGTTTTGAGATGTGTTTTTGATGTTAAATGAACTCTAAATTGATAAGGAATTGAGTTTTGATTGATGCAATCCCGGATAGGTTGAGTTTCCTAAGTTTAGCTTGTGTTTCAAGGTTGTTTTTGAGGTGATCTTGTGGATCTGATGTTGCTGGAGGTATAAGGATGTTTATAGGTTGTTTTTAGATGTGTTATGATGTTAATGGAAGTGAGGTTTTGCTGGTTTATGGCTGGGCTTTGTTTAGAGGTGGTTTGGATGCATTTTCGGTTGTGTTTGGTGGCCAAAAATGGAGGTTGAATGAGAGCAGCGAGTTCAGGTGCTTTCATTGAAGCAATAAATGCATGATGATGCATTAATCCTCTGCTTTGATGTGTTGAAACAGGGGAGGCATCTTTGGATCCAAGATTGGTTGATCCGGAAGCTTGATTTGGTGCTTTGGCTTGAAGTAAAGTAGAAATCGGTGAGTGCATTTGTGGAAATTGGATTTTCAGCTTTAAAACCAAGGTTTGAAGGTTTTGGGAGCTTAGTTTAAGTCTAAATAACTTTGCTAAGCTCAAGTGTAAGTTTTCGGATTTTTCTCTCTAGTGGTGGCCATGATTTTGATGTGATGCAAAATGATGATTTGCATGTTTTAATTACTGTTTTGAAAGCATGTTTTAGCATGGTTTTTGCTGATGTTTTAAGCCATATGTTGAAGGTAACTCTAGGTAGGAGTTCCTTGATTTTATACGTTGAAATAATGTGGTTTGATGCTTTGAAATGCATGTTGAATATGGCTTGGTTTAATGCTTTAAAACAGTGGATTATATGATGAAAAAGATGTATATTGGCAAGTGATGTTTTGAAAAGATTAAGGTCACTAAGGTGGTTAAAAGTCCTTGAGTGAGCCTTGTTACTTAAGAACATCAAGGTGGTTAAAAGTCCTTGGATGGTTCTTGTTGCGGACACTAAGGTGGTTAAAAGTCCTTAGGTGATCCTTTCCATGGTGTTTAAAAGTCCATGGGGCCAAGGTGTTTAAAAGTCCTTGGGGCCAAGGTGTTTAAAAGTCCTTGGGGTGATTCAAGCATTGGACACAAAGGTGGTTAAAAGTCAATGGCCAAGGTGTTTAAAAGTCCTTGGGGCCAAGGTGTTTAAAAGTCCTTGGGAAAGTTGTTGAACTTGTTTTAATAAATGAAATGTATCACTTGAGCCAATATGACATGTTAAGAATATTGTGAAGCATGGGATGCTTGTTTTAATGATTATATTGAAGCATGAGATTGCTTGTTTTAAATATGCTTTTGAGCATGTGCAAAGGTTGATTATGAGCATGATTTATAAATGTTTTTAATTGCATTATTGAATGGTTTTTAATGAGCATGCCTCACTAAGCTTTTGCTTACGCTCTTCTCATTTTCTAAATTCAATAATGCAGAGCACTAGAGTATCTTGAAGGGCAGCAAGGAGGGCAAGAGTTCAAGTACAAGTAGAGCTCAATGTATGGAAGGTTTTTGTTAAACATTTTAGCTTTTGGATGATTTGGCAATGGGGGACCAATGTGTATGTTTTGGGAGGTGTTTAGAACTCCCTAAGTATGTTGAATGTTGTTTTGAATGTTGGTTTTTAGATTGGACCATTATATGCTTGTTTTAGAAGTTTGTGCTTGAATAGCTAGCTTGTGTAGGAAGCATGCCTATAGAATTGGGGCTTTTTGCATATGATGTTGTTTTGATGATTTGTTGATGCAAGTGTGTCCTATATATGTTGAATTGCATGCTGGTAAAGTTTGGTAGCTTTTGGAGCATGTTTGAATGATCAATTGCATGTTTTGGTATGCTAGTTTGCTGAAGTTTGTGCAGGCGTTTCGGAACAGTGTGCACCGTTTCGGAACGGGTGCCTGGAATGAACCCAGGGGTCCAAAACGGTATGCACCGTTTCGAAACGATTTGGCCTCTGCTAGACCCCCGTTGCGGTACTGGTTGCGGAACGGCCCGTGTTTCGGAACGGGGTCAACCTGTTCCGGAACGGTCGACCGTTGGGGGGCTGACATGGGCGGTTATATGTTTTGAAATGTTTGCATTTTGGTCCTGAATCTTGTTTGTTCAATTGCATGAGCTTGGGAAGTCCTTTTGAGCTGAAATTTCACAGAGAAGCATGAAACCTGACTAATTTCAGGTTGGTAAGATTAATTTGGGTTAAGTCCTTTTAATTTTCAGGAATTACAATTTGGTCCCTAAAGTTGTATTTTGTTCAATTGGGTCCTTGCTTGATCTCTGATGTTTGTGATCTTTGAGTATGATGTTTGTGTGATCACCATTAAGGTTAATGAGCATCTAGATAAGATTAAAAAGAAAAAAAGGGTCGTTAATCAAGGTTGACTTTCGGGTTGACTTTGGTTTTCCCCGTGTGACTTTCTTAATTCGGGTCAACCGTCTAGGCCGTGTTAAGGGGGTTACAAGTTAGATGTTTTTATGCATCATAAGTGTGCCATGTTCGAGTCCCTTAAAACTGCATTTACTTCCTCTTTCATGACATTAATAACCAGATAAGACATACATTAGATTTTGTACTTTACATCTCACAAAACGTTGCTTGTCCTAGTGGCAAACGTGTTGCACTTGCACCAAGGGATTCTAGGTTTGAATTGTTGCAAGGCCAGTTTCCTTACTTTTATTTTTCCTTTCTCTAAGTAGGTGACATGTTTCATCACCTGATTAGAGGAGGAAAATAAATTTAATAAATTAAATAAAAATAAAAAAGTCTTCAAATAAGGTGTCACCACCTAATTGAATAATTAATTTATTTTATTAAATTAAAATTAGGATCAAATTGATAGATTATGTAAATAACGGGGGACCAAATGTGTAATTATACTACTTTATTTAACAGCCACGTCAGTCTCTCCGTTATTTTTTAACGGTTGGTGGCCTGATTGAAACCACCTAAATAGTTATGTGGTACATTTGCCAAAATTAAAAGTATAGTAGTCAAATTGACATCGACCCATAGGTAGGTAGTCTTTCCCTTTATTTTTAGGTAAAATTATCACCCTTTAATGAATTTAATATTTAGAGATTCTTTTATAAGCTTCATTCGGTGGTGTTTTAGAAGAATGACCCAAAATTTTCACCACTAATTCAATTACCCCAAATTAGCTAACAAGGGCCTCCCACTTCTAAATTCTTATTTCAACACTATTGTTGTAATTCTGTTTCTATATTACTTTTTGGAAGATTCTAGGATGATTCAGGCTACAACCAGTGAGATTCAATTATAAAAGTTTTAATTAATATAATATTTGGAAAATTTTGGTCGTCAATTTTTTATAAATTTTAAATATCAACATTTCAACTAGTTTGTGTGAGCGAGGATCTTCACACTCCTGCTTGCCTATGCAATTACGTATAGGAGGGTTAGTTAGAGTCGCTTGAAGATATTGCCTAGTTAATTATGATTAGGACGTTGCCCGAGGGTAATTATACTTCCACATTCATCACGCCATCACCATTCAAGCATTATTCATGTCATTCATCTTCATTCCATCTAGGGATTTTGATGTTCATTCTATCCCATGAAAATTTCAGATTTAAATAATTTCTCTGTTTCAACTCCGATTTCATTGATTCTTCTTCCAATGTTCTTATTTTGATGTTATCTAACCATATTATTCGTATTCTTTTCAAAATTTCAAGTCTGGATATTTTCAAATTTCGACACTTAGTCAATTATCCTTGATTGAGTATAGAACTCCTAATTTTTGTAAAAATCTGTTTGAAGGCTTCAACATCCACGATTGTGCCACTCATATCATTTGATGGTATGAAGCGTGAAAACCCCTTGGTGAAGGTGGATAACGAAATTGGTATGTTTGAATGAAGACTGCATGATGGTTGTTGAAGGATAAATCTTACTAATATAAGGCTTAAAATAAAATAACAAATAAACCTATAAAATACCCTAATTGGGCTAATAAATTTGTCTAAGGCCTTGACATAATAGTTATCGGACTGAATTTTAACTATATGGACCAATTGGGCTTCAAAATTCTTGATTATGAATTTCTACATGCGTTGTCTTCGCTAAAATGGGCATATCTTGAGTTGTCAACATCGGGTTGACGAGTTTTACGATGCATTAAAAAGCTAAGAGTTCCCGACATGTCAACCTAGAAATTCTACAATACCATCCAAAAAGCTGTCACAAGTTGATGTCGTTCCATACTTGTCAAACAACTTCATATTCTTGCCTAAAATCCATTGTTTTACCCCTCTCATACATGTATCGGTAACAATATAAATCACTATGGGGATCCCCTGAAAATATCAGCATGGATCCCCAATATTTTTCAAAGTTGGATGGCCATAAGAGTAATTTATTCACTTATAATAAAAATCTAATCTCCCATAACTTGCGTGTGAAACCGATAAACTAATTTTGATATAACTAAAGAATTTAAGGACTAATTTGATAAAGAGAAAACAAATTTTTAAGTCCCCAAACCTCTCAATATATTTAAAGTAAAATGGTTAAGTTAAAAACTCAAGTTGTCAAAACTTTTCTAAGTGTTTTTGAAGCCAAAACAGTGATTTTCAAGTCGCCGTTTCGGAACGACCATTAGGCGTTCCGGAAAACTTTTGAAATTGTTAACCTATGTTTCGAAATGTGTTTCGAAACGGGTGAAGAACATCAGAACAGTTTGACCCGTTACGGTACGGTAGTATCGAAACAACCTCAAACGTTTTGAAACGACATTCAAACCTGGTTTTAAATAATATGACCGTTGAAGTTTTAACTGATTTTATACTTATCGTTAAAATGTATCGAAACACTTTCAAGTCGTTTCGATACGGGCTTTGATAGTGGCAAAGTGTTTCGAAACGTGTTTCGAAACGACTCTTAGTGTATCGAAACGATTGTGCCCGTTTCGGTAGGGTCTATTTAATACACCCCAATGACTCTTTCTTTTTTGGTTTGTTTCGAAAGATGATCGGGAGTTTCGAAACGAGTGGTTGCAGACTGCATTTATGGAGAGAAGATAACATTCCAACGGCTCTATTGATGAATGCAACAACCCCAACGGCTAGAATTCAATGAGAAGGTATAAAAGGGACCTCTAAAAGCTTCAACAACAACTATTGAACTCAAAAGAAATATCTAAACATCAAAGCCAAGCATTTGTGCCAAATTCCCATTATTTCTAGTAAACGCCAATTGTGAAGTTGTAATTTTCATTCCTATCTATTCAATTGGGTTGAGTGCTTGTAATTGGGCTACATTTTGTATTGAGAGATACTTGTTTTAGCATTCATCATCTTTGTTTTGTTGTGTGAGGATTGGGTCAAATTTTGGGTAGAAAACTTGAAGAATCGATTCTAAAATAAAGAACACAAGTTATACTTCTTGCATGTCTGAACTCAAAAGAGAACTTTATTTAATCATTCAAATCTAAATTACAATGTGGTTGAAGCCTCCTTATATAAGCCTTGGAGAAGTTCTAATCCTAGTAAACTTAAGAAATTAAATACAATAAATAAATGCTGAAATCTAATCTCCTAATTACATAAGTAACTTCTAATAATAAATAAATATTAAAAATAAAATCCTAATTAAATAAATCTGATCCTAATAGATATTGCAGAATCCTATATTGATTTAAATTACAAATAATTAAATAAAATCTTGAAATTTTGTAATTATCCAAAAATCCCGTATTAATCCCGTATAGGAATTTCTGCATGCGCTGTCTTTGCTAAAATAGACATATCTTGAGTTTCACATGTCCGATTGAGGCGTTTCAAGATCCGTTCGAAAGATAATTGACAGCTGGACAAGTTTCAAGTAGACATGTTGACCCATAAATACCTGTATCCCATCCAAAAAGGGGTCTTAAGTTGACTAATGTTTCTGACCTATAAAATAGTTTTAACTTCTTTTCCAAGATGATTAGTTTCACCCCTCTCATGCATGTATCACTCAACCTTCAACCTTCATGCTTATTCGGATGCGGATTATGGGGGGTGTAAAGTCTATAGGAAGAGTACTTCGGGAACATGTCAATTCTTAGGTAGTATGCTCATATCTTGGTTCTCTAAGAAACAAAATAGTGTAGCTCTTTCTACCACCGAAGCCAAGTACATATCCTTAGGGAGTTGTTGTGCTCAGGTCCTTTGGATGAAGTAACAACTCTTAGATTATGGTATTAAAGTTGAAACCATACCTCTTAAGTGTGATAACACTAGTGCCATATGCTTAACTAAAAATCCCATCCAACACTCTAGAACCAAACATATAAAAATAAGGCATCATTTCATTAGAGATCATGTCCTTAAGGAAGATGTTGTTATAGAGTACGTTGACACCTTAAACCAATTAGCGGACATATTTACAAAGCCTTTGGATAAAGAGCATTTTTGGTCCCTTAGGAGAGAGTTAGGTCTAACTAGCCTTTCTTGACCTTTTAGAACCCTTTTTGTGCTTAAATTGCTTGATTTCTTGAAAATGACTTGTTTATATGTTCTTACCCCTAATTTCATCCATGCTAATAGTTAGTGGGAGTATGTTTTTGTTTATACATGTCTTTCCTGCTCATTCATGTCATTTATGCATGTTAGGACTTCATGAAATCCATTTTCTGCAATATTAGAGCCTTATCTGCACTTCCAGGGCTAGGTGTATCGAAACGGGTCCAACTGTTTCGATACGGGTGCTTAAAAGAATGATCTGTGAGAAGGGTATTTCGAAACGCCTTAACAGGGTTTCGAAACGTTTTTGCCACTGCCAAGGGGTGTATCGAAACGAGTTTCGATACAGGTCAACACATGGGATTCGGTATGGTCAATGTCATAACGAAAAGATCAATCTGACTCGAAACGTCAGTCAACATTTCGATACACGTGTTTCGGAACGATCGTGCTTGTTCCGAAACAGGTATGCGGATAGCTTTAAAAAAGGCTTTTAATGATAAAATCCATTTTAATTTAAAACCCTAAAAACCCTAAATCGATTTTTCCCTATAAAACCCTTTAAACCTCATTTTTTTCATCAAATCTTGAGGGCTTTTACACACAAACTCAAGTCTAAGCAAGCCTCATCAATCTTGTGCAAGATTTTCCATTCATTCATCCAAAATCCCCTTCCAAGGTATATTTTCTACTTTTTTCTTTTTCCTTTGATTTAATTCGAATTTTAGATTAGAAAATCTCATTTTTGTATAGTTTTTATGTTTTATCTCTTGGTTTTTTCAAAACTTGTAAAATAAAATTCAAAATCTTAAAATTTTTTGTTCGAATATATTATTTTTCACTCGTATTTTTTTCAGTTTTTCAAAAGTTGTTTTTTTTCTCTTAAATTTTTTTTCTAAAATCTTTTTAAACCTAAATGGGATTTATTATTGGATTGAATTGAGGATATTCATGCATACACTTTAATTTCAAAATTGCTTGCTTTATGTTTTTAGGAATTTTTTTAATGGAAAACGTCAACAAGAAACGTAAGACGGGTCAATCGAGTGAAGCCGATATCCGTCCTAATCTCACTCAGCTTTTTCTCAAAAGTCTTCAGACTCTAGAGATGAGGAAACATTTCACTTATGTCAAGGAGATTGTCATTCGTCGCGAACGTGTGGTTGATGTTCCGTTCCTCGATTCGGAGCGTTTCGCCTTCCGTTATCTAGAGCATCTACAAGAATGGAATTTCATGGCATTCTTGAACATTCCGGATATTGTCTATAAGCACATGGTTCTCATCTTCTACTCAAATGCTCAACTTGTTGATAATGAGGATCACTCCGAAGTTGCTGGCATTGAGTCCTTTCTCTTGGGGAAGAGGTTCGTCATCGACATACCCTTTTTAGAGTCTTCTCTTGGCCTTAAGAACGAAGATATCGAGAATGAGACTCATTTTGGTGCTCATACCGGTTCCTTCTTTCCTTGGATGCTCATGATCGGTTCCTCCACTTGATGATCTCGTGGTTTATTCGCCCCTCCGGAGGTAAATTCGCTCATATTATGCAAGTTGATTATTTTTGGCTTGAGTGCTTTCACCGTGGAGAGCGCCCAAATCTTGTTAAGATTATGTTCGCCGAAATGGTCAACAATGTGAAGCTTCGTGAAACTGATGCTCTCAAATCTTTCACCTATGGGACTATTTTGAGTTATATCTTTGGAGTGCTCAATTTAGATTGCTCTTATGACTCTCCGGAACCCCGTAAGCAAAAGATTGGTGAAGCTTCTCTCCACAAGTCCGAGTTCCATTACAACAACCTTGGCCAATGGGAACGAGTTGATAGGCATGCTCCTCCACCAAAAGTTGAACCACAACCTCAAGCTCCGGGTCCCAACAATGAAGCTCTTATGGCCTTTCTAACCGAGCGGTTCAACACAATGTAGGCAGGTCTTGGTACTATTAATAATCGCTTGCAATCCAAGGAGAATCGTCTCATCTCCCTTGAGAATCAACATCAATCAATGGACTTGTCATTCTCTACCTTTTATGGTCAATGGATGACCTTTCGTTGCTCTCAATCTAGGAACGATGATGACTCCTCCGATGTTGATGGTGACGATGACGAGACTTAGGATCTTTTTATTGCATCACATATTAGATTTTCATATTAGGATTAAGTTTGCACCTCTATTTTATTTATGAACCTATGCTTTGATTACTTTGTTTGGGATTGAGCTTTGAACCTTATTGTTTAAGTTTTATGTTTGGATTTGAATTATATGAATCTACATTATGTTGCTTATTGCTTTTAACCTTGTTTCTTCTCTTTGAGCCTTGTTTATTATTCTTTTTTATTTAAAAAAAAAGGGGAGAAAAAATATAAGAGCCAAAATTTGTTTGAAGTGGTTTTGAGTTTTTAAAACTTGAATTTTTAAAGAATTTTAAAATTTTTGAAAACTTTAAAACCCATCTTAAACTGAGGGGGAGTTAGAATGTATTCAAAATTTCAAAACTCTTAAAAATTCTAACTTTGGTTTTGTTATATCAAAAAGGGGGAGATTGTGAAACTGATAAACTAATTTTGATATAACTAAAGAATTTAAGGACCAATTTGAAAAAGAGAAAAAAAAATTTTAAGTCCTCAAACCTCTCAATATATTTAAAGTAAAATGGTTAAGTTAAAAACTCAAGTTGTCAAAACTTTTCTAAGTGTTTTTGAAGCCAAAACAATGATTTTCGAGTCACCGTTTCGGAACAGCTATTAGGCGTTCCGAAACACTTTTGAAACTGTTAACCTATGTCTCGAAACGTGTTTCGAAACAGGTGAAGAACATCGGAACAGTTTGACCCGTTTTGATACGGTAGTATCGAAACGAGCTCAAACGTTTCGAAACGGCATTCAAACCTGGTTTTAAATAATATGACCGTTGAAGTTTAAACTGATTTTATACTTATCGTTAAAACATATCGAAACACTTTCAAGACGTTTCGATACGGGCTTTAACAGTGGCAAAGTGTTCCAAAACGTGTTTCGAAACGGCTCTTAGCGTATCGAAACGATCGTGCCCGTTTCGGTACGGTCTATTTAATAAACCCCAACGGCTCTTTCATTTTTGGTCTGTTTTGAAACATGATCGGGCTTTTCGAAACGGGTGGTTGCAGACTGCATTTATGGAGGGAAGATAACATCCCAACGACTCTATTGATGAATGCAACAACCCCAACGGCTAGAATTCAATGAGAAGGTATAAAAGGGACCTTTAAAAGTTTCAACAACAACTATTGATCTCAAAAGAAACATCCAAACATCAAAGCCAAGAATTTGAGCCAAATTCCCATTATTTCTAGTAAACCCCAATTGTGAAGTTGTAATTTTCATTCCTATCTATTCAATTGGGTTGAGTGCTTGTAATTGGGCTACATTTTGTATTGAGAGATGCTTGTTTTAGCCTTCATCATCTTTGTTTTGTTGTGTGAGGATTGAGTCAAATTTGGGGTTGAAAATTTAACCGGTTTTGTAACGGTTACCTCCTTAGCCTAGAAAAGGGGAAGAACAATTAGTGGATTGCTAGAAATCCTTAGTGAAGCTAAGGTAGTGGATGTAGAGTTCGATTGGAACTTGAACCACTCTAAATTCTCTTGTCCATCAATTTTAATTTTCCACTCCACCACCCAAAGTTCAAAAAATCCAACTCACCCCTCTTAGCTTATATCATATCATTGATCCACTCAACACTGCGTTTAGCCGGCAAGAGTAAGTTTTGAAACTTTCCATATATTCTATAAAAATAATTAGGAAATGGTCTATAAATCGTTGTAAATGTGTTTTAGTCTAGTTTTATTTAAAACAAGCGATGATTAATTTCGATAAGTATTTTAAATGATATAAATATTTGAATGTTGAATGGTCATAAAAATTTGATAGCAGATTTCTTAGAAGACAATATTAGTAGTGACTTTGAAAAATCACCAAAAATTCTACGAGATAAATCAGAAAGTGATCTATATATTTCTAGAATCATACGAAAGTCTAGATTTGTTTAAAACAAACAATTCTTGATTCTGTGTTATATATTAGGATTTCTTAATTGTTTAGTGAGCAAAGGTCAGAAAAAGACATCAGACTATTTCCAAAAATAACAATGACATGGACTTCAGAAATTCGTCATAAACCGTACAAGTAAAATTAGAAGAGGTAATTTATATTGTTGGAAAGATTATCGATTCTTGTTTCTTTTAGAACGAACGAATAATTATCTAGAACTATAGATTATTAGTTACCTATTTTCTTTTAAAGGTAATGCAAACTGCCATGTTTCAACGATTAATGTTTTAGTCATATTTTATAGTTTTAAAATAGTTTGTTTGTTGTTGTCAAAAACTAAATTTATCATTTATTTTGTAATTTTGGAGATTTAATGTTGGGTATTTGTTTTAATGTATTAAGTTTTGTTTATTTTCTTGGGTAGAAGGATTAACTGAAACCCATGAGGATACATAAGAGATGGACATGAGGACGAAAAAAATACCCAAAACGTTTATTGAGAATTTCCCGAAACCGTACCAGCAAGTGTTAGAGATGAAGTGGGGAATACAAAATCGTCATCGACCCTCCCATTGTCACCCTACCTAGAACAAACAAATGTTTCAATATTCAGAACTACATTTAAACAAACTTACAACCTTATAAAGTGTTGTGTAATAAGGCAAACGAACAAGAAAAATAAACAAGCAAGAACACAAGAGATTAACAATGTTCAACAATGTGCTTACGTCCTTGGGAGCAAGAGCGGCTATTTTTCTTATTGATTCAATCAATCAAATTAGGTTACAAATAATAGGCATATATATAAGTAACCCTCCATGGTACATTTACCAAAATATCTAGTATTGTATCGTGGGCTTTGCCCCTGCACCTCCAACCCACTTAGTCCAATCCCGCAAACTAAATCGAGAATTCTTTTATGAGACAGATGCTCTCGCTCACTTCGTCTCCGCTCTAGCATCTTTCTTTTAGCAGTATATGAACCATACTTAACAAATCTCCACCTTGGCGAATATCATGCCCCTTAGGAGATAAACTTGGAGTTTCTCACACATCAAAGTGGGTTGGGTTACCATGTTTCTATAGCATTTGCAAACATTCAATAGGTCCAAGCAATGCATGAACTTGTTAGTAGTAAAAGGCTTGGTCAACATATCGTCTACATGGTCTGTGGTATGCACCTTTTTTAACAATATATCACCATATGCAATCAACTCTCTTATCTTGTGAAACCTCACATCAATATGCTCAGTTCTAGCATGATACACATGATTCTTAGCCAAATAAATAACACTTTGGCTATCACAATGCAACTGAACTCCACCTTGCTAAATACACAATTCCTTCACTAGCCCAATGAACCATAAGGCCTCTTTTGCAGCTTCAACTACTGTCATGTACTCGGCTTCAGTTGTTGATAATGCTACAATAGACTGAACAATTGACTTCCAACATATAGGCTCTCCACCAAAAGTAATAACGTATCCAGTTGTAGACCTTCTATCATCCAAATCACCTGCATAGTCTGAATCCACATGTCCTACAACTAAAGGATCATGTTGCTGACTACCAAAAATAATTCCATGTCCTACAGTACCCTTCAAATACCTGAAAATCTACTCCAAATGTGATCTACCTGGTTTAGACATGTATTTACAGACTTGAACAACAACATGAGCTAAATCAGGGCGAGTACATACCATTGCATACATCAGGCAACCAATAGCACTGGCATATGGAACCTTTGCCATCTCTTCAATTTCCTTATATGTCTTCGGGCATTTTTATGAAGAGAGCTTAAAATGATTCACCAATGGAGTGCTCACGAGGTTTGCTATGCTCATCCCAAACTTGTATAACAATTTCTCAACATACCCTTGTTGAGATAACCACAGTTTCCTTGAGCCTCTATCTCTGTGAATCTCTATTTTAAGAATTTTCTTTACAACTCCTAAGTCATTCATTTCAAATTCATGGCTCAATAAAGCTATCAAACCAACTACATCATGCATATTCTTTACAGCCAACAACATATCATCAACATACAATAGCAGAAAAAAAAAGAATCATCATCAAGCCTCTTAACATAAACGCAACAATCATACTCACATCGATTGTAACCAATCTGAATCACGTAGGAGTCGAATCGCTTGTACCATTGTCTTGGAGACTGCTTCAGTCCGTACAAAGATTTCTTTAACCTGCAAACCAGATGATTATCTCCAGATTGAGTGAACCCTTCTTGTAGTTGTATATAGATATGCTCCTCTAGACCACCATGCAAAAAGGAAGTTTTAACATCGATTTGGACGAAATGCAAATCTGAACTAGCTACGAGTGCAAGTACTTCCCTGATTGAAGTATGCCTAACCACAAGAGAAAAGATTTCATCGTAATCAACTCCTTTCTGCTGTGAAAAACCTTTTGCTACCAATCGAGCCTTGAAATTTCCCCACTCTTTTTCTGATACTGCTGGTTTTCTTTTATACACCCATTTGCAACCAATAGCCTTTTTCCCTCCGGAAACCTAACAAGCTCCCATGTATGATTTTTCTGCAAAGACTTCATCACCTCAACCATTGCAACCATCGATTTGCCTTTCTCCGGACTAGTGATAGCCCCTTGAAAAGTAGCCAGATCATCACTGCTAATGTGAAGTGCAAAAGACACCATGTCTTCAAAACCCAATTTGCTTGGACCCATTATATTGATGTGTCTCTCTCTACCTCTGGATAAATTATAATTTTGCAAAGGAACTGTACTAGAACCACCAGATGTGGAATTAGAACTTTCGCATTTCCCAATTGTTACACCTTTTTGAGATGCTCCTAAATACTATTCGAAATCCACCAGCACCTTGTCTCGGTTCTGCTGAAACATGAACTGCTCGTCAAAAATTGCATCTCTACTGATCACTATTTTCCTCGCAACCGAATTCCAAAACTTCTATACTTTGACACCTTTCTTGTAGCCCAAAAAGATGCATTTCTTCGATTTTGTATCACCAGGTATATGCACATAAGCAGGAAAACCAAAAATCTGTAAGTGTGAAAAATCAACTACATTGCCTGTCCATACCTCTTGTATAACTTCGCCACCCAAAGATGCTCGTGGTGACATGTTAATGAGATAGCATGCCATACTTACAACCCTTGCCCCAAAGCTTTTAGGAAGCCCTACATTCAGTCTCAAGCACCGAGCCCTTTTAGTTAATGACATATTCACCCTTTCAGCAACACCATTATGTTGTGGTGTCTTTCGCACTAAAACTGTCTCTGAATCTCATGCTACTCAAAATGTTTGAAACTGTGAATCTATGTACTCTGTGCCATTAACAGACCTTAAGTATTTGATCTTTCTACCAGTTTGGTTCTCCAACTCAGCTTTCCACACCTTAAACTTGGCAAAAACTTCATATTTATGTTTCAAAAACTACACCCAAACTTTCTTAGAAAAACTGTCAATAAAAGTAACATAGTACATAGATCCACCCAATGATGATTCCCTGGTTCAGAATGCACATAATCAAGAATCCCTTCAGTTTTGTGCTTTACTGTTGTGAAACTAACTTTAGTCTGTTTACCAAGAACACACAAAAGTCACAAAGATGAAGCTTGCAACTTTTAACACCATGCAACAAATTTCTTTTATGCAATTCAACCATTCCACGTTCACTAAGATGACCAAGACGCATGTGCCACAATTTTGTATTATCACCATATGACTCAACAGAATGAGCTCCACCTACAACTGTACTCCCTAACAGTTTATAGATATTTCCTGCAGTTATCTTTCCTTTCAACACAATCAATGCACCTTTAACAATTCGAATGGTTTCCCTATCCTCTTCTGCTTTAGGAATAAAACCATTCTTTTTCAAAGTGCCCAAGGAAATTAGATTCTTTTACAAATATGGTATATGCCTAACATCACATAATGTTCTAACAGTACCATCATACATCTTAATTCTGACTTCACCAGTACCAACAATATTGCAACATCTATCATTGCCAAAATAGACAAAACCAGAATTAACAGACATATAAGTTGAAAACCACTCCCTGTTAAGCGTTATATGATAAGAGCATCCTGAATCAAGAATCGATGCATCTGTGAATTGAGCTGTCGAAATAGAAAGCATATAACCATCATTGCAATCTGAATTGTCATTCTGCACCACATTCACAATTTTGGATGATGCATCATGTTTATCATTTGTCTGCCTTTTTAACTTTGGACAATCTCGCTTCATATGTCCTGGCTCCTTGCACTTGCAGCAATGAATCTTTTTCTTGCCACTAGACTTTGATATAGAATTTTGTTTTCCATAACCTTCCTTCTTTGACTTCCTTCCACGGTCTTGATTACTCTTAACATATAAACCATTAACATGAAAACTTTCACATGCATTTTGTTTCCGTTGATTGTGAGCCAACAAGGCTGAATTAATCTCTTCAACTTTGATTGTTTCTTTCCCATATGTAAGAGTAGTCACCATGTGTTCACAAGACGAAGGCAATGAACACAACATAATCATTGTTCTGTCTTTATCCTCAATCTTTACATCAAGTTGAGTCAAATCAATTATTATTTGACTGTAGACATTCATATGATGTGCCGAATCGTGGCTGTTGCGTGCAAAAGTGATGCGTAATTAGCGTGCAAGTGTACACGGTGCCAAGTTATAGTATTTAAGTTATCATCTCCATAGGGATTCTGACATCTTATCAGAGTTCACTTTTCTGCACAAGTGGAGTAAAAACACAGATATTAGAAGTTGTGTTGATTGAAACTAAGATTAAAGCAAGTAAAGTAATTTGAGAAATCAGAGTGAGATAATGGGCCGGTATTGGATGTTTCGTAGTGTGGAGAATTGATGTACTATCTCGGTGAAGTTTTGCTGACCAACTTAACAACTTCAGCCACCACCAACAAGTATGCCTCAGTAGGTGCTCGCCTTGGCAGAGATGTGAGAGATCGCCTGGGCAGTTAAACGATGATTCAAGGTTCGGCAAGGCTCCCTTATATGACTCCCTCTTCTCCCGAAGCTTGAAGTACTATTGGCAAACACATCTTGGATGATACCTCTCGACGTGAATCTAAAAGCGAACACCAACCCATTATGGACCCTTTTTTAGCCGCTAAACTTCTTAACTTATCCCTAAGCTGAAGTAGCTTTACCCTGTGGTTGGATAAACCCGTGTTTACTCGTTTCATGAGTTCAACTCTCCTGATATTGAACAAATAGATTGAAGCCCTCTTCTCTCCTAATAAAGATTGCGATAATGAAGAACCAAGAGTAAAGAAACCTTGAATTTTATTGCAAAACTGAAATCCTAAACGAATACAACAAGACTCTCACAACTACTACGCAACTAACCCTTAGCCCTAGAGAAGGTTTAGAACATGGTTGGGTTGGACGGCTCTAGGGTTTCGACAAGGAGTTTCTCTCTAATCTCTCTTGTTTTTTTTCTCTAACTTTTCGATTACATATATATAGGGGTGGAGCCTAGGCCTATATCGGTTTAGGGTAGGAATACTAGTTAGAATATGATTACAACTTATTAAAAGATCATTAAATCCTCCTAGATTCTTGTTTGACTTTTCTTCAACTTGTCTTTGACCCAACTTTTATTTGTCTGATGGGCTCCAATGCACGTGGAATTGGTCTCTAAAAATTGGCTTTGATGAGCTCTTTCTATCGCATACCACTTTATATTTTTCCACTCTTCCTTAAAGTGCTGCCTCGGCGGCAATTAGTTGACTACCTCGGCGGGGGTATGGACTAGTGTGTAGGGGTTGGCACAGCTCTACATTCCGATTCCTTCCTCCTCGATAAGTTCTCTTGATGACCCAACAACTTCCTCCTTTAGTTCCTAGCTTTCTCTTCTTCTGCCCTCTTTGCTGCCTCGGCGGTATCTGCCTAGGCGGGTACCTACGCACAAGGAGAAAACGCACTTGGGCAGTATCATATATATATAAAATCAATTAAATTCATAAAATAAGGCATGGTATCTAATCTATGCTATTTTGTGTATGTTACCTAATAAATGCAACCTAAACTATACTTAAGAACAACAATAATTAAGCAAAACTAGGGTATAAATATAGGACTTTTGCACACTTAACACACCCCCAAACTAGAACTATTGCTTGTCCTCAAGCAATGCAATCTAATAATAACATGCCAAAATTTAAAATCATATCCAAACTAATTCGAGAAAGCATCTTGAGAAACCTTTACATACCGTGTAGATTTATGCCTAATTAGCAACCCTTTGAATGACAAAAGATTTACCCGGAACCGAACTATGTATCTCGTGAGTGTTTGTGTTCCTCGTGATAAGAATGATTCTTCGGCTTCTAAGTAAAACTTCGATAAACACCTTAATTCCCTTGGGTTTCCCTCTAGTTTCTTTTTTAATTTAACCACTAGTTGTCGGTAATAGGCTTTTCTAAAGATTGCAAAATTTTTTCTTCTCTAGAGCCAGTTTCGGGCACCTCTAGCTTATCATAGATCCAGTTTCGGGCACCTCTAGGACATCTGATATTATTTTCCTTTTTTTTCAAACTTCAAGTTCTACCGAAGTTTACCTGGTGAAATACCTAAGTTTCCTAGAAGTCCTAAAATCAAACTAGTCACAAAGAGTGTTTTCTTTTAAGTTCAAACCATAGTAGGATTCTAAGTTAACCTAAAGTCATGCTAAGGTTGCCACCTAGGTGGGCCATCTGCCACGGCGGGTAAAAGGTACTCAAGAATTTTTCTTAACTAAGAGTTCACTAGTCTTTAAATAAAGGCTTGTTACAATTAGAACATAATTAAAACAGAAAAAGAAAACTTAAAGACATAAAAAACTAGAAAATACAAGTAAAAGAAAAACAAAAGACAAAATTAGATGACTAATCCCCCCCAACTTGAGAGGAGCTTTGTCCTCAATGCAGGCCTACATACACAAAATTTATGCATAGATTATATAAAAATAAAAGAGAAGAAGGGGATAGAAGCATAGATCGGTTGTGATTCAAACGAGCTGTCATCGTCGCCAATGATCACCCTCTTTCGTGCTGCTATCTTGAAGCGCTTGGCCACCCTCAGCTGCTGTTGGTGGGAAGGTAGATTGGGTTGAGCCTTTTGTGTCACATCACGTTCGCCGTCGTCTTCACTGTCTGGGCAGACTTCGGAAGCGGTGTGTGTTCTCTTCACTCATGGGAGAAGGACAATTTGAGCTTCCTGGTAATGGATCGAGCTGTCTTGCCATACGGAGTCGTCTGAGAGGAAGTCCTTGAGGTAGCTAGAGTCGGATGGTCCTGATGTGTCGGTTGCTGCCCTGTTCGTCTACCCTTCTTCTCTAACTTGGGTTGCCGTTGTATCACCTTGGTTTTCAGAGTTGGAGAGGACCTCAGTGGCCGTGGCAGCTGGGGAGGCATGTGGCTCAGTGGATATTCAAGCGGATGATGCTGCCAGATGTGTTGCTGAGGCAGATGGTGTGACGAGCGTTGTTGGTGCCGCCAGGGTAAATATCTCGGTGGGGAACTCTGGGAAGAGGGCCGCTGAGAACTTTTCTTTGATGGCAGAGGTGGTGGCGTTGTTGAAGTCCCAGATATATGCCATGAAGATTAGCTGGCGGCGTTCCATTCGGTCGAGGTTTGCTGCCAAGCCGCTGATGGTGGTTGCCAGGGCGGGTTGCTGTAAGTGTTGTTGACCGCCCATCTCTGACGCCAGGGAAAAGTTTTCCGGGGTGGCTTCTGTGATCTCCATATTCTGAAGGATTATTTCCCTCGTCCACCCGGTTTGTTCTGTTGTCATAGTGTCGGTTGGGGATGGTGCAATATGTGCCTTCTCGCACATCATTGTGATAAGGCTGGGGAAGTAGAGTTGCCCCTTTGTTTTCTGCCCACACTCGTAAATTTTGTTAGCAATAATCGAACCCCCATTGACATACCTTTTATTGACGATGGAGTGGATGAGTGTCAATCTTGGTTTGTCGACAGTGGAGTTGTGGGCAGCAAATGCCTCTTCACGAATGTGTTCCAAAGCTTTGCCTAGGGCAGTAAATTGCACCGATTGACAGTGCCTTTGTTTCTGCCATTGTTCCAAACTATCCCCGGTATGGATAACTCTTCTTTTATTTCCTTGTAACCGTCCACTATGAAGGAGGCAAGGAACTCCGCGTGCTGGTCTTCGTGAATATGGAGGCCGTAGTAGAGATTGATCTTGTCTTTGTCGATTAAAATCGGCCGCCCACGAACATTAATTGTCATTACGTCCTCCATCGGCCCGTGGGTGTAGTACTCACGCACCATGGTTTGATTTTCTGGCTTGGGTTGCTGGGAAAAATTTTACCACTGTTGATGCGCGATTTTGGAGTAGATGAATTGCTCGAGCCCTAAATTTTTCTTTCCCAGCTCGTAGAAGAATCCCTGCTCCTCCCATACTGATCTTTCTTTAAATCTTTCGTTGTGGCGGGCTTTTATTTCTGGTGTGGTGAAGCGAATGAGGGATTCCCCTGATTCTGCCTGGACATCACCGCGGTGGGGGGGTTCTTGCCATTCTTTAGTTGGGCTTTAGGTTGTTGTCTGAGAGAGTTGTGAGGGCTTGAAAGAAAAAGAAACTGTGGAAAAAGAAATAGACTGAAAGCAAATGAGATCTTGTGAGACAATAAGCAAGAGAGAGTAAAGAAGAGTGAATAGTGAAAAAATGAGGGGGTATAAATAGAGAAAAAAGTGCCGCCATTTTGTCTGCCGAGGCAGCCATTACCTGGGTAGAGAGCCATTGGAAAGGGACGAGCTTCTGCGAATAGCTAGTCTTCAACGGCTAGTTCTAGCAGGAAACAACGTCTGTCTGCCATGGTAATTTAGGCGTGTAACACCCTGGTTTTGGGCCTAGGTGTTTTAGACATTGGATCGGACCGGTCGGAAACGATTTGAATTGTATTAGGTGATTCAGGGAAATCAAGGCTCGAGATAGGATAAAAATGTGACAAAAATTGCTAAAATCCTCTAAAAATCATGTTTAAGAGGTTGGTCAAATCAATTTTACAAAATCAGTTTTGTAAGTGGTACATTTTTGGCAGTGACCAAAATGTAAAGTTTTAAAACTGTGGAAAAATGCAAATTTCAAAAGAGGAGTCAAAATCTTAGATTCTTTAGGGAGATTTTTTGCAATTACACATTTTCTTAATTTGACATGTGTTTTAAATGAATTTTAAGTAATTGTTTAAAAAGGGGGATTTTATTTATTTATCAAATAAAATCATTAATTTGGAAGTTTCATTTACGTAACTAACTTTTCACTCTTCATTTTCAGCAAAACACCTTTCTAAAGTCTTTTCTCCACATTTATTTTCTCCTAAACACTCTGACTTTGATCACATAACCATTTTAAAGATTTCTCTTCATTTTCTTCAAGAATTGTGAAACAAAACTTGTCAAATCTTAAGGAAAGCAAGGATTGGAGGTAAATCCCGTTCTCAACCTCTAATCAAGGTTCTTTATTGAAATTCCCAAGATTTTTGACTCTCAATTGTTGTTTTTAACTGAGTTTGATTATAGTTTTGATTTAAGATCAAAATCTTGCAATACTAAGGTTTAATTCTGGATTTTCGAAGTGTTGTTGACGAACTTGGTTTTAGATGGATTTTAATTGAGTTTTGAGGTGATTATGATGTTGAAAAAGAGTGTTAATGATTTAGATCCCGAAATCCTTGAGATCCTTGAATTTTATGATAGTTTTAGTTGTGTTTTTGAAGTGATTTGATGGTTAAATGATTACTGGAGATATAAGGAAGGGTTTGAGTTGTTTTTGAATGTGATTTGATGAATATTAATGATTGGAAGTGTTGATTGTTGGCTGTGCGTGGTTTAGGAAGCAATCGAATGAGTTTTCGGTTGTTTTAGATGAGTAGATTGATGTTGTTTTGCTGCGCAACGAGTTTGTGTTTTGTTGATGGAGTTAGAATGCATTTTGATGCATTGGATCTCTGTTTTTTGGTGCTCTAAAAGCAAGGGTCATTGATCCGGGAGCAAGCGAAGCAATTTTGGAAGCATCGAACGAGTGATCTTTGCGTCGGCACGTGAAGTTTCACGTATAGGTAAGTGTATGTGTTTTAAAGCTTTGTTAAGCTTGGATACGAAGTGTTGGGATGTTAGTGTAAGCTTGAAACGCTTAGCTAACATCAGAAGTAAGTATGGTTACTTGAACTCTCGGTTTTCGGTTTGAAATGAACTCCTTGGTTTATCATGTTCACGTTTTGATAATGGTTGCTACTCAATGTTATGCATGGATTTAAGCATGGTTTTGCTTGTGTTTATCCCATGAAATGGTTTTGGTTGATACAAGATGATATGATCTTGTATGAGGTGGTATTTGCTATTTAAAAGCATGTTTAATTTTGAGATATGAGATGATTTTTAATGATACATTGTAAGGAGTGAGTTAACATAGTTTTATGGGTATATTGGCAAGTGAATGGCCTATTTTTAATATACGGATACGTTGGTCGACCAATAGGATGTGAGTGCACTATAATATATAAATCGTACGTGTGTCTAGCTACGTGACATAATAGGGGCGAGCCTATTGCGGGTGGTAGAGGTGAGTCTATCACTATGGGTTAGGGGTGAGCTTAATTCCATTCGTAGCCATTAAGATGGAGGTGAGCCCATCATTGAGTATAGGGGTGAGCCTATACAAGTTCGTATATTCGATATTGTTTGTAAAAATGATAGAGGTGATTCTATCACAACGGATAGGGGTGAGCCTATGCCGGGATGTTGTAAGCCAATATATGTGTTTATTGTTGCCCATGTATCATGATTATAATGAATGCATAATGGATTATTGTGCATGGGATGCTTGATGATGAGATGCTGCATAGGACAAATCTATGCATGTGAATTAAGCAAGTGAGGCATAATGTGGATTTGCATTGTGAACAATGCATGTGGCTAATGATACATGTGGAACATGGTTAAAGATTGGTTTGATTTGGTTTTGAAAGCTTGAATTGAGATTGAGCATGATATGGTTTCATCTTGTGTTTTAAAAACTGCATTGTTGATGTGTTTTGAGCTTTCCCTCACTAAGCAAGAGTGCTTATGCTCTTTTTTCCAACAATGCAGATAACTAAGCTTGAGGACTCAGGAGTAGCAAGTAGAGCACCTAATCTGTCACTCAAACTCAAGTATGAACTTGGGTGACTTTTAAATAAGTAGATATTGGCAATGGGGAAAGAACCTCGGTTTGGGAGATTTGTTTTAGAACTTTCTAGTTGAGATAAGTTGATTTGTCTATTTGGGTTTGTAAAAGGGCCATTATATGTTGCTTGAGGAAGAATGATGTTTTTCGTATGTTTTATGGTATTGCTCATGAGATGCATGCTATAGCTTACTAGAATTACATGTGTTGGATTGGTAAAACCCTTGTAGTTGCATGATTGACATGTAGTATATGCATAGGGATGTTTATCTATTGATGCTTGAGCATGCTTGGCTGGTTAAAATGCATTTTGGAGTTGTATGTGAAGCCTATCTAGTATGCGTAGCGATACTCGGGTTCGAGTATCGATACTCAATGGCTTTTTCCAGGCTAAACAACACAAGGGTATCGATACGACTTGCTCACGTATCGATACACTTGTGCTATCTTTGAAGGGCGTACCAATACGCGGGGAAAGGTATCGATACCTTCTTTACAATTTGAGCTACTGTCTTCTAGCGCATCGATACGAGCCTCAAGGGTACCAATACTCGACCGTTGTTTTTAGTTAAAAGTACCTTTTAAAGTCTAAAAAGTTACATTTTGGTCCCTAAATGTTGTATGTGCAATTAGATGAGTTTGGATGGTCCGTTTGTGATGAAATTTGACATGGAAACATGTGTCATGACTAATTAATGGACGGTAATCTTAAAATTGGATTGGTCTCTGTAATTTGCTAAAATTATAGTTCAGTCCTTAAATGTGTAACGTTCACAATTGAACCCCTAAACGAACTCCGATCGCTGTGTCGTTTTCTTCTAAGTGATTTGTTGAATACATAAGACTTAAAATGCATCTATGAAAAAAAGAGAGAGAAAAAAGGGTCATTAATCGAAGTCGGCTTTAGCAACTTGGCTTCAGTTTTCCCCGTGTAATCTTCTTAGTTCGGGTCGGGTGTCTAGGTTGGGCTAAGGAGGTTACATTTGTTGGTATCAAAGCCAGGTTTCGAAACAATTGGGGATGATGGTAAGTTAATTTGGTGAGTTTTTTATGCTAATATTGGTACTAATGCCATGTTGGGTGAGAAAAACATGATTTTAGTGAAATATGGATGTTATGCTATGCTTGGATGTTCCAAATTATATGTGAGTTAAATATGACCGTATGTTGATGATATGATGGTATTGTAAGTTGATTTTGTGTGATAATTGAGGTATGATTGGGGTACCCATTGTCAAAGATACTGGTAAAGGAAATTTTGTTTTGAGAAAATGAATTGAGTGACTTAGGTCCTTGCTATCGAATGCATGATTGATTTTATTGTTGTATTATAGTACATTTCTTTCACCATGGATCCGAGATGAGAGACGAGGGACAATGCTTGATTTGTGGCCAAGGATGGGCCGGAAGAGAGAGTAGAGAATATACCGCCTCCTTCTCCAGGTGGACCACCTGCAGGTGGTGAGACATGAGTTAAGGCTGGAGCTGGTGCTAGAGCTGTTGTGCCTGAGGGAGCACCGAGACAAGGTGTTCTGGATATGACAGTACTAGTACATGCTATTGCTGGAGCCTTTCAGACGGCAATAGTTGGTTTACATGTAGCTGCACCACAGCAGGGTACCAATCATGGGCTGCCTTTGGAGCTTTTATGCATCCTGGGCGGTGCTGAGTTTAGAGGGTTGACTCCTAAGGGGTCCGAGGCTTGGTTTGAGAGTACCAAGCGAATCTTGGGACAGATGAACTGTAATAATGTCCAGAAGCTGGGCTATGTAGTGTCGTTGTTGCATGGCGATGCGTATACATGGTGGACAACTATCACGGCTTGGATGGAGCAGAATGAAATTGAGTGGGCGTTTTTTGTGAATGCGTTCAAGAAAAAGTTCTTGGGGGTCCATTATTTGGATGAGAAGAAGCACGAATTCATGGCTCTAGCGTAGGGCAATATGTCGATTGCTGAGTATGAAGTGCAATTTGTGAGGTTGAGCCAGTATGCACCTGAGTTAGTACCGGACGAGCGGGCGAGGGGTGATCATTTCCACTATGGGTTGATAAGGGAAGTTAAGACATACATGCTAGCTGCTGAGTACACAGAATTTAATGTGGTGGTCTCGCGAGATAAGGATATAGAGCTCAGTCTAGGGATGTCGACTCAATTTGGAGGCTCTAGTTTAGGGAAGAGGAGTGCAGACCATTATGGTGGGCGTGATCGTGGCAAAAGGTGTAACCCCCTTAGCCCGACCTAGACACTTGACTCGAACTATGAAGATTACACGGGGAAAACCAAAGTCAACCCGAAAGTCAACCTTAATTAACAACCTATTTTTTCTTTTTATCTTCTCTAGATGCTCAATATTAACCTATATGTTTGACAAATTATCTCAGCGGAAGCGACACAACGAACAGACCTCAAACAGAGACTCAATTGAATAAAAACATATTTTAGGGACTAAAAAGTAAATTTCAAAAATTATAAGGATTAAACAAGTTTTAGTGTTTCCATTCCAAAATTAATCGTATAAAATGCCATCAGGTCAAATTTCAACTCAAACGTAACATTAAACTCATTAATTTAAGCAGCCAACATTTAAGGACCAAAATCTAAGAAACAGAAACTCAGAATAGCTCAAAATTCAAATCCAACAGCCAAGTGTTTCGATACGGTTGGCCTTGTACCAAAACGGCCGTTTCGAAACAAAGTTGATCGTTCTGATACTCGGGTGCATACCGAGACCCGTATCGAAACACCCCCTTCTAGTAGCCAAAACGTTTCGATACGCCTTCACTCGTTCCGAAACCTTATGGCCATTTCAGGCCCCTGTTCCTAAACAAGAAAGGGCGTTCTGATACGCCTTGGCCTGTAACAACAGATTTTGTTGGTTTTTTCATGCATTTTCACACTCGAATCATTCCCGAAACATGCCACATCAAACATACATCATGGATACAAATCAACAATCATCATTTTTAGGCATTAGCTACGATATGGTATCCAATATGCAAATAAAAGTACTAAAGGCAAGCTCCCTAGTCCACCGAAACAATAACAAGCCAAAGCCATCATCCATAACCAAAATCTAACTATAAAGGCCATTTACATCTCAAAAGTAATTACCAAACGTGCTCCAAACAAAGGGTAAACATTCTCAACCATGCAATGGCATGACCCCCAACCATTGCCTTTTATTACACTAAAGCAAAACCCCATACTTTGCGAGATTTAAAGCTTGGATTCCTCTTGCCCACTTGTTGCCTTCAAAGCCTAGTTTTATGCATTGATGAAACAAAAGAGCATAAGCACAAAGCTTAGTGAGGATCGCTAAATAACATTCATCAATGCTTGTCTCATATTTTGCAAAACCAACACTTTACATCTCATGCTATTTTAAAAAACAAGTCTTCTCAAGACCTCAAAGCACTTTTTAACTACGTGCTCATATGTATCATTTTAAAACAGCAAATAAACCTTTGCTCATGCTTTAACAAGCATCACATGCATCCTTGCATCATATACATATAACTCATGCATCCTTGCATCATATACAAGCATCTCATGCTTTACATTATTCATTCACATTATATTGGCTCACAAGTGATAATCCATAAACCATTTCAACACAAGACACAATCGGATACGCGGATTACAAGCGTTGTCCCTCACGCTTCATACATACTACCGGACTACACAAGGTGGAGATTAATGGCACAATCACAACCCCTCAACACCTGTGATGGAGATTAAGGCACAATCACAACTCCTCAACATCACTCATCGGTAGTTGTATAATTCCACTAACGAGAGTATGGGACACATACACAAGACTCACACACGTGACTAACCATTCACCGTTGTGATCTTAACCTCAATCGTTAGGGTACTTGGATGGAGAATACGACACAATCACAATCCCTCAACATCCAAGGCGACTTTATTCACGGTGCACCCAATCCTATAGCCGGCTAATTATATCCGATTAAAGTAACCAAAAACCATTTTCATCACTTTCCAATATAATCATTTAACATCAATAATCCACTGCTTTACAAGCATAACCACAATGTCATTTCCACAAGCAGAACATGCTTAACATCATATGCATTCAACACATGAAAACCAAGGATCACTTACCTAGTGCATCCTAAACATTTTGGCATTAAAATCCAGAATTAAACCATGCTTAAACATGCTTAAAAACAGTAAACAAATCCACTCTTACATCAAGTGCAATTTCATCAAACATATCACATTTCCAAGAGAGGGATTACTGAAACACTTACACTTGAGCTTAGTTAAGTGTATAAAACTTACACTAAGCTCTCAAGATCACGCTCAAAGCGTTGCACATCAAGAAATTACATTTCTACTCATCGATATGCGAAGCCTTGTTCGCCGACACGGAAATCACACCTCCGGAGCCTCCAAAATCACCTCGTTTGCTCCCGGATCAAGATCCCTGTTTTCACATCATCAAAACAGAGATCTAAATGCATTAAAATGCATTCTAACACCAGCAACAATTCATAAACCCGTTTCCCACTCAAACTACACCAAAATAACCTTCCAAAACAACCGAAAACTCAATCGATTGCTTCCTAAACCAAGCCCGACCATCATACATCACTTCCAAAGCATTATAAACATCAAAATACATCTAACAAATATTCTAACCCAACCTTATACCCCCAGCAAGCAAGATTCCACCATTTCACCCCAAAATCTCAACTTAAACAACCAAGAAACTCAAGGATTTCGGGATCTATGATATCAAAACATCATTTTAACATATAAATCAACGTAGAACTGAATTAAAATCAATACAAAACATAGTCCAACTCATCAAGTTTGAAAATCAAGATTTCATCCACAATTTCACAAGATTTTGATCTCAAATCAAAACTATATTGAAAACTCAATTAAAATTAGTATTTAGAAGCCAAATATCTTGGGAATTTCAATAAAGAACTTATATTAGAGGTTGAGAACAGGATTTACCTCCAATCCTTGCTTCTCTCAATGTATGACAAGTTTTTCTCAGTGAAATCTTGAAGAACTAGGAGAGTTTTCTTGAAAATGATTTAAGAAAACTTGAGAGAGTTTTTGGGAGAAAGAATTCTGGAAAAAGATGAGTGAAATTGTTTTTGGCTGAAATGAGAAAGGATTTTGGTAGTTAGGTAATTGAAAAACCAATAACAACCTTTTAATTATTTTAGTATAAACCTTTCAAAAAAAATTATTTTAGTATAAAACCCAATTAAAAATCATTTAATTAAAAACTCTTTTAAACCACATGTCATATTGAGAAAAGGTCAAATTGACCTAAAGCCCCCTAAAGATTCTAAGATTTTGGCCTCCACATTAAAAATCAAATTTCCCGAGTTTTGAAATCTTAAAATTTGGTCAGTACTCAAAATGTCCATTTTCCAAAACTCTTTTTGTAAAATTGACTTGACCAACCTCTTATATATATTTTTAGAGGATTTTAGCAATTTTACCATATTTTTATCCTATCTCGATCCTTGATTTCCTAAAATCACCTTACGCGATTCGAACCGTTCTCGACTGGCCTGATCTACTGCCTAAAACATCCAGGCCCAAAACCAGGGCGTTACAACTCTACCCCACTTAGGAAATTTCACCCTCGAAATTTTACCTGGTGGAAAAAGGTGCGGAAACTGCATCACCATGTCTGCCTTGCTTTCCCACGTGGCGTCCTCAACTCCTTAGTGTCGCCACAACACATTCACAAGCTCTATCGTCTTGCCACGAAGAACTTTGCTACTCACATCTAGAACCTTCACTGGTTCTTCATCATATGACAGATTCAGATTCAACTCTATCTCATCAACAGACATCACATGCGAAGGATCCGATCTGTACTTCTGTAACATGGAGACATGAAACACATTATGTTTCTTTTCCAACTCTGAAAACAATCTCAACCGATATGCCACAGGACCAATACGCTCCACAATCTCGTAAGGTCCAATAAACCTTGGGCTAAGCTTACCCTTACGCCCAAATCTCATCACCTTCTTCCAATGTGATACTTTCAAGAACACACGTTCGCCAATCGCGAACTCAATTTCCTTACGCTTCAAGTCCGCATAAGACTTTTGCCTATCCGATGCTGCTTTTAACCCTCACAAATGAGCTTCACTTTCTCGGTGGTTCACTTAAGCATAACTAGCATTGAAATCAACTTTTTCCCAGCTTCTGCCCAACAGAGAGGGGTTCTACATCTTCTCCCATACAAAGCCTCGTATGGAGCCATTTGGATACTTGCCTGGTAACTATTATTATATGCAAACTCAACCAACGACAAGTGCTTCTCCCAAGAACCCTGGAAATCTATCACACAACATCTCAACATATCCTCAAGCACTTGAATCACACGCTCCGACTGTCCATCCGTCCGCGGATGATAAGAAGTACTGAAATTCAACCGTATACCCAAAGCTTGATGCAAACATTCCCAAAATCGTGCTGTGAACCTCGGATCCCTATCCGACACAATGGACTTTGGCACATCGTGCAACCGCACAATCTCAGCTATGTACAGCTCAACCAACTTATCCAAGGTATACGTAGTATGCACAAGCAGAAAATGTGCACACTTCGTAAGCCGATCCATAATCACCCAAACTGAATTCTTCTTTGTCGGTGACAAAGGCAAACTAGACACAAAATCCATGGTGATTCTCTCCCACTTCCATTCTGGGATTCTCAAAAGCTGCAACAACCTAGAAGGAACCTGATGCTCAGCTTTCACTCTCTGACACACCATGCACTTACCAACAAACTCAGCCACATCCTTTTTCAACCCTACCCGGTAGTACTCATCTTTCAGGTCACGATACATCTTTGTACTACCAGGATGCATAGCAAAAGGACTACTATGACCTTTAGTCATAATAGTGTGCCTTAACTCAGCATCATCTGGCACCACAATTCGACTCCCAAAACACAGAACACCATCATCACTAAAGCTGAAATCCGAAAATCTACCTTCCACAATATCCTGTGTTAGGTCACGTCGGCACGCCCCGTGGTGCAGCGAAAAAATTAATCCGACGTAATCCAACCAGGATCCATGTACATGAACGAATCTGGGGTGAAAAGATGAAGGGTTACCTTTTAAAACACTAGAAGCTAGAAAACCGAAGGTATGTTGGAATAACCACGTCAAGTAAAACCGGAATCGTCACAGGTTCGCAACGACCTCTACGGAGTCCACCCGAACAAAACGAACAAAGTTTCCGCCTCCCTAACACTTAGGGATAAATTTCGACATGTTTGAACATCTTTCAGGGAGAAGTCGAAATTCCTCCAGGGATTCCTGAGGGAGTCTGAAATCGACCAGGAATTCAACCGAGACTTGTAATCGAGCAAGGGAACCTTCAGGGATTTGCTAGGGGGCAAGTAGAACACCAGAAAAATATCGAACAGCTTCTTAGAGAGCTTTCTGGGATATGTCGAATTCTAGTGGGGAATCCCTAGGGGTGTTGTCGAAATCTTCAAGAGGAGGAAGAGGGATGATTTGCTTGCTAGCCCTTGTCCCTTTATATAGTATTCAGAGACTTAATTCTAGTTGAATACCTTAAATCCAAGTTCAACCAAAATTCATAGAATCTAATTCTACTTGAAATTGGTTATATTAAATATACATTATATTTAATGATATTAAATGAAATATATATTTAATTATGTAGAATCTTATTCTACATAAAACATGGATTTAAATATACATTATATTTAATCCAAATATATATATATTTTTATTATATAGAATCTCATTTTATCTTTACTTGTATTTAAATATATTTAAATATATATTTTTAATTATGTGGAATCTAATTCTATATAAATTTGGAATTAAATATACATTATATAAATTCCAAATATATATTTATATTTCTAGAATCTTATTCTATAATATTTAAGTCTCTAAATATTTTCCATACTCTAAATAATATTTGATAAATATAATATTTATCCAATATTATTCCTATTTAAGGGAGTTGCCGATTTCCCCTATCCCATAGGGGATTTTCGGCAACCTCCCTAAAATAAGGAGTATGGTTTCCAATTTTTGTTCGTTTCATTCGAAGGGTGTGACCCTTGTAGGTTCATGCAATGTTAGCAGCAAAATTAGAACTATTCTAATTTTACAAACAATGAGTGGCATCTAGCAATACATCATTGCTACCTAAGTTGCATGAAGTCATGGTTTGACTTTTCTAATTCCTGAATAAACTTCCTTTATGTACTTCATCATTTTGTCCTTTATATCTTAGATGAACACAAGTCATGGGTTAGTCGCACTTGCGTTGTCCATCTAGTGTTTCTTGATGTCTTGAGTAGATTATGATAAATGAATCTCTATGATATCTCATATCATAATATTCGAGCATGGCCATGCATTTTCTAATCTCACTCAATCAAGTGGCCGAAGATATTTCTCCCATTATGTAGGAGGGACAAATCCTTTCTTGATCAACCATATTTCACTACATAGGTCATCACGTATCCAATCATCAGTCTTTATAATGTAGTCAGTTACGACACACGTTTGACTATGTCAAAATACGTAAATCTTAATGTTGAAATCATGTTGATCTCAAGTCTGAGAATTATACATATGTTTATCATGAGCAATGATGTGACTGTCACATAATTACCCAAGAAACATGCTCATAGCGGGTCAATCCAATATGTTGTTCTCTAACAAAGACTTATGTTTTGATTTTGACATCTCTATGTCAATGACAACGCTTGTCATCAACCACATATTAGTCTTTATATATTATCACTGTCCATACGCGTAATAATATTCGACTAAGGATCCTATTTAACAATAATCGTATTATTGTATGGTCATTATTATCCAATGGTTAGTTTGATGCACAGAAACATACCAAATGATAATAACGGCAATGCCATTACTTGATAAATCTAGTAAAATAGAATGTTTATTCAATCATCATATGATTGGTCTTTGGGCATACTCCAACATCCTGAACATGCGAAACAAGAGAATCATCAAGCAACTGCTTATCCTTGATCAACTGTATCAGGGATGGCTTCACTTGCAACTCCGCAATAAGACCACCATCATGCGATATGCTCAAATGAGCAAACATCGCTCTCGACTCCACAACTACCTTCCGACTCAAAGCATCAGCTACAACATTAGCCTTACCCGGGTGATACTCAATCGTCAGATCATAATCCTTAAGCAACTCCACCCAACGTCGTTGCCTAGGACTCAACTCCTTTTGAGACATAAGGTACTTCAAGCTCTTATGATCCGTGAACACAACACACTTTTCATCGTACAGGTAATGCCTCCTCTAAATTTTTAAGGCAAACACCACAACCACAAGCTCAAGATCATGAGTAGGGTAGTTGCGCTCATCCACCTTCAACTGCCTAGATGCATAGGCCACTACCTTACCCTCCTGCATCAACACGCAGCCCAAACCAACAATGGACACATCACTATAGACCACAAACTCCTTACCAGACTCAGGTTGAATCAGAACAGGAGCTTGCGTCAAATCTTCTTTCAGCTTCTCAAAAGCTTGTTGTCTCGCATCCATCCACTCAAAGCGAACATTATTTTCCAACAACTTGGTCAAAGGCGCTGCTATCTTCGAGAAACCCTCGTCAAATCTACGATAATACCCTGCCAAACCAAGGAAACTCCGTACCTCTGTCACTGCCTTAGGCAGTTTCCAACTCATCACAGCTTCTACCTTGTGCGGATAAACACGGATACCCTCAGCCGACACTACATGTCCAAGGAAGACCACCTCCCTAAGCCAAAACTCACACTTATTGAGCTTGGCATACAATTGATTTTCCAGCAACGCTTGCAAAACAATGATATCATTGATGAACACCACCACAAACTGATCCAGGAATTCATGGAATACACGATTCATCATGTCGATGAAAGCAACAGGTGCATTGTTCAAACCAAACGACATCACCAAAAGTTCATAATGTCCATACCTCGTGTGAAAAGTTGTCTTAGGTACGTCCACATCCTTCACCTTTAGCTGATAATACCCTGATCTCAAGTCTATCTTAGAAAACACTGAGGCTCACCAGAACTGATCAAAGAGATCATCAATTCTAGGAAAGGGATACGTATTCCTAATCGTCAACTTGTTCAGTTGCCGATAATCTATACACATTCTCATCGTCCCATCTTTCTTCTTCACAAACTAGACCGGTGCACCCCAAGGTGACACACTCGACCGAATGAAACCTCGATCCAACAACTCCTACAATTGTGTTTTCAACTCTTTTAGCTCTTAGGGTGCCATGCGATAAGGAGCAATGGACACCGGAGTTGTGTTCTCGTACAACTCTATACCAAACTCAACTTCTCTGTTTGGTGGCAACCCAGGGAATTCTTCCGGAGAGACACCCGAAAAATCACGAACAGATCGAATATCCTGCACCCGTACATCCTTGGTGCCAGGATTCATCACATAGGCAAGGTAAGCCTCGCAACCCAACCTCATCATACGGTTTGCTTCCAATGCCGAAATCACATTCGACAAGAATTTCACATTCTCGCCTACGACTACAACCTCATAATCATTGGCCAACTTTAAGATGACTCGCTTAACATCAAAGTCAACCATTGCCCTATGTTCCGTCATACAATCCATTCCAAGGATTACATCAAATCCGTAGAAAGGCAATTCCACCAAATCCACAAGAAAAACATGACCTTGCACAGACAAAGGGCATCTCCTATATAACGTCCTAGTGACTACCATCTGACCAAAAGAACTAGTCACTTGCATTCCTATTTCAAGCATCTCAACAGGTATATCAAGCAAATGCACATGTTCACTCAAGATATAAGAATGCGTGGATCCAGAATCAATCAAAGCCAGCAAAGATAAAGACTGAAGAGCAAAGGTACCTGCGATGGCATCGGTATAGTTGCGCTCCTCGCGCTGAGCATATACCCTCACTGGTCCACCTCCCTCAGGTCGAATGGCCACAACATGAGCGATACCTCGATGCCCTTCATCTCTCCTCTCAAAATTTCCACGGCCGCGCCCACGACCTCTCTGACGTGCAGCTACCACATGAGCACGTCCTTGGCCACCACCAGCCAACAAAGGACACTCCCTCCTCATGTGGTAAGCCGAACTACAATTCCAACAAGAGTTCCCTATCACCACAACAGGAGCCTGAACCTCTCTAGTTGCTCAAAGACAATCTCGCCTCAAATGGTCCCTCGACCCACATGTCCAACATGTATGCTGCTAAGACCTCACACGACCTCCCTAAGCCTGACCACCTCGACCTGGAACACCACACCATCCTCAGGCTGATGTCTCCTATCACAGCCTCTTTTATTCCATCCACCACCAAAACTATACTCAGATGCTCTCTTCCCAAAGCTAGAACCAACACCTCTAGATGACAAACCCAGATTCTGCTCGATGTCCTATGCCCGACAAACAAGCACGTCAAAATCAGTGTAATCTGCAACTAGCATGTACGTCTTAACTTCCTATACCAAACCGTACCAGAAGCGATCACATCAATACCTCTCACTAGGTACCAACTCAGGAGCATACTGGCTCAAGCGTACGAACTGGACCTCGTACTCAGCCAAGGTATCGTTGCCCTGAACAAGCGACATAAACTCCCGTTTCTTTTCAACTAAGTATCTCACCCCAAGATTCTTTCTCCTGAAGGCACCTCTAAAGTACTGCCAATCAACTTCATTGGGTTCCATACCAGCTGTGGTAGTCGTCCACCAGCTGTAAGCATCACCTTGTAGCAAAGAAACTGCGCATCCCAACTTGCGCACATCATTACAACCCATATGATCCATAATGTGGATTGTACTCGCTAACCAGACCTCAAATGCCTCAGAAGACATACCAAAGAACTCTACAGCTCCCAAGATCCTCAACTTCTCCAAAGGTAAGCCCACCTGCCCAGCTGCAGGGGCCTGTACATGCGCTCCGACAACAACAGCCTGGAACGCTCCGGTGATCGCATGAACCAGAGGCGCCAAATCACCCAAACCAGGACCAGCTTGTCCTTGTTGCACCTACTCCCCACCTTCAGGTGGTGGCGGAGGAGGTAGATCTCCACGAGGAGGGACATCAGCCCCTTGCTCAACCTGATTACCTTGCTCAGCCACAGGTACTATCATATTCGATCTTAACTCCTTCTTGGACCCATAGTGCTATTTAACAAGATATAACAACAAAACAAGTCAAACCATTTAGGCCAGCTGCAAGCAAGAATCCAAGTTTACAAAACATTTGATTAGTGTAATAAGGCAATGGGCACCCAATTTCCCCCACAGAGCATAGCATACATGAAACATCATGCTCACATACTTTTCATCATCCCAAAATCAGCACATATCCACATAACATCGTCATCACACAATCATATTTATTCCACATGCAATTCACCTCAATAAAGCATGACATAAGGTTCAAAATTTAACCAGTAACATGTTTATCAAACATCATACTTCAACACATATCAATTTCACATACCAACATCCCCAATTCTTTCGTAACTTGGCTCTGATACCAACAAATGTAACCCCCTTAGCCCGGCTTAAACGCTTGACCCGAACTATGAAGATTACACGGGGAAAACCAAAGTCAACCCAAAAATCAACCTTGATTAACGACCCTTTTTTCTTTTAATATTTTCTAGATGCTCAATATTAACCTATATGTTTGACAAATTATCTCAACGGAAGCGACACAGCGAACGAACCTCAAATAGGGACTTTATTGAATAAAAATGTATTTTAGGGACTAAAATGTAAATTTCCAAAATTATAAGGATTAAACAAGTCTTAGTGTTTCCATTCCAAAATTAATCATATAAGATGCCATCAGGTCAAATTGCAACTCAAACGGATCATTCAAACTCATTAATTTAAGCAGCCAACATTTAAGGACCAAAATATAAGATACAGAAACTCAAAACAGCTCAAAATTCAAATCCAACGGCCAAGTGTTTCGATACGGTTGGCCCTGTACTGAAACGGTCGTTTCGAAACAGGGTTGACCGTTCCAATACTCAGGTGCGTTCCAAGACACGTATCGAAACACCCCCTTCTAGTAGCCAAAACGTTTCGACACGCCTTCACCCGTTCTGAAACCTTATGGGCATTTCAGGCCCCTGTTCCGAAACAAGCAAGGGTGTTCCAATACGCCTTGCCCTGCAACAACAGATTTTGCTGGTTTTTCATGCATTTTCACACTCGAATCATTCCCAAAACATGCCACATCCAACATACATCATGGATACAAATCAACAATCATCATTGTGAGGCATTAGCTACGATATGGTATCCAATATGCAAATAAAAGTACTAAAGGCATGCTCCCTAGTCCACTGAAACAATAACAAGCCAAAACCATCATCCATAACCAAAATCAAACTATAAAGGCCATTTACATCTCAAAAGTAATTACCAAACATGCTCAAAACAAAGGGTAAACATTTTCAACCATGCAATGGCATAACCCCCACCCATTTCCTTTTATTACACTAAAGCAAAACCACATACTTTGCGAGATTTAAAACATGCATTCCTCTTGCCCACTTGCCGCCTTCAAAGCCTAATTTTTTGCATTGCTGAAATAAAAGAGCGTAAGCACAAAGCTTAGTGAGGATCGCTAAATAACATTCATCAAATCTTGTCTCATGTTTTGCAAAACCAACACTTTACATCTCATGCTATTTTATAAAACATGTCTTCTCAAGACCTCAATGCACTTTTTAACTACGTGCTCGTATGTATCATTTTAAAACAACCAATAAACCTTTGCTCATGCTTTAACAAGCATCACATGCATCCTTGCATCATATACATGTAACTCATGCATCCTTGCATCATATACAAGCATCTCATGCTTCACATTATTCATTTACATTATATTGGCTCACAAGTGATAATCCATAAACCATGTAACGCCCCGGTTTTGGGCTTAGTAGTTTTGGGCGTTGACCGGTTTGGTCAAAGTGCTGTTCGAATCTAAAGAGGTGAAATTAGGAAAGCCTAGTTCGGGTTGCATTAAAAATATGGAAAAATGTTCTAAAATCATTTTTTAATATAATTAAGTGAACTGTGAAATCAATTTTGGAAAATGAGTTTTGGAAGGGTGACATTTTGGCTAGTGACCAAAATGTAATTTTTGAAAGTTTGGTGACTGTTTTCGAAAGGGTTGAAACTTTGAATCTTTAAGGAGCTATTATTCCAAAAGTAGTTTCTCCAGATTTTTCTAAGATATTTTGTGATATATTCTGATTTTAAAAGATGTCAAAAGAGGAGGGAAAAGCCATTTGGCTATTTTGTTAACTAACTTTCCAATTTTCTTTCTCTCATTTTCTCTCAACCCAAACACCTTATTTCCAGAGAATTGTTTCTGATTTTCTCACCTAAATTTCTCCTTTCAACTCTCTTTTGATTCCTAATCAACATATCTACAAAACCTCATCATTTGCTACTTGATTCATCAAGGTTTTTGATTCCAAAAAGAGGAGAAACTCAAGTTTGGAGGTAAGAACGTCCTTCTCCTCTCAACTATCAGTTCTTTACTGAAATTCCTAAGTTTTCAATCCTTAATTGATGTTTTATTAAAGGCTTTTGAGTTGTGAATTGGATCTTGGCTTATAATGCAAGATTTGGTGATTTTTGATGATTTTCGTTTGATCTGATAAATCTGTGATTTGAGATGTGTTTTTGATGTTAATTGAACACTAAATTGATAAGGAATTGAGTTTTGATTAATGCAATCCCGGATAGGTTGAGTTTCCTTAGTTTAGCTTGTGTTTCTTGGTTGTTTTTGAGGTGATCTTGTGGATCTGATGTTGCTGGAGGTATAAGGATGTTTGTAGGTTCTTTTTAGATGTTAAATGATGTTAAAGGATGTTAGGTTTTGATGGTTTATGGCTGGGCTTTGTTGAGAAGTGGTTTGGATGCATTTTCGGTTGTGTTTGGTAGCCGAAAATGGAGTGTGGATGAGAGCAGCGAGTTTAAGTGCTTTCATTGAAGCAATTAATGCATGATGATGCATTAATCCTCTGCTTTGATGTGTTAAAACAGGGGAGGCATCTTTGGATCCAAGAGTTGTTGATCCGGAAGCTTGATTTGGTGCTTCGGCAAGAGGCGAAGTGGAATCGGTGAGTGAAAATGGTTTTCGGCTTTGAAACCAATGTCTTGGGAGCTTAGTTTAAGTCTAAACAACTTTGCTAAGCTCAACTGTAAGTTTTCGGAAAGTACTCTCTAGTGGTGGCCATGATTTTGTTGTGATGCAATGTGGTTTATTGCATGATTTAAATATTGTTTTGAAAGCATGATTTAGCATGGTAATTGTTGTTTTTGTAAGCCATATGTTGAAGGAAGCTCAAGGTAAGAGTTCCTTGTTTTTGTACATTGATTAAATGTGGTTTGATGCTTTTAAATGCATGATGAATATGGCTTGATTTAATGCTTTAAAACAGTGGATAAATTGATGATAATGATGTATATTGGCAAGTGATGTTTTGAAAAGGTTAAGGTCACTAAGGTGGTTAAAAGTCCTTGAGTGAGCCTTGTTTACTTAAGAACATCAAGGTGGTTAAAAGTCCTTGGATGGTTCTTGTTATGGACACAAAGGTGGTTAAAAGTCCTTGTGTGATCCTTTCCATGGTGTTTAAAAGTCCATGGGGCCATGGTGTTTAAAAGTCCATGGGGCCAAGGTGTTTAAAAGTCCTTGGGGCCAAGGTGTTTAAAAGTCCTTGGGGTGAAACTTGATACGGACACAAAGGTGGTTAAAAGTCCTTGTGTGGTCCTTTCCATGGTGGTTAAAAGTCCATGGGCCAAGGTGTTTAAAAGTCCTTGGGGCCAAGGTGTTTAAAAGTCCTTGGGGTGAAAGTTGATGAACTTGTTTTTAAAGGAATGGAACTTATCACTTGTGGCCAATATGACATGTTATGATATGAAGCATGAGATGCTTGTTTTAAGTATGCTTTTGAGCATGTGCAAATGATGATTTGAAGCATGATTTATAAATGTTTTATAAATGCATTATTGAATGGTTTTATGAGTATTCCTCACCAAGCTTTTGCTTACGCTCTCTTTCGTTTTCTTAATTCAATAATGCAGAACATTAGAGTACCTTGAGGGCAGCAAGAAGGGCAAGCAATCAAGTGAAAGTTAAGCTCAAAGTATGGAAGGTTTCTTAAGTACATTTTTAGCTTTTGGTAATTTGGCAATGGGGGACCTATGTGTATGTTTTGGGAGAGGTTTTGAACTCCCTAAGTATGTTGAATGTTGATGAGAATGCTGGTTTTAGTGTTTGGCTTTTATAAGTTTGATTTGGAAGTTTATGCTTGGATGGCTTGCTTGTGTAGGAAGCATGCCTATAGAATTGGGGCTTTTCGTATGTGATGTTGTTTTGATGAATTGTTGATGCAAGTATGTCTTATAAGTGTTGAATTGCATGCTGGTAAAGTTTGGTAGCATTTGGAGCATGATTGGATGTTTAATTGCATGTTTAAGAATGCATTTTGGGGCAATCTGTGCAGGGCGTTTCGGAACAGTGCCACCCGTTTCGGAACAGGTGCCTTAAACAAGCCCAGGCGTCCGAAACGGTTTGGCTACTGCCAGCCCGTGTTGCGGTACGCGTTGCGGAACGGCCCCGCGTTACGAAACGGGCTCTGCCTGTTTCGGAACGGGTGACCGTTGGGGGCTGACATTGGCAGTTATATGTTTTGAAATGTTTGCATTTTGGTCCTGAATCTTGTATGTGCAATTGTATGAGCTTAGGAAGTTTTTTTGAGCTGAAATTTCACAGTGAAGCATGAAACCTGACTAATTACAAGCTGGTAACTTTAATTTGAGTTAAGTCCTCATATTTATCAGAAATTACAATTTGGTCCCTAAAGTTGTAATTTGTTCAATTGGGTCCCTGTTTGATCTCTGATGTTTGTGATCTTTGAGTATGATGTTTGTGTGACCACAATTAGGGCTAATGTGCACCTAGACAAGATTAAAAAGAAAAAAAAGGGTCGTTAATCAAGGTTGACTTTCGGGTTGACTTTGGTTTTCCCCGTGTGACTTTCTTAATTCGGGTCAACCGTCTAGGCCGAGTTAAGGGGGTTACAAACCATTTCAACACAAGACACAATCAGATACACGGATTACAAGCATTGTCCCTCACGCTTCATACATACTACCAAACTATACAAGGTGGAGATTAATGGCACAACCACAACCCCTCAACACCTGTGATGGAGATTAAGACACAATCACAACCCCTAAACATCACTCATCGGTAGTTGTATAATTCCACTAACGAGAGTATGAGACACATACACAAGACTCAAACACGGGACTAACCATTCACCGTTGTGATCTTAACCTCAATCGTTAGGGTACTTGGATGGAGAATACGACACAATCACAACCCCTCAACATCCAAGGCGACTTTATTCATAGTGCACCCAATCCTATAGCTGACTAACTATATCCGATTAAAGTAACCAAAAACCATTTTCATCACTTTCCAATATAATCATTTAACATCAATAATCCACTGTTTTACAAGCATAATCACAATGCCATTTCAACAAGCACAACATGCTTAACATCATATGCATTCAACACATGAAAACCAAGGATCACTTACGTAGTGCATCCTTAACATAATGGTATTAAAATCCAGCATTAAACCATGCTTAAACATGCTTAAAAATAGTAAACAAATCCACTCTTACATCAAGTGCCATTTTATCAAACATAGCACATTTCCAAGTGAGGGATTACCGAAACACTTACACTTGAGCTTAGTTAAGTGTATCAAACTTACACTAAGCTCCCAAGATCACACTCAAAGCGTTACAAAGCGGGAAATTGCATTTACACTCACCGATACGCGAAGCCTTGTTCGCCGACACGGAAATCACACCTCTGGAGCCTCCAAAATCACCTCGTTTGCTCCCGGATAGAGATCCTCTATTTTCACATCATCAAAACAGAGATCTTAATGCATTAAAATACATTCTAAAACCAGCAAAAATTCATAAACTCGTTTCCCACTCAAACTACACCAAAATACCCTTCCAAAACAACCGAAAACTCAATCGATTGCTTCCTAAACCAAGCCCAACCATCATACATCACTTCCAAAGCATTATAAACATCAAAATACATCTAACAAACATCCTAACCCAACCTTATACCTCCAGCAAGCAAGATTCCACCATTTCACCCCAAAATCTCACCTTAAACAACCAAGAAACTCAAGGATGTCAAGGATTTCGGGATCTATGATATCAACACATAATTTTAACATATAAATCAACTTAGAACTCTATTAAAATCAATACAAAACAGAGCCCAACTCATCAAGTCTGAAAATCAAGATTTCATCCATATTTTCACAAGATTTTTATCTCAAATCAAAACTATATTGAAAACTCAATAAAATATAGTATTTAGAAGCCAAATATCTTTGGAATTTCAATAAATAACTTAGATTAGAGGTTAAGAACGAGATTTACCTCCAATCCTCGCTTCTCTCAATGTATGACAAGTTTTCCTTAGTGAAATCTTAAAGAACTAGGAGAGTTTTCTTGAAAATGATTTAAGAAAAGTTGAGAGAGTTTTTTGGGAGAAAGAATTCTGGAAAAAGATGAGTGAAATTGTGTTTGGCTGAAATGAGAAAGGATTTTGGTAGTTACGTAATTGAAAAACCTATAACTACATTTTAATTATTTTAGTATAACCCAATTAAAAATCATTTAATTAAAAACTCTTTTAAACCACATGTCATATTGAGAAAAGGTCAAATTGACCTAAAGCCCCCTAAAGATTCTATGAATTTGGCCTCCACATTAAAAATCACATTTTCCCAGTTTTGAAATCTTACAATTTGGTCACTACTCAAAATGTCCTTTTTCCAAAACCATTTTTGTAAAATTGACTTGACCAACCTCTTAAATATATTTTTAGAGGATTTTAGAAATTTTTACCATATTTTTATCCTATCCCGATCCTTGATTTCCTAAAATCACCTTACGCGATTCGAACTGTTCTCGACCGGTCCGATCTGCTGCCTAAAACATCTAGGCGCAAAACAAGGGTGTTACAAAAGGCCACATGATAGAGTATATTAGAGGGATCATCGTCGGGGTGGTGGTGGTGGATCAGGTCGTGGACAGCATGGTCAGAATGTTGGTGCTCGTGCTTTAGTTTGCAACAGTTGTGGGAGACATCACATTAGGGAGTGTAGGGGTGTCTCAGGGACTTGTTGGCTCTGTGGGGTGCAGGGTCACGTGAAGCGTGACTTTCCGCAGTTGGCTAGGCAGGCACCAGTATGTGTTGTGGAACCTTAGAGAGGCCGTGTGCGCGGCCGAGGTAACTTCCAGAGGGGAGAGGAAGGACAACGACGAGTTGCTCACGTGGTAGCTGTTTAGCAAGAGGGATGTTGTCCTGCGAGAGTTTACGCTCAGCGCAAGGGGTGCAACGATATGGATGTGATCGTAGGTACCTTTGCTCTACAATCTTTATCTTTGTTAGCATTGATCAAATCTGGATCCACGCACTCTTATATCTTGAGTGAGCATACATATTTGCTTGATATACCTGCTGAGTTGTTGAGAGTAGGAATGCAAGTGACTAGTTCCTTTGGTGAGACTGTGGTCACAAGGAAATTGTATATGAGATGCCCTTTGTATGTGCATGGTCATGTTTTTCCTGTGGATTTGATGGAATTACCTTTTTATGGCTTTAATGTGATTCTTGGGATGGATTGGTTGTCTGAGTATAGGGTTGTTGTTGATTTTGATGTTAAACGAGTTACCTTGAAGCTTGCTGTTGATTTCGAGGTGGTTATAGTATGCGAGAATGTGAAATTCTTGTCTAATGTTGTTTCAGCTTTCGAAGCAAGTCGTATGCTAAAGATGGGATATGATGCTTATCTTGCCTATGTGATGAATCTTGGTGCAAAGGATGTACGTGTGCAATAAATCAGAACCGTTTGTGATTTTCTGGGTGTCTTTCTAGAAGAGTTGCCTAGATTAACACTAAACAAGAAAGTTGAGTTTGGTATCGAGTTGTATGAGAATAAGACTCCGGTGTCCATTGCTTCTTATTGAATGGCACCAAAAGAGCTGAAAGAGTTGAAGACGCAACTTCAAGAGTTGCTTGAGCGAGGATTCATCCGGCCGAGTGTATTACCTTGGGGTGCGCCGGTGGTGTTTCTAAAGAAGAAAGATAGGACAATGCATATGTGTATAGATTATCGGCAACTAAACAAGTTGACGATCAAAAACAAGTATCCCTTGCCAAGGATTGACGATCTCTTTGAACAGTTTCGAGAAGCCTCGATATTTTCTAAGATTGATTTGAGGTCATGGTATTACCAGTTGAAGGTGAAGGAGGTAGACGTACCTAAGATAGCTTTTCAGACAAGGTACGAGCTTTATGAGTTTTTAGTGATGCCTTTTGGATTAGCCAACGCACCTTCTTCTTTTATGGACATGATGAATCACGTATTCCATGAGTTTTTGGATCACTTTGTGGTAGCGTTCATCGATGACATACTTGTGTACTCTCGTACCGAGGAGGATCATGATAGACACTTAAGGATAGTGTTGCAAGTGTTGTTAGAGAACCAGCTTTATGCTAAAGCTGAGCAAGTGTGAGTTTTGTCTTAGGGAGGTAGTCTTCCTTGGACATGTTGTATCAGTCGAGGGTATTCGTGTTGATCAACATAAGATAGAGGTAGTGATGAGCTGGAAAGTGCCTAAGTCGGTGACAGAGGTGCGAAGTTTTCTTGGGTTGGCTGGATATTACCGTAGGTTTGTTGAGGGTTTCTCAAAGATTGCTGCACCATTAACCAAGTTGTTGTAGAAGAATGTTCACTTTGAGTTGACAGATGTAAGGCAACAAGCTTTTGAGAAGCTGAAGAAAGCTTTGATGCAAGCTCTTGTCTTGATTCAACCTGAGTCAGGTAAGGAGTTTGTAGTCTATAGTGATGCATCCTATGTCGGTTTGGGCTGTGTGTTGATGAAAAAGGATAAGGTAGTGGCATATGTATCTCGACAGTTGAAGGTGCATGAGCGTAACTACCCTACTCATGATCTTGAGCTCACGACTGTTGTGTTTGCTTTTAAGATTTGGAGGCATTACATTTATGGCGAGAAGTGTGTGGTATTCACAGATCATAAAAGTTTGAAGTATCTTATGTCTCAAAAGAAGTTGAATCTTAGGCAACGAAGATGGGTGGAGTTGCTTAATAATTATGATCGGTCGATCGAGTATCATCCTGGGAAGGCCAATGTTGTGGCCGATGCTTTGAGCAGGAAGGTGGCTGTGGAGTTGAGGGCGATGTTTGCTCACTTGAGCATATCGTGAGATGGTGGTCTTGTTGCCGAATTGCAAGTGAAACCATCCTTGATTCAGTTGATCAAGGATAAGCAGTTGCTTGATGATTCTCTTGTCCCTCATATTCAGGATATTGTGGATGGTAAGCTTTCGGATTTTAGTTTCAGTGACGATGGTGTTCTGTGCTTTGGGTGTCGGATAGTGGTGCCGAATGATGCTGAGTTGAGTACTATTGGGTAGGATTGAAGAAGGATGTTGCCAAAATTGTTGGCGAATGCATGGTTTGTAAGCGAGTGAAGGCTGAACATCAGGTTCCTTCTTGGTTGTTGCAACCATTGAAAATCCTAGAATGGATGTGGAAAAGGATTACCATGGATTTCGTGTCTGGTTTGCCTTTGTCACCATCGGAGAAGAATTCTGTTTGGATTATTGTTGATCGCCTTACGAAGTGTGCACATTTCTTGCCTGTGCATACTATGTATACATTAGATAAGCTAGATGAGCTGTATATTGCTGAGATTGTCCGTTTGCACGGGGTGCCGAAGTCTATAGTTTCAGATAGAGATCCAAGGTTCACATTGAGGTTTTGGGAATGTTTTCATCAAACCTTGGGTACACGGTTGAATTTCAGTACTTCTTATCATCCTCAGACGGATGGATAGTAGGAGCGTGTTATCCAAGTGATTGAGGACATGTTGAGATGCTGCATTATTAATTTCCAAGGTCCCTGGGAGAAGCACTTGCCTTTGGTTGAATTTGCTTACAATAATAGTTACCAGGAAAGCATTCAAATGGCACCATACGAGGCTTTGTATGGGAGAAAGTGTAACACTCCTATTTGTTGGGCAGAAACAGGGCAAAAGTTGATTTCAGTGCCGGACTTGTTGAAAGGAACCACTGAGAAGGTGAAGCTCATTTGTGATCGCTTGAAAGCAGCATCAGATCGACAAAAGTCTGACGCGGATTTGAAGCGTAAGGATATTGAGTTCGCAGTTGGCGAACGTGTGTTTTTGAAAGTATCGCCTTGGAAGAAGGTGATGAGATTTTGGCATAAGGGTAAGCTTAGCCTAAGGTTTATTGAACCTTATGAGGTTGTGGAACGAGTGGGTCCTGTGGCTTATCGGTTGAGGTTGCCTCCCGAGTTGGAAAAGATCCATGATGTATTTCATGTTTCGATGTTGCAGGGGTATAGATCGGATCCTTTGCATGCGATTCCTATTTAGGAGATAGAGCTGAACCCGAATTTTTCCCATGATGAGGAACCGATAAAGATCCTAGATTCGAGCAGCAAAGTTCTTCATGGCAAAACGATAGAGCTTGTGAAGGTGTTGTGGCGACACCGAGGAGTTGAGGAGGCCACGTGGGAAAGCAAAGCAGACACGTTGAAGTAGTTCCTGCACCTTTTTTCCTTCAGGTAAAATTTCAAGGAAGAAATCTCCTAAGTGGAGGAGAGTTGTAACGCCCTGGTTTTGGACCTAGGTGTTTTAAACATCGGATCGGGCCGGTCGGAAACGGTTCAAATCGTATTAGGTGGTTCAGGTAAATCAAGGCTCGAGATAGGATAAAATATGACAAAATTGCTAAAATCCTCTAAAAATCATGCTTAAGAGGTTGGTCAAATCAAATTTACAAAATGAGTTTTGTAAGTCATACATTTTTGGCAGTGGCCAAAATGTAAAGTTTTAAAACTATGGAAAAATGCAAATTTCAGGAGAGGATCAAAATCTTAGAATATTTAGGGAGCTTTTGTGCAATGACACCTCTACTTAATTTGACATTTGTTTTAAATGAATTTTAAGTAATTGATTCATAAGGGAATTTTATTTATTTATCAAATAAAATCGTTAATTTGGAAGTTTCATTTACGTAACTAACTTTTTACTCTTTATTTTCAGCAAAACACCTTTCTAAAGTCTTTTATAAGATTTCTTTTCTCCCAAACACTATCACTTTGATCTCATAACCGTTTTAAAGATTTCCCTTCATTTTCCTCAAGAATTGAGAAGCAAAACTTGTCAAATCTTAAGGAAAGCAAGGATTGGAGGTAAATCCCGTTCTCAACCTATAATTAATGTTCTTTATTGAAATTCCCAAGATTTTTGACTCTCAATTGATGTTTTTCACTGAGTTTTGATTATAGTTTTGATTTAAGATCAAAATCTAGCAAAACTAAGGTTCAGTTCTTGAGTTTTGGAGTGTTGTTGATGAGCTCTGTTTTAGATGAATTATAATTGAGTTTTGAGGTGATTATGATGTTGAAAAAGAGTTTTAACGATTTAGATCCCGAAATCTTTGAGATCATTGAGTTTTATGATAGTTTTAATTGTGTTTTTGAAGTGATTTGATGGTTAAATGATTGCTGGAGATATAAGGAAGGGTTTAGGATGTTCTTGGATGTGATTTGATGAATATTAATGATTGGAAGTGTTGATTGTTGGTTGGGTGTGGTTTAGGAAGCAATCGAATGAGTTTTCGGTTGTTTTAGATGGGTAAATTGATGTTGTTTTGTTGGGCAACGAGTTTGTGTTTAGTTGCTTGAGTTAGAATGCATTTTGATGTATTGAATCTCTGTTTTTGGTGCTCTAAAAGCAGGGGTCATTGATCCGGGAGCAAGCGAAGCGATTTTGGAAGCTTCGGACGAGAGATCTTCGCGTCGGCAAGTGAAGCTTTGCGTATCGGTGAGTGGATGTGTTTTAAAGCTTTGTTAAGCTTGGATACAAGGTGTTGGGAGGTTAGTGTAAGTTTGAAACGCTTAGCTAATCTCGGTAGTAAGTATTGTTACTTGAACTCTCGGTTTTCGGTTTGAAATGGACTCCATGGTTTATCATGTTCATGTTTTGATAATGGTTGTTACTCACTGTTATGCATGGATTTAAGCATGGTTTTTCTTGTGTTTATCCCATGAAATGGTTTGGGTTGACACAAGATGATATGATCTTATATGAGATGGTATTTGCTATTTAAAAGCATGTTTAATTTTGGGATATGGGATGATTTTCAATGATGCATTGTAAGCAGTGAGTTAACATGGTTTTATGGGTATATTGGCAAGTGAGTGGTCTATTTTTAATATACAGATACATTGACCGACCATAGGATGTGAGTGCACTATAATCTATAAATCGTACGTGTGTCTAGCTATGTGATGTAATAGGGGTGAGGCTATTGCGGGTGGTAGATGTGAGTCTATCACTATGGGTTAGGGGTGAGCGTAATTCTATTCGTAGCCATTAAGATGGAAGTGAGCCCATCATTGAGTATAGGGGTAAGCCTATACAAGTCCGTGTATCTGATATTTTTTTGTAAAAGTGATAGAGGTGAGTCTATCAAAATGGATAGGGGTGAGCCTATGTCGGGATGTTGTAATACAATATAAGTGTTTATTGTTGCCCATGTATCATGATTATAATGAATGCATAATGGATTATTGTGCATTAGATGCTTGATGATGAGATGTTACATAGGACAAATCTATGCATGTGAATTAAGCAAGCGAGGGTTAATGTGGATTTGCATTGTGAACAATGCATGTGGCTAATGATACATGTGGAACATGGTTAAAGAATGGTTTGCTTTGGTTTTGAAAGCTTGAATTGAGATTGAGCATGATATGGTTTCAACTTTTATTTTCAAAACTGCATTGTTGATGTGTTTTGAGCTTTCCCTCACTATGCAAGAGTGCTTACGCTCCTTTTTTCAACAATGCAGATAACTAAGCTTCAGGGCTGAGGAGTAGCATGTGAGAGCACCTAATCTGTCACTCAAACTCAAGTATGAACTTGGGTGATTTTTAAATATGTAGATATTGGCAATGGGGAAACAACCTCGGTTTGGGAGATTTTTTTCCCATGTATATTGATTATAATGAATGCATAATGGATTATTGTGCATGAGATGCTTGATGATGAGATGTTACATAGGATAAATCTATGCATGTGAATTAAGCAAGCGAGGGTTAATGTGGAATTTCATTGTGAACAATGCATGTGGCTAATGATATATGTGGAACATGGTTAAAGAATTGTTTGCTTTGGTTTTGAAAGCTTGAATTGAGATTGAGCATGATATGGTTTCAACTTGTGTTTTCAAAACTGCATTGTTGATGTGTTTTGAGCTTTCCCTCACTATGCAAGAGTGCTTACGCTCCTTTTTTCAACAATGTAGATAACTAAGCTTGAGGGCTGAGGAGTAGCAAGTGAGAGCACCTAATCCGTCACTCAAACTCAAGTATGAACTTGGGTGATTTTTAAATAAGTAGATATTGGCAGTGGGGAAACAACCTCGGTTTGGGAGATTTTTTTAGAACTTTCTGGTAGAGATAAGTTGATTTGTCTATTTGGGTTTGTAAAAGGGCCATTATATGTTGCTTGAGGAAGAATGATGTTTTTCGTATGTTTTATGGTATTGCTCATGAGATGCGCATGCTATAGCTTACTAGAATTACATGTGTTGGATTGGTAAAACCATTGTAGTTGCATTTAAGCATGATTGACATGTAGTATATGATTAGGGATGTTTATCTATTGATGCTTGAGCATGCTTGGCTGGTTAAAATGCATTTTGGAGTTGTATGTGAAGCCTCTCTGGTATGCGTATCGATACTCGAGTTCGAGTATCGATACTCAAAGGCTTTTTGTAGGCTAAACAAGACAGGGGTATCGATATGACTTGCCCGCGTATCGATACACTTGGGCTATCTTTGAAGGGCGTACCGATACGCGGGGAAGGGTATCGATACCTTATTTCCAATTTGAGCTACTGTCTTCCTGCGTATCGATACGGGCCTCAAGGGTACCGATACTCGACCATTGTTTTCAGTTAAAAGTACCTTTTAAAGTCTGAAAAGTTACATTTTGGTCCCTAAATGTTGTATGTGCAATTGGATGAGTTTGGATGGTCTTTCTGTGATGAAATTTGACATGAAAACATGTTTCATAACTAATTTATGGACGGTAATCTTAAAATTGGATTGGTCCCTGTAATTTGCTAAAATTATAGTTTAGTCCTTTAATGTGTAACTTGCACAATTGAACCCTTAAAAGAAGTCATATCGGTGTGTCGTTTTCTTCTAAGTGATTTGTTGAACACATATGACTTAAAATGCATCTAGGAAAAAGTGAAAAAAGGGTCATTAATCGAAGTCGGCTTTAGCGAGTTGACTTCGGTTTTCCCTGTGTAATCTTCTTAGTTTGGGCCGGGCGTCTAGGCCGAGCTAAGGGGGTTACAAGGTGGGCAGGCTTAGAATGGTTTATGGATTTGGGCTTTCTTCTTCTCCCTTCTCTTGGGCTATTGTCTCTCCTAAAAAAACTAAAATAAAAATTATTAGAGAATGAGAGAATACGATAATGAAATCGAATTCCTAAAAATGCAAGAAATTAAAATCTAAATCCTAAAACATAAAAATAAAAGGAAATAAAGAAAATTAAGTTATGTTGGGAAGACATATGGATGCATTTCCCAACATAACCACTTCCTGGGCTGCTGTAGCATCAACTTCACCCTCTGCCAGGGCGGGTCTTTGTGTTTCCCTTGATTTTTGGTGCTGCAAGGTTGCCTGCCTTGGTGGTTGTGGCTGGAGTGCTCTAGCTTAATGCTGAGTTCGGTGTCTGTTGAATCATGGATGTCCTGACATTCTTCTTTGTCCTCAGCTTTCTTCAAGTGTTTTAGGACATTCAGTTTAATTTCCTGGTCATCCACCTTCAAAGTAAGCTCCGCATTCTCCACATCTATTAGAGTTTTGCTTGTGGATAGGAATGGTCTTCCCAGGATGATGGGTGCTTTGTCGTCTCCATCACAATCCAAAATTAAGAAATCCGCTGGAAAGATGAGATTGTCTACTCTTACTAGGATGTCTTCGATCTTTCCTTCCGGTTGTACGTACGAGTGATCAACTAAATGAAGTATGACGGTGGTGGGTCTAGCTCTTCCAATTCCCAGTTTTTCAAACATCAATTTGGACATCAAATTGATGTTTGCCCCAAGGTCGCATAAGGCCTTCCCTTCATATTGGCTACGAATAGCGCAAGAGGTGAGGAAACTGCCTGGGTCTCTTAGTTTGGGCGGTGTTTTATTGTGCAACATAGCCATGCATTCTTCTGTCATGGCTATTTGTTTCAAATTCCCTGATTCTTTTTCGTTTGGAAACCATGTCTTTCAGAAACTGTGCACTTGCTTGAGAATGTCCAGAAACTTTTGGAGCTGGTGGTCATGCTTCTAGGGTTTCAGTTGTTGTGGGGAAGGTGGGTGTGCACGATCTTCACGTTTTACGGTGGAACTATGAGAGTTTACCAAGGCGGATGGTTCAGGGTTTGTCGTGGCATGCTTGCTTGCTTCTGTTTGGGTAACTGATTTGATGGCCTTGCACTGCTCGTAAGTGTGTTTCCTCGCGACTTCAATATCGCTGGGCAATCCTCCTATAGGCCTGGTGTTCAAGAGTTGAGCAAATTGTCCCACTTGAGTTTCCAGTGACTTTAAAGTTTCTTCATGATTCTGCATTCTCATTTCGGTCCTGTCCATTAAGGCTTCAACTTTCTTAACAAATAAATCCATGTTGGACATATAGGTACCTATCTGAGTCATAAAGGCACTTAGAGTCTGCTCCAAGCCACTGGGTGCTGTCTGTTGCGGCGACTGTTACCACGACATCATCTGCTGAAGTTCTTGTGATTGATTTGTCTGATTAGTTGGATTTAGAGCGTTTTTAGGGTTACTTCATGAAAAATTAGGGTGTCTATTCTTTCCAGGATTATAGGTGTTCGGTGTATGGTTGTTTTCCTGTTAAAGTTCCCTACAAAGTAGCTGGTCTCTATCCCTTTTTGGCACTCATATGAGTCATGGTCTCCCCCACATTGGTCACAAAAGGCATCAATTGCTTTTTCTTTCTGTGTATTGTTCTTCCCTTGCATAGCTTCTACCATCTTATTCAATCCTGCGACTTGTGCTACGAGTGCATCTAATGTTCCTAGCTCGTTTTTTGTGGCCTGCCTTCTTATGCTGCCTCAGCGGGCATTAGGAAACTGATAGTTGTTTTTGGCCATCATGTTCGAAATGTGAATTGCTTCGGTGGGCTCCTTGTCAAGTAATGTACCATTGGCAGAGGAATCCAGCATCATCCTTGTTGGCATATTTACACCATTGTAGAATATAAATACCAGTGTCTATTCTGGAAATCCATTGGAGGGGCATTTATTCAACAATTCACAGTATCTCTCCCATGCCTCGTACATTGGTTCATCATCTGCATGTCGAAACGTAGTGATGTCAGTCCGCAATTTATTAGTCAAATTGACATGATTAAACCAAGCTAAGAAATCTCTGCATAATTCTGTCCTAGATTCAATGGACTCCAATGGTAGGTTGTTAAACTAAGTCTTTTCCCTATCTTTCAGTGAATAAGGAAATAATCTGAGATGTAGCACGCCCGGATGAACTCCATGGATTTTGAAGGACTTGCAGATATCCAGGAAAGACTTCGTACAATGACAGACATATTTAGTGGCGGAACCTCTAAACTTTCCAAGCGTATTCAACATGTTGAACATGACGAGTTTGACATCGAAGTGGTCCGCTTCTATTTCAGGATCGATCACGCTAGAGTTCAGCCTTCTAAGATCTTCCTCCATGTAGGCTCATACTAACCGCCGAGCGGCATAAGGTTGCCTGCCATTGCCCACCACGGCATTGTCGCCTGGGGGCGGTGGTGGTAGGTTCTGGATGTTTTCTGGATTAGCCATGGATTCTTTGTTTGCTTGTCTTAATCTGCGTGTAGTACGTTCAGGCTCTGGATCATATTCTCGCAAGGGTGATTTCTTGTTGGCTCTAGTCATAAACCAAAGGTAACCAGGGGGTTAAACGAAAAATAAAAAGTGCAGAAAAATAAAAACAAAAAGTTGTATACCAATCCCCGATAACGGCGCCAAAAACTTGTTGCGTGCAAAAGTGATGCGCAATTAGTGTTCAAGGGTACACGGTGCCAAGTTATAGTATTTAAGATATTGTCTCCACATGGATTGTGACAGCTTTTTCAGAGTTCACTTTTCTGCACAAGTAAAGTAAAAAGACAGATATTAGGAGTTTGGGTTTATTGAAACTAAGACTAAAGCAAGTAAAGTAATTTGAGAAATCAAAGTGAGAGAATGAGTCAGTATTGGATGTTTCGTAGTGTGGAAAATTGATGTACTGTCTCAGCACATTTTTGTTGACCAACTTAACAACTTCAACTACTGCCCACAAGTATGCCTCGATAGGCGCCCGCCTTGACAGAGATGTGTGAGATCGCCTGGGCAGTTAAGCGATGATTTAAGGTTCGACAAGGCTCCCTTATATGACTGTTGAGTGTCCATGTAAAGTGTCCAAAAGTCATATATTTCATGCACTTTCCAACACTTATTATTACTGTTTTAAGCTCATTTTAGGCATAAGTATGTTCATGCATAGCATTTTACAGTATTTCATTGTTCTACCTCACTTTTATAACTTATCATTCATTTGGTGAACAGAAGATATTGTTTTAGTGTATTCTTGCTGGTAGGTACTAACAACGGAACGAGGGAACCGAGGAAACAACGCTGAGAAGCAAACCCAAGAGCTGTTCTGATGCAGTTCCAGCAAAAGTTGGTTGATGCCGAGCATCTGCCGAGCACCTGCCGAGCAAAGCTGCTGCCGACCTTGCTGCCCACGACATCTGACTATGGAAGTTAGGAGAACTGGAGCACGATCTGCAGAGCAAAAACTCCTGAATCCATCGCCGCTGGTCATGTGATTTTCTAACGTCTGTAGCAGTGGCTAGGGCCGCCGAAGCAAAATTCCCAAGCTTACTTGCGGGCTAAGGCAAATGAGGAAGAGTCCATATTCCAAGCAAAGAAGTCAGCATTTAAAGCTACATTAAAGAAGGAAAGCTACTTTAGAGGACTTCTACTTTGAGGAGGACTTAACCTAGTTTTGAGTCTATAAAGACCCATTGTACTTCTAGTTTAGATCATCCTAGGTTTTTTATAGACTCTTCTTGTGTTCTTCACTGCCTCCATGTTTTAAATTCTTTTTGGGTTAGGGTTATGTTGTAACTAGAGTGAAACAGTTGTTTTAGGTTTTTGAGTTATTTCTTCAATAAAATATTCCAAGTTTACTTAATTTATTGTTCTTCATTCTTTCAATCTTTCTACACCAGTCGTTTGAGAGAATCTATTTGTCAGACACGAAAGTGCAAGGCTCAAGAAAGGGTTAAGTACGGTCACAACGAGTGGTGTGATTAACTTGGTTCCACACTAGTCCACAAGTTTCAGCAGCTAAAAGGGATCACTAACCGAGTTGACTGACTTGGTCCCACACTAGTCCTCAAGTTATCAATCTCGAGCATCCTAACTTAGAAATAGGAGGGATCATTGTCGTCTATCCTGCCGAACTTGGAGTATCTACCAGACTTGCCGCTAGGACATCTTTCCATCCCACCTGCCGAGACAGTACACACCCCTGCAGTGGCAGTGACATTCTGCGGTCGCGTGACAGGGTCGTAGTTTGCCGACCGCCGTACCCGCCGAGGAAGCATATCGTGGTAGCAAAGGATAACTCATATCTATTACAATACAGTTTTCACACTAAGTGGGAGCATAACCCTACCTTCTCTATCAACCCGATTCACCTCTTCTCTTTTATTTGTGTTTTTATTTACTTTTCAATCTCAACTAATCATTCACTTGTGTTTTTACTTTACCATTGTGCAGGAACTAAAGAACGACACAAGTTGTCTAATCCTCGTGAGATTCGGCATCTTATATACTATAACTTGACAGAAGCGTGCACTTGCGCTCTTACAAAAAGGGAACACCTACACGCCCTACAGTCCACGAGTTCTATATTTTGTACACATTGGTGCCCTTATTATTGTTGTTCTTAAGCTTATTTAGACATATTTAGGTGCATTGCATGCATTATAACAATATCTTCTCTTTTACCATACTTTTATTGAATATTTTATGTTTGGTTGAGAAAAGTTACAGATTTAGTATAGTTTATATTTTCAAGTATTGTAGCAAGGAGAGGACAGGATAGGACAAGAAAGCTGGAACAAAAGGAGCTGTACTAAAGCAGTTCCGGATGCCGCCAAGGACGCTGCCGAAGCAGCATTGCCGCCAAGTACCGCTCGGGTAGGAGTTACACTGACTTAGCCGAGATGGGTCACGATTTAAAGAGGGCAATTTCCTAAACCCAATGAGCCCAATCTTACAATTTTCTAAAGCCTGTAGCAGCTGGTAGAGGTGATCCAAGATCGATAAGTAGGAGAACTTATCCTTACTTGCGGAAGAAGGAAACGTCCAAAGAATCCATATTTAAGTAAAAAAGGAGTCTGTATTTAATGTAAATATACTTTAAGAACTTCTACTTAAAGGAGGACTCAAACTTAGGCCATGAGCCCTATGTATACCCGATGTATGTAAGGGTATAGGGGCATCTCGGATAGATTACATACTGAGAGAGTATAGATAGGGAGATAGCTAGATAGGTTGGAGTGTTGGGCATCGCGACCCAACTCTCCTAGGGTTTAGACGGGTGTATGTAAAGTAGTTTATAAGAAACGTTTGTATTGTTTTGAGTTGTTTTCAGTAAAATTCCAAAGTTTCCTTAATCTGTGCACTTCATTCTTTCGATAAGTCTACACCAGCCAATTGAGAGAATCTATTTTTCGGGCACGAAAGTGCAAGGCTCACGAAAGGGTTAAGCACAGTCACAACATGTTGGGGTGTGACTAACTTGGTTCTACACCAGTCCACAAGTTTCAACGGCTAAGAGGGATCATCAAACGAATGGACTTACCTGTGTTAGGTTTACGCTTAGATTGCTAGGTATTGCCTACATCACGTGAGTGTTCGAGCATCCTTGCCTAGAAATAGGAAGGATCACTGTCGAGTATCCGGCCGAGCTTGGAATGTTTGTCAGACTTGCCGCTAGGACTTATTTCCATTCCACCTGCCGAGACAGCAAAAGTTGCAGTGGTAATGACCTGCTGCGGCTGCGTGATAGGGTCGTAGCTTGCCGCCTGCCATGCCCGCCAAGGCAACAATTCATGGCGGCGCAAAACATACTCAAACTCTACAATGTAGACCAGACGCTACTGAGTTGTATTTGTCTTACCCAATCTATCGACCAAATCTCTCCCTATCATTCCTCTCATCACTATCTTTATTTCATTTCTGTTTTTATATTTCCACATCATGAGATTTAATTGCACATTTACTAAATCTTTGTGCAGGAAACCATTCATAGTAGCTGCTCCAATTCCTGTGGGAGACTATATCTTTTATAATATAACTTAACTAGAGTGTGCACTTGCGCTCATAAATAGAGAACGCCTAGATGCTCTACAAGTTTTTGGCGACGTTGCTGGGGATTTGCAACAGCAACTACGTTTGAATTTCTGCACTTCTATTTTACTTTTTGCACATTAAATCTCTTTTTATTTTTATTGCTAGAAAATGTTGCCCCCTTGTTTTCTTGGTGTATGTCTCGCTAGGGCAGCAAGTATGGCAACAACTTCTACTTGAGGAGGGGAAGGACATGCCCAGACGAAAAATCAAACATAAAGCCCTCAAGAAGTGGTTATGCCTGGGAAAAGCGCAGCCCGACATAACCTAATTTTCAATTTTTTTTTATTTTTAATGCATTAGGATTAGATTTAATTTTTATTTAATTTTTGTATTTAATTTATTTCAGGTTAGGAATGAAGGAAAGATCAAGAAAGATGAGAGAATAATGGAGAAGCCCAACTAGCGGCCAAGGCAGCCTGAGGCAGATGAGCATAACAACTAGTCCCAACGGCTATATTTGCCACAGCGAACAGAACAGATATCTGCATAACGGCTAGAATCACGTTATTTGTGCCGTAATAATTGCCGCCCGTTGACAGCGTGCCTGCCAAGGTAGTAGAGAGAAGCGGCTATATAAGGCCAACTATTCTCCCCCCCCCCCCCCGTTCTTCACTTTGCTTTCTCATTTACTCTTAATTCTTTCTACTATCCTTGCTTCCATGATTTCCCTTTCTTTATTTTCTTCCATGTTCTTTTTTTTTCTTTCTTTAGGAAATACAACCATCTCACATCTATGACCATATCACATCAAACCGCCGCCACCTCCACACCTCTTTACAAAAGGTCCTTGAACCCAGCTGTAGGGGAAACCTACAAGAAATACTACAGAGAGCGGCAATTATGGGAGGAAATGGGTTTCCAATATAAACAATCTGATGGGAATTTTGGTGTTGAGCCCTCCATATTCAAAAGGATCCACAACATGGGCTGGGACCAGTTCACACGACAGTCAGAAGGAATCATCATCAACCACGGGCGAGAGTTCTACGCCCACAGACCGACACCGGCAAGCCCATTCGTTTATGTCCGCGGAGAAGGTGTCAAATTCACAGCGGATATGATCAACAACTTTTACAACATAGAAGTCAGCGGAAATTCGCGTGAGGAATAGGAGTCTTACGTAACGGCGACTAACTACAACAAGATCAAGAAGGAGACCTGCAAGCCAAACACGAATTGGCTGAAAGGGAAAAACAACGGGTCAGTCAACCGCCGCGACTTGCTACCGGAGGCAGCCCTTTGGAGTTACTTCGTCCAACGCTGCCTGATGCCCACCGCGGACGGATCAATAGTCAACAGGTCGCGGCTTGCACTCATCCACAATATTATGATGGGGCGGCAGATCAATGTTGGCGAGGTAATCATAAGGTAGATCCATGCCCATGCAGAAAAGCCAAAATCTAAGGGACCCTTCTTCTTCCCTGCACTCATCACGGGCCTTTGCGCCAATTTTCGTGTGCCGCCTCACCCAAAGGATAAAATTCTTCCTGCTGTGGAAGGATGGACAAGAAGGGTACGCAAGCAGATGATGCAGAACTCAGAGCCAGACACACCTTCCACCGCCCAGCCGCCGTCCAAAGCTGCTGCCGCCCCATCTGCAACAGGCAGTACTAAAGCTGCCCTCATGTCTGCCGTAATCCCCTTGATGCCCAACCTCATTGAAAGCTGCCAAAGGATTGAGCACAAGCAGGTAATCTTCACCAAAAATGTGACAGACGTGCAAGAGGCCTTCATGGCCAACTTTCTTGACAAATACCAAGACGACGACTCATAGTTGCCCGCTTTCCCAACGGAGTTAGCAGCCTCCAAGCCAGTTCATATTACACCCAGACCAGCTGCTGCTCCTGCCGCCGAAGACAGTGAGGGGCCACACTACCGCCTCAAGAGAAGAACCTCTCCAAATCCCATCCAGCCATACGACCTCTCCTCCTCATCCGAATCAGAAAAGGAGGAGGAGACCACCGCTGCCTACCCAGTAGCAAAAGAGGCCGCTTCCAAAGATACTGGCTACTCAGACATGGAGATCTCATACTCCATTGATGACGAACCGATAGAGGAAGAAAGAAAGAGAAAGCGACCGGCCACAGAGCCCCAAGGTTGAGGAACCAAAGGACCATCAAAGAAACCCACCCCTAGCCATATCCAGCCGCCACGTAGCAAAAAGAAGAGACCAAACCGACAGACCATCTGCTACGCGGCACCTAGTCCTGCCCGCCTCCTCAGCATCCTTCTTTGACGCAGCAGCAACAAAGGGGAACTCTGCCAGTCTATAGCACTATTCTCTTTTCCTTTTTATGTTTTATTTTATTTTTCTATTTTTCTTTTTTCTATTTTTTTCTGTTTTTATTTTTCTTTTATATTTTATTTTCTTTTTTTAATTTTTATTTTGTAGAGGAATTGAGGACAATGCCAACCTTGAGTGGGGGGGGATAGTCCTCTTTGTTTTAGGTTCATTTAGTAGCATTTAGGAACATATGTAAATTTTGCCTCCTAGCACTTAATGAAGTAGAAAATTTTTAGTTTAAAAACTTGTGCCTATGATAGAATAGCTGACTACTTATATTCGCACCATACTAAAATTTTTTTTAACCTAACCATGGGAAGAAGCATGAAAAATACTTAGAAGTTTTTTCTTTATGTCGATTATCTTTCCACTTGTTTGTTAAATGATGAATTTTTGCTCAAGTTATAAGTTTAACAGTGCATGCCTTACTTATTGAAAATTCCTTGATTGAATACAGGTTTGCCACCACGGTAGCACAGGGCAACAAAACAAAGATGATGGAAACCCTAGAGATGCCCGAAACAGGCTCTAGGAAGGATCATGAGCAAGGACACTCCGCTGCTATCAAAGTCCACATATCTAAACCAAGTGATAGACACATTAGCAAGAGTGAATGAAAGCCTTCACGGGATGACTCCATTCAAAGGGGTTTAAAGTTTTGTAGAGTGCACCTATCTTAGCTTCAGACCTAGAGAATAGTTGTGATGAGCTGAAGCCCTTAAAGCAATGATCAGAAAAAGAGAACAAAAATGGCCAACTGTGCTGCCAAGGTAGCAACTTGTATCCTCTTTAGTAATTTAATTACTTTAGGCATTCTTTGTTAACTTAGTAATTTCAGCATATTTAGCATGAACACAGACCTGCACACACTGCACTAGCACTAAGAAAAATTAAACCTAAGTAATTTCATGCCATTCCCAATCACTAACCTAAATCAGGTGCCACGGCCTTGAGGTAAGAAATCAAGCTAAAAGCTAATGTTTTCTATTAATTTTGTGCAAGGGGCAGATTTACTAGCTAGATTACATTGTTTGAGGACAAGCAATAGTTCGAGTTTGGGGGTGTGTAGAGTGTCCACGAGTTCTATATTTTATACACATTCATGTCCTTATTATTGTTGTTCTTAAGCTCATTTAGACTTATTTATGTGTGTTGCATGCATTAAAACAATATACTCTTTTACCATGCTTTTATTGAATATTTCATGTTTGGTTGAGAAAAGTTACTGTTTTAGTTTAGTTTATATTTTCAAGTGTTGTAGTAAGAAGAGGACAGGACATGACATGAAATCATGAACAAAAGGAGCTGTACAGAAGTAGTTTTGGATGCCGCCAAGGACACTGCCGGAGCAGCATTGCCGCGAAGTGCCACTCGGGCAAGAGTTACACCGACTTAGCCAAGATGGGTCACGATTTAAAGAGGGCAATTTCCTAAACCCAATGAGCCCAATCTTGCAATTTTCTGAAGCCTGTAGCGACCGATAGAGCTGATCCAAGATTGATAAGTAGGAGCACTTATCCTTACTTCGGAAGAAGGCAACTTCCAAAGACTCCATATTTAAGTCAAAAAGGAGTCTATATTTAATGTAAATATACTTTAAGAACTTCTACATCAAAGAGGACACAAACTTAGGCCATGAGCCCTATATATACCCAATGTATGCAAGGGTAAAGGGGCATCTCGGATAGATTACATATCGAGAGAGTATAAATGGGGAGATAGCTAGATAGGTTGAAGTGTTGGGGGTCGCGGCCCAACTCTCCTAAGGTTTAGGCGCGTGTGTGTAAAGTATTTGTGAGAAACGAATGTACTGGATTTGAGTTGTTTTCAATAAAATTCCAAATTTGCTTAATCTATGCACTTCATTCTTTCTGTAACCCCCGTAGCCCGGTCTAGACGGTTGACCCGAACTACGAAGATTACACGGGGAAAACCAAAGTCAACCCGAAAGTCAACCTTGATTAACGACCCTTTTTTTTCTTTTTAATCTTATCTAGATGCACATTAACCTTAAGTGTGACCATACAGACAACGTATCAAAAGATCACAAACATCAGAGATCAAGCAGGGACCCAATTGAACAAATTACAACTTTAGGGACCAAATTGTAAATTCTGATAAATTAAGGGACTTAACCCAAATTAAAGTTACCATCTTGAAATTAGTCAGGTTTCATGCACCTCTGTGAAATTTCAGCTTAAAAGGACATCCACAGCTCATGCAATTGATCACACAAGATTTAGGACCAAAACACAAACATTTCAAAACATGTAACTACCATGTCAGCCCCCCTAACGGTCGACCGTTCCGAAACAGGCTAGCCCTGTTCCGAAACACGGGCCGTTCCGAAACGGGTTCCGGAACATGGCCTCGGCAGAGGCTAAACCGTTTCGAAACGGTGCATACCGTTTCGGACGCCTGGGTTCATGCAAGGCACCCGTTCCGAAACGGTACACCCCTGTTCCGAAACGCCTGCACAAAAACCAGCAAACAAGCATACTAGATCATGCAATTGGACACTCAAACATGCTCCAAACATCTCCAAACTTTACCAGCATGCAATTAAACATATCTAACACATATAAGCATCATCAATTCAGCAAGATAACACCTCATGCAAAAAGCCCCAAATTTAAGGTCATGCTTCCTACACAAGCTATCCACTCAAGCTTCAACTTGCAAAACAAGCATATAAGGTTCAATCCAAAAATCAGCAACATCAACCACATTCAACATATTTAGGGAGTCGTAAACACCTCCCAAAACGAATACATTGGTCCCCCATTGCCAAAAACATACAAAAGCTAAAACACTTATAAAACCTCCATACATTGAGCTTTACTTGTACTTGTTTGCTTGCCTCCTCTTGCTGCCCTCAATGCACTCTAATGCTCTGCATTATTGAATCAAGAAAACGAGAGAGCGTAAGCCAAAGCTTAGTGAGGAGTGCTCTTTAAAAACCATTCAATAATGCATTTAAAACCATTTGTAAATCATGCTTGTAAACAACCTTTACACATGCTCAAAGCATACTTTAAATCAAGCAATAACATGCTTCCACATTTCATTTAAACTAGCATCTCATGCTTCAACATAAACATCAAATCATGCATCTCATGCATCTCATGTACAAAACATGTCATATTGGCTCAAGTGATACATTTCATTTAGGAAATCAAGTTCAACAACTTTCCCCAAGGACTTTTAAACACCTTGGACCCCAAGGACTTTTAAACACCTTGGCCATGGACTTTTAAACACCATGAATGGACCACACAAGGACTTTTAACCACCTTTGTGTCCGTAGCTTGAAATACCCCAAGGACTTTTAAACACCTTGGCCCCAAGGACTTTTAAACACCTTGGCCCCATGGACTTTTAACCACCATGGAAAGGAGCACCTAAGGACTTTTAACCACCTTAGTGTCCGCAACAAGATTCATCCAAGGACTTTTAACCACCTTGATGATCTTAAATAACAAGGCTCACTCAAGGACTTTTAACCACCTTAGTGACCTTCACTTTCACAATCCATCACTTGCCAATACACACTTTATACATCATGTAATCCACTGTTTTAAAGCATTTAAACCAAGCCATTTCATCATGCATTTCAAAGCATTAAATCATCATTTAACAATGCATAAAAACAAGGCACTCTTACCTAGAGACACCTTCAACACATGGCTTAAATCATCTGCATAAATCATGCTAAAACATCAGCAATTAACATGCTAAAACATGCTTTCCAAAACAGTAGCAAATCATGTAAAATCATCATTTCACATTTCATCAAAACATGGCCACCACTTTAAGAGAGTAATCCGAAAACTTACACTTGAGCTTAGCAAAGTTGTTTAGACTTATACTAAGCTCCCAAAACCTTCAACCTTTGGTTAAAAAGCTGAAAATCCATTTTCACTCACCGATTACCAAACAAGCCTAGCCAACAAGCTTTCCAAGCTTCCGAAACCTTCCGAAAACACCTCCAAAACTCAAGGATCAACCTCCCCTGTTTCAAGCACATAAAAACAGAACATTAATGCATCCTTATGCATTAAAACACCAGCAACTTCAACACAACTCGCTGCTCATCACAAATCTAACAATTTGGCTACCAAACACAACCGAAATCATCTCCAAACACTTCCAAAACTTAACCCAGCCAAGATCCATCACTTCTAACCATTTTTATACATCAACTAACATGCAAAAAGATCACAACCACGTCCTTATACCTCCAGGTATAACAGATCACCAAAAACACTCCAAAAACAACCAAAAACTCAAGCCAACCTTAGGAAATTCAACCTATCCGGGATTGCATTGATTAAACCTCAACTTATAATCATTTTAGCATTCATTTAACATCATTTTAACACCTCAAAACCTTGCTTAAACAGATCACACGAAATTTTTACCAAAATCACCAAATCTTGCATTTTAGCCAAAAATCAAGATCTCAATTGAAAAGCCTTTAATAAAACATGAATCAAGGATTGAGAACTTAGGAATTTCAGTAAAGAACTGATAGTTTAGAGGAGAAGGACGTTCTTACCTCCAAACTTGAATTTCTCCCTTTTAGAGCCAAAATGCTTGATGAAACAATTTGCAAATTGAGAGGTTTTGATGATGAGATGATTAGGAATCAAATGAGAGTTGAAATGAGAGATGTAGATGTCAAAATCAGAGAAAGAAATCTGAGGAAATCTTGTTTGGGTAGAGAGAAAATGAGAGAAAAGAGAATTTGAGAGAAAATAGAAAAATTAGTTAAGATTTGGTTAAAATGATTTCCCTCTCTTTTCTTAATCTTTAAAATCAGATTTTAGACTTAAAATATCTTAGAAAAATCTGGAGAAATCCTTTTTGGAATAATAGCTCCTTAAAGATTCAAAGTTTCAATCCTTTATAAAACTGTCCCGCAACTTTCAAAAATTACATTTTGGTCACTAGCCAAAATGTCAACCTTCCGAACCTCATTTTCCAAAATTGATTTCACAGTTCACTTTTATATATTAAAAGATGATTTTAGAATATTTTTCCATATTTTTAATGCAACCCGAACTAGGTTTTCCTAAATTCACTCTTATATATTCGATCAGCACTTTGACTAAACCGGTCAACGCCAAAACTCCTGAGCCCAAAACCGGGGCGTTACAACTCTCCCCCCCTTAAGAAATTTCGTCCTCGAAATTTACCTGAAGGAAAGAGATAAGGAAACTGCTTCAGCATATCCTCCTTCCGCTCCCACGTGGCTTCCTCAACACCGCGATGCTTCCACAGCACCTTCACCAACTCAATGGTCTTGCCACGAAGAACCTTGCTATCTGAATCCAGAATCTTCACCGGTTCCTCATCATAGGTCAAATCCGGATTCAATTCCACCTCCTCCACAGGCAACACATGCGAAGGATCAGATCGATACCTCCGGAGCATAGAAACATGGAACACATCATGAATCTTCTCCAACTCCTGAGGTAACCTCAACCGATACGCAACAGGACCAACACGCTCAACAACCTCATACGGTCCAATGTATCTAGGGCTCAACTTACCCTTCCGCCCAAACCTCATCACCTTCTTCCAAGGCGAAACCTTCAAGAACACGCGATCACCCACCGCAAACTCTATCTCCCTACGCTTCAAATCCGCGTAAGACTTCTGCCGATCAGAAGCAGCCTTTAACCTCTCACATATGAGCTTCACCTTCTCGGTGGTACCTTTCAACAAAGCAGGCATCGAAACCAACTTTCGACCAGTTTCAGCCCAACACAGAGGAGTCCTACACTTCCTCCCATACAGAGCCTCATAAGGTGCCATCTGTATACTTGCCTGAAAACTGTTGTTGTAAGCGAACTCAACCAAAGGCAGATGCTTCTCCCAAGAACCTTGGAACTCTATCACGCAACATCTCAACATATCCTCCAAAATCTGAATAACTCGCTCAGACTGGCCATCCGACTGGGGATGATAGGATGTACTGAAATGCAACCTTGAACCCAGAGCTTGATGCAAACACTGCCAAAAACGCAATGTGAACCTCGGATCCCTATCCGACACGATCGACTTAGGCACACCATGCAACCTCACAACCTCAGCAACGTACAACTCTGCCAGCTTATCCAAAGAAAACGTAGTATGCACAGGCAAGAAATGTGCACACTTCGTCAGGCGATCCACAACCACCCAAACAGAATTCTTCTTCGACGGAGACAAAGGCAAACCAGATACAAAATCCATGGTAACCCTCTCCCACTTCCATTCAGGGATTTTCAACGGTTGCAACAAACCAGAAGGAACCTGATGTTCAGCCTTAACGCGCTGACACACCAAACACTTGCTCACGAACTCTGCCACATCCTTCTTCAAACCTACCCAATAGTACTCATCACGAAGATCGCGATACATCTTTGTACTACCAGGATGCATAGCAAAAGGACTACTATGACCTTCAGCTAGAATAGCACGCCTCAACTCAGCATCTGCAGGCACTACTATCCGATTACCAAAACACAACACCCCATCCTCATTAAAACAGAAATCCGAAGGTCTACCCTCCGCGATATCCTGAACATGAGACACCAAGGAATCATCCAACAACTGCTTATCCTTGATCAACTGAACCAACGAAGGTTTCACTTGCAACTCAGCAATAAGACCACCATCCTGCGATATACTCAAGCTAGCAAACATAGCTCTCAGCTCAACAGCTACCTTTCTACTCAAGGCATCCGCAACAACATTGGCCTTTCCAGGATGATACTCTATCGTCAGATCATAATCCTTGAGCAACTCCAACCAACGTCGCTGCCTGAGATTCAACTCCTTCTGAGACATCAGATACCTCAAACTCTTGTGATCCGTGTACACCGTACACTTCTCACCATACAGATAATGCCTCCAGATCTTCAGAGCAAAAACCACTGCAGCCAACTCAATATCATGCGTAGGATAATTGCGCTCATGCACCTTCAACTGCCGCGACGCATAAGCCACAACCTTACCCTCTTGCATCAGCACACACCCCAAACCAACATAGGATGCATCACTGTAGACTACAAACTCTTTCCCTGATTCAGGCTGAATCAAGATAGGAGCTTGCGTCAAAGCCAACTTCAGCTTCTCAAAAGCTTGCTGTCTCGCTTCTGTCCACTCATACCTAACATCTTTCTGCAGCAACTTCGTCAAAGGAGCAGCAATCTTGGAAAAACCATCCACAAACCTTCGGTAGTATCCTGCCAAACCAAGGAAACTACGGACCTCCTGAACAGACTTAGGAACTTTCCAGTTCATCACCGCTTCAATCTTCTGAGGATCAACACGAATCCCCTCAGCTGAGACCACATGCCCAAGAAAAACAACCTCTCTAAGCCAAAACTCACACTTGCTCAACTTAGCATAAAGCTGATTCTCCAACAAAGCTTGCAACACAACCCTCAAATGCTCTTCGTGCTCTTCCTCAGTACACGAGTACACAAGGATATCATCAATGAACACCACAACAAACTTGTCCAGGTATTCATGAAAAACACGATTCATCATGTCCATGAAAGCAGCAGGAGCATTTGTCAAACCAAACGGCATCACAAGGAACTCATAATGCCCATACCTTGTCCTGAAAGCTGTCTTAGGCACATCCACATCCTTCACCTTCAACTGATAATACCCTGACCTCAAGTCAATCTTAGAGAACACCGCAGCTCCCCGAAATTGATCAAAGAGATCATCAATCCTCGGCAAAGGATACCGATTCTTGATAGTCAACTTGTTCAGCTGACGGTAATCAATGCACATCCTCATCGTGCCATCTTTCTTCTTCACAAACAAGACAGGAGCACCCCAAGGCGAAACACTCGGCCGGATGAAACCACGATCAAGCAACTCTTGCAACTGCGTCTTCAGCTCCTTCAGCTCCTTAGGTGCCATTCTATAGGGAGTAATGGACACAGGAGTGGTATTCTCATACAGCTCAATACCAAACTCCACCTCGCGATTAGGAGGTAAACCAGGCAACTCCTCAGGAAAAACATCAGGAAACTCCTTCACAACCCTGATATCCTGCACCCTCAGCTCCTTCGAACTAGGATTCATCACAAAAGCCAGAAAAGCTTCACAACCTTGCCTCAGCATCCTGCTCGCCTCCAAGGTAGAAACAACATTGGCAAGAAACTTCACATTCTCACCAACCACCACCACTTCATAATCATCCGCAAGCCTAAGCGAAACCCGCTTATTCTCACAATCCACAACAGCACGATGCTCAACAAGCCAATCCATACCAAGGATCACATCAAAACCATAAAAGGGCAACTCCATAAGATCAACAAGAAAGACATGCTCTTGAACAACCAAAGGACACCTTCTATAAAGCTTACGAGTCACAACAGTTTCACCAAAAGAACTAGTGACTCTAACACCAACATCCAAAAACTCAACAGGCAAACCAAGCAACTCAGCATGCTCACGAAGAATGTATGAATGCGTAGATCCAGAATCAATCAAAGAAAGCAATGACAAGGATTGCAAAGTAAAGGTACCTGCAATCACATCTGCATCATTCCTTCCTTCGCGCTGAGCATACACCCTCGCTTGGCCTCCACCCTCAGGTTGAATAGCCACAACATGAGCTACACCGCGCCCACCTTCCTCTCGCCTCTGAAAATTACCACGGCCGCGCCCACGACCTCTCTGCGATGCTGCAACAACAGGAGCACGCTCTTGACCACCAGCCATCCTCGGACAATCACGTCTCAGATGATCAGCAGAACCACAGTTCCAGCACTCATAACCAGCTGCTATCACAGGAGCTTGCACCTCCCTCCCAGCACGAGGACAGTCACGCTTCAAGTGACCACGGGAACCACAAATCCAACAAGCACTAGAGTCAGCTCTAGCATTGCCGCCCCTAGCAGATGCACCTCCACCTCTTTTAGACGAGGACTGAAACCTCTGATCACGCCCTCTCTTGTTCCGTCCACCGGAACTATACTCAGCAGCTCTCTTCCCAGAACTAGCTCCAGCACCCTTAGCAGACAAACTCAGGTTCATCTCAATGTCCTTGGACCGACTAACCAGCACATCGAAATCATTGTACTCAGCAGCTAACATATAGGTCTTAACCTCCGTCACCAAACCATAACGGAACCATTCGCACCTTTCGCGCTCATCAGGTACCAACTCTGGTGCATACTGGCTAAGACGTACAAACTGTACCTCATACTCAGCCACACTCATGTTCCCTTGGGTCAGAGACATGAATTCACGCTTCTTTTCATCCAGATATCTAACTCCCAGATATCTCCTCTTGAACGCATGCTGAAAGAACGTCCAAGTAACATCAGCATCAGCCATCCCAGAGATTGTGGTCGTCCACCACGTATAAGCATCACCTTGCAGCAGTGACACCACACATCCCAGCTTTTGCACATCAGTGCAACTCATTTGTCCCAAGACACGCTTGGTACTCTCCAACCATGCTTCAGACCTCTCAGCTGACATACCCCTAAACTCAGTCCCACCAAGACTGCACAAACGTTCCAAGGGTAGTCTAGCACCAGCATCTCCTTGATGCCCAGCTCCTTGAGCTCCAGCTACTGCCGCTCGAAACGCACCCGCAATAGCTTGTACAAGCACAGACATGTCAGGTATCGCTTGCCCCTGACCAGCTTCAGGTCCTGCAGCTCCAGCACCAGCTGCCTCAGCTCCAGCTCCAGCTCTTTCCCTCTCTGCACCACCACCACCAGGTGGAGGAGGAGGTATCACAGCACTACCAGTGTGCTCATCATTCACATTCCCTTCCGGGGTCGTAGCTCTCGCGCTACTCCTTAACTCTCTACGTGGTGCCATACTTTACCATGCATAACAATACAAAATAAAACAAGTCAGGACCAGCAAGGTAAGCAAATTCCAAGTATTCAAGCTCAATTTCTTTCAAAAACAACATCATCTCTTTAGCTTTTGTTTGGCAATGGGTACCCTCATCATGCATCATCACAACATGCATCACATACACATCATCATATCATAACATTGAACATGCTTTCACTCAACAAGCATACAAACCAAACCATGCTTCAATCATGCATACACACATTCCCAATTACTCGAGAACTCAGCTCTGATACCACCAAATGTAACCCCCGTAGCCCGGTCTAGACGGTTGACCCGAACTACGAAGATTACACGGGGAAAACCAAAGTCAACCCGAAAGTCAACCTTGATTAACGACCCTTTTTTTTTCTTTTTAATCTTATCTAGATGCACATTAACCTTAAGTGTGACCATACAGACAACGTATCAAAAGATCACAAACATCAGAGATCAAGCAGGGACCCAATTGAACAAATTACAACTTTAGGGACCAAATTGTAAATTCTGATAAATTAAGGGACTTAACCCAAATTAAAGTTACCATCTTGAAATTAGTCAGGTTTCATGCACCTCTGTGAAATTTCAGCTTAAAAGGACATTCACAGCTCATGCAATTGATCACACAAGATTTAGGACCAAAACACAAACATTTCAAAACATGTAACTACCATGTCAGCCCCCCTAACGGTCGACCGTTCCGAAACAGGCTAGCCCTGTTCCGAAACACGGGCCGTTCCGAAACAGGTTCCGGAACATGGCCTCGGCAGAGGCTAAACCGTTTCGAAACGGTGCATACCGTTTCGGACGCCTGGGTTCATGCAAGGCACCCGTTCCGAAACGGTACACCCCTGTTCCGAAACGGCTGCACAAAAACCAGCAAACAAGCATACTAGATCATGCAATTGGACACTCAAACATGCTCCAAACATCTCCAAACTTTACCAGCATGCAATTAAACATATCTAACACATATAAGCATCATCAATTCAGCAAGATAACACCTCATGCAAAAAGCCCCAAATTTAAGGTCATGCTTCCTACACAAGCTATCCACTCAAGCTTCAACTTGCAAAACAAGCATATAAGGTTCAATCCAAAAATCAGCAACATCAACCACATTCAACATATTTAGGGAGTCGTAAACACCTCCCAAAACGAATACATTGGTCCCCCATTGCCAAAAACATACAAAAGCTAAAACACTTATAAAACCTCCATACATTGAGCTTTACTTGTACTTGTTTGCTTGCCTCCTCTTGCTGCCCTCAATGCACTCTAATGCTCTGCATTATTGAATCAAGAAAACGAGAGAGCGTAAGCCAAAGCTTAGTGAGGAGTGCTCTTTAAAAACCATTCAATAATGCATTTAAAACCATTTGTAAATCATGCTTGTAAACAACCTTTACACATGCTCAAAGCATACTTTAAATCAAGCAATAACATGCTTCCACATTTCATTTAAACTAGCATCTCATGCTTCAACATAAACATCAAATCATGCATCTCATGCATCTCATGTACAAAACATGTCATATTGGCTCAAGTGATACATTTCATTTAGGAAATCAAGTTCAACAACTTTCCCCAAGGACTTTTAAACACCTTGGACCCCAAGGACTTTTAAACACCTTGGCCATGGACTTTTAAACACCATGAATGGACCACACAAGGACTTTTAACCACCTTTGTGTCCGTAGCTTGAAATACCCCAAGGACTTTTAAACACCTTGGCCCCAAGGACTTTTAAACACCTTGGCCCCATGGACTTTTAACCACCATGGAAAGGAGCACCTAAGGACTTTTAACCACCTTAGTGTCCGCAACAAGATTCATCCAAGGACTTTTAACCACCTTGATGATCTTAAATAACAAGGCTCACTCAAGGACTTTTAACCACCTTAGTGACCTTCACTTTCACAATCCATCACTTGCCAATACACACTTTATACATCATGTAATCCACTGTTTTAAAGCATTTAAACCAAGCCATTTCATCATGCATTTCAAAGCATTAAATCATCATTTAACAATGCATAAAAACAAGGCACTCTTACCTAGAGACACCTTCAACACATGGCTTAAATCATCTGCATAAATCATGCTAAAACATCAGCAATTAACATGCTAAAACATGCTTTCCAAAACAGTAGCAAATCATGTAAAATCATCATTTCACATTTCATCAAAACATGGCCACCACTTTAAGAGAGTAATCCGAAAACTTACACTTGAGCTTAGCAAAGTTGTTTAGACTTATACTAAGCTCCCAAAACCTTCAACCTTTGGTTAAAAAGCTGAAAATCCATTTTCACTCACCGATTACCAAACAAGCCTAGCCAACAAGCTTTCCAAGCTTCCGAAACCTTCCGAAAACACCTCCAAAACTCAAGGATCAACCTCCCCTGTTTCAAGCACATAAAAACAGAACATTAATGCATCCTTATGCATTAAAACACCAGCAACTTCAACACAACTCGCTGCTCATCACAAATCTAACAATTTGGCTACCAAACACAATCGAAATCATCTCCAAACACTTCCAAAACTTAACCCAGCCAAGATCCATCACTTCTAACCATTTTTATACATCAACTAACATGCAAAAAGATCACAACCACGTCCTTATACCTCCAGGTATAACAGATCACCAAAAACACTCCAAAAACAACCAAAAACTCAAGCCAACCTTAGGAAATTCAACCTATCCGGGATTGCATTGATTAAACCTCAACTTATAATCATTTTAGCATTCATTTAACATCATTTTAACACCTCAAAACCTTGCTTAAACAGATCACACGAAATTTTTACCAAAATCACCAAATCTTGCATTTTAGCCAAAAATCAAGATCTCAATTGAAAAGCCTTTAATAAAACATGAATCAAGGATTGAGAACTTAGGAATTTCAGTAAAGAACTGATAGTTTAGAGGAGAAGGACGTTCTTACCTCCAAACTTGAATTTCTCCCTTTTAGAGCCAAAATGCTTGATGAAACAATTTGCAAATTGAGAGGTTTTGATGATGAGATGATTAGGAATCAAATGAGAGTTGAAATGAGAGATGTAGATGTCAAAATCAGAGAAAGAAATCTGAGGAAATCTTGTTTGGGTAGAGAGAAAATGAGAGAAAAGAGAATTTGAGAGAAAATAGAAAAATTAGTTAAGATTTGGTTAAAATGATTTCCCTCTCTTTTCTTAATCTTTAAAATCAGATTTTAGACTTAAAATATCTTAGAAAAATCTGGAGAAATCCTTTTTGGAATAATAGCTCCTTAAAGATTCAAAGTTTCAATCCTTTATAAAACTGTCCCGCAACTTTCAAAAATTACATTTTGGTCACTAGCCAAAATGTCAACCTTCCGAACCTCATTTTCCAAAATTGATTTCACAGTTCACTTTTATATATTAAAAGATGATTTTAGAATATTTTTCCATATTTTTAATGCAACCCGAACTAGGTTTTCCTAAATTCACTCTTATATATTCGATCAGCACTTTGACTAAACCGGTCAACGCCAAAACTTCTGAGCCCAAAACCGGGGCGTTACACTTTCGATAAGTCTACACTACTCATTTGAGAGAATCCATTTGTTGGGCACGAAAGTGCAAGGCTCACGAAAGGGTTAAGCACGGTCACAACATGTTGGGCGTGACTTAATTGGTTCCACACCAGTCTAAGAGTTCCAGCGGCTAAGAGGGATCACCAAACGAATGGACTTGCATGTGTTAGGTTTACGTTGAGATTACTAGGTATTGCCTACATCATATGAGTGTTCGAGCATCCTTGCCTAGAAATAGGAAGGATCGTTGTCGACTATCCCGCCGAGCTTGGAATGTCTGTCAGACTTGCCGCCAGGACTTATTTCTGTTCCACCTGCCGAGACAGCGAAAGTTGCAGTGGTAGTGACCCACTGCGGCCGCGTGACAGGGGCGTAGCTTGCCGCCCGCCATACCCGCTGAGGTAGCAATTCATGGCAGCGCAAAACATACTCATACTCTACAATGTAGACCATACGCTACTGAGCTGCATTTGTCTTACCCAATCTATCGACCAAATCTCTCCCTATCATCCCTCTCATCACTATCTTTATTTTATTTGTGTTTTTATATTTACACATCGTGAGATTTAATTGCACATTTACTAAATATTTGTACACGAAACCATTCATAGGAGCTGCTCCAGTCTATGTGGTAGACGATATCTTTTATACTATAACTTGACAAGAGTATGAACTTACGCTCATAAATAGAGAACACCTAGACACTCTACAATGAGTCCCTCTTCTCCCGAAGCTTGAAGTACTATTGGCGAACACCTCTTGGATGATACCTCCAAGCTTGAATCTAAGGGCGAACACCAACCGATTTTGGATCCTCTTTTAGCCGTTGAACTTCTTAACTTATCCCTAAGCCAAAGTAGCTTTTCCCTATGGTTGGATTAAATTGTGTTTACTCGTTTCGTGAGTTCAACACTCCCGATAATGAACAAATAGATTGAAGCCCTCTTCTTTATTAATAAAGATTGCGACAATGAAGAACCTTAAATTTTATTGCAAAAATAAAATCTTAAACGAATACAACAAGACTCTCACAACTACTATGTAACCAACCATTAGCCCTATGGAAGGTTTAGAACATGGTGGGGTTGAACGACACTAGGGTTTCGACAAGAAGGAGTTTCTCTCTAATCTCTCTTGTTTTTTTCTCCAACTTGTCGATTACATATATATATAGGGGAGGAGCCTAGGCCTAAGTCAGTTTAGGGTAGGAAAACTAGTTAGAATATAATTACAACTCATTAAAAGATCATTAAATCCTCTTAGATTCTTGTTTGACGTTTCTTCAACTTGACTTTGACCCGACTTTCCTTTGTCTGCTGGGCTCCAATACATGTGCAAGTGGTCTCTAAAAATCGGGCTTGATGAGCTCTTTCTATCGCATACCACATTGCATTTTTTCACTCTTCCTTGAAGTGTTGCATCAGTGGCAATTAGTTGACTGCCTCGACGGGGTTTGGACTGGTGTGCAGGGGTTGGCACAACTCTACATTCAGGATTTTTCGTCCTCTATCAACTCTTATGATGATCCAACAACTTCTCCCTTCAATTCCCAACTTTCTCTTCTTCTGCCCTCTTTGCTGCCTGGGCGGGTACCTACGCACATGGAGAAAACACACTTGAGTAGTATCATATATATAAAATCAACTAAATTCATCAAATAAGGCAGTGCATCTAATATATGCTATTTTGTGTATGTCACCTAATAAATGCAACCTAAACTATACTTAAGAACAATAATAATTGAGCTAAACTAGGGTATAAATATAAGACTTTTGCACACTTAATAGTGGCCTTCCTGCATCTTCAGCCCATACAACCTCTGCTTTAGATTCAGTTTATTTGTCAATGATTTGTGAACAAACTGACTCTCCAATTTCTTCCATATTTCTGATAGAGACGATAGATTATTACGTGATACATAAGCTCATATGCCAAACATAATCGTATGATTCTAGTCGCTCCCTCCTGCAGTTCTTCCCAATCTTCATCATCAATCGATGCTGGTTTTTAAGATGGTAAAGCCTTTAAAACCACTTCCTTCGCTAACATATCCTTTCCCCTCGTTAGCCGCAATCTGAAGATACCGTCACCATTGAATTTTTCAACTTTGAATTTCGGACCGGACATAGCCTTCTCAACTTGGTTCTCAATACCAATTGTTGTGAACTAAGGCAAACAAACAAGAAAAATAAACAAGCAAGAATACAAGAGATTAATGAGGTTCAGCAATGTGCTTACGTCCTCGGGAGCAAGAGTGACTATTTTTCTAATTGATTCAATCAATCAAATTAGGTTACAAACAATAGACATATATATAAGTAACCTTCCACGGTACATTTACCAAAATACCCCGTACCGTACCGTAGGGACTTTTCCCCCGCACCCCCAACCCACTTAGTCCAAGCCAGTAGACTAACTCGAGTGGCATTATGGCCTTATATGCATTAATTACACTCCATTTACCTTTGATCCCAATATTTGATTTATTTGATGAAAAGATTCTGTTTTTAATACATGTTTGGTACTTGCACAGATTTACCCACTACCGGGGCAGGTGATGCCGAGTGGGCAATGAAGAAAATAAAAGATGGTGCAGAACGAGCTCGAAACAGATCCAGATCAAGCTAAGCCAAAGATGACAGCTTCTACTGAAGGAAGATGAAGTATGAAGAGGAAGCCTTACAGAGTAGATCCAGTGACAAACGCTTGCCGAGGCAGTAGATATTCTCTACCGAGGCAGTGCACAGACCAACCTGCTGGAGGTCAAAGCATGCAAAGGGATAGCCGATTTGAAGAGCATAAAACGCTGGATTTTTCTACATACGTTGCATGACAATCGGAGCACGAGAAGAAGGTGAGAGCATGGAAGGAAGGTTAAAGATGGAATTTGGCCAAAGTGGATAAATGCATTAAAATTAAAGAGATTCACCTTTTTAATGAAGACAAGTCCAAGTCCAACTTAACTTCTTATCCAAGGACTATGCCCTACTTCTCTTCCTATTTAAGCAAGTATTGCTGCACACATCAAGGGGCATTGAGATTAGAGGAATCAGAGAAGAGTCGAGAGCTTGAGATTAGGTTTTAGTTGTGTGAACTCCACGTCCATCATGTTCTAAGTTTCGTAGGGTTGCTTAGTAGTTGTGAGAAAACAATTGTACTTTGTTTAAAGTTTTTAATGCAATTTAGTTCAAGGTTTAATTAATCTTGGCATTGATCTTATTCTTGCAATCTCATCGAGAGAGAGTGTTGTGAGGTTATCAATTTGTCTAATATCGAGAGAGTTAGACTCACAAAACGAGTAAGCATGGTTTTCATCCCGAACGGTGGAAGCTAACTTGGCTTAGAGATAAGTTAAAGTTTTAATGACTAAGATAAACGTGAGATTGGTTGGTGTTCATCCTTGGTTCACGCTGAGAGGTATTATCAAGGTCTACACATCAGCATAGTTTTGACTTAGACATAAGGAGGAGCCATCGAACGATGCTTTAATGAACCTTGCAAAATCTGCCGACCAGCAAGGGATTACCGAGGCAACACATCTTATTGTTGCGGCAGGGACGAAGGTCACTACCGAGAGAGTTTGGTGATCATTGCATTTAAAGACCGAGACAAGTCAATTGATTTCCACACTACGACGCAATCTAATCTGACCCATTCTCTCATCTTGATTTCTCAACTTTTAATCACTTGCTTTAGTTTATGATATTTAGTTTAATTAAAATCCAAAACTCTTTTACTTTTGTTTTTTACTTTTACTTTTTCTTTTTAGTGCGAGAAGATAATTGAAGGAAGTCATCCCAATCCCTATAGAGATGATACTTTGATACTCATCATTATATTACTTGAGACATGTACACTTGCACTAATTGCAGAGCAACTTTTACACGTAACAAGTTTTTATCGCCGTTTCTGGGATTGGCAATAGCAACTTTCAATTTTATTTTCTTGCACTTTTTATTTATCTATTTTTCGAGCACTAATAAACTTTGGTTTTGCAGTGGCGCATGACCAAGCTGGACCCAAAGTATCTGCTCCACTACCTTGATCAAGAATAGATCCAAGTTGTTAGAGACTGAAGCAACAAATAAGGAAAATGATGGCACATCAAGTTGGCGGGAACAATGCCAACAACAACCGGAATGCCAATGGGAAGCAGGTTGCCGACGGGCAACCTGTTGTCGATGGGCAACAAAATGTCCATGTAGGAGATGAAGAAAATTTGCGAATTCAATTCGCGCCGGTACGAAACCTCAGTGTCCGAGAATACGTAGAAGAGGACCTAAACGGACTGAATTCAGGAGTTGTCACACTGGTGATAGAAGCCGCCCACTTTGAACTGAAGCTCGTGATGTTCAATATAATCAATACTATGGGGCAATTTGGCGGCTCAACAACAGAGGATGCCAGATAACACCTCAAATCCTTCCTGCAGATTTGCAATTCATTTAAAATACATGGAGTACATGAGGATATTTTGAGATTAAAATTATTTCACTATTCATTGAGGGATAAGGCAAAAACATGGCTAAATAGTATTCCAGCAAGATTAATTGGATCCTAGAGTGATTTATGTCGTGATTTCTTAGCATGTTTTAATCCTAAAAATCTAACCGATAAATTGCACAACGAAATAACTTCTTTTCGAGAAGGCTGACGACGAATCCATGCACAAGGCTTGGGAGTGATACAGAGATCTGTTACACAACTTCCCCTTGCATGGATTCCCAATATAGACATATGTAACCATGTTCTTTAATGTTATCAGCACGACAACTAGGATGATGCTTGATGCCTTGGAAAACGACATACTCCTAGACAAAGAACCAGAGGAAGCAATGGATATTCTAAATAGAACGACCAAGAACGACTATCAAATCCCAACGGCCAGACGAGGAGGAATCCGACACCAACCCACAGTAAATGAACTAGGGTCCTCAGACTCAATTTCATCCCAAATTGCCACCTTGACAAAGTTGGTCATGAACATTCAATCACAGAACAATCACCAGGAGGTCAAGGTAATGGATTTATTTTGTGAAAACTGTGGGGGTAACCATGTTTCTTCTGAATGTCCACAGAACACAGAGTCGAGCTGTTTCTTTGGAAACTACTATCAGAATAGCAACATGATGTCCAACAACTACAACCCGACATGGAAGAAACACCTGAACTTCTCCTGGAGAAACCCCAACAACGCACTAAGTCCAAACAATTAAAATGCTCCAGCTATGAGATTTCAACAAAACATGCCTCGGCAGTCCATGCCGCAACAGTCTATGCCAACTAGTTCTTTAGAAAACACTCTTAAGGCTTTCATGTTTCAGACTAGTGCATATATGGCTAATACTAATAGGTTCATAAAGAAAACTTAAGCTTTTATGGATAGGACCGAGATGCGGCTGCAAAATAATGAGGTAACAATGAAATCTCTAGAGACTCAAGTTGCGCAAATCACACAGATCCTAAACACAAGGCTGACGTGAGGTTTACCTAGCGACATAGAAGCAGCTAAGACAACATCATATGAGCAATGCAATGCCATAACCACTCAAAGTGGTATTCAGCTCAAGGAGCCGCAAGTTAAAGAAACAGAACAGACCAAGCAAAGGGAGACCACTGCCGCTGCGATGCCCAACAACACTACCGTAACAGCAACCCCTGAAGGCATAGCCTCGGCAGCACCTGCTGCAGTACCCACGGTAGAGCCACAAGTCAATATGCCGGTAGAACCTCAAATCAAATTTCCATGCAAGGAAGGAGTAAAGTATATTCAATTACCTCCACCATTCCCCCAAAGGCTGAAACAACAGAAGCACGAATATCAGTTTAAGAAGTTCTTAGAAATCTTGAAGCAGGTACATATCAACCTGCCCTTGGTGGAAGCGATCAAGCATATCCTGAATTATGCCAAATTTCTCAAGGACATTATCTCGAAGCGAAAAAAGATTGGAGAATTTGAAACTGTTGATATAACAGAAGAATGCATGGCGATGCTACAAAATCGGACACCACCAAAGCTCAAGGACCCAAGCAGTTTTCTTATACCATGTACAATTGGAAACCGCTATGCCAGGAGGACATTGTGTGATCTAGAAGCAAGCATAAACTTGATGCCTAAGTTAGTGTTCAAAAAATTGGAAATTGGAAAAGCCAGATCGACCATCGTGATGCTACAACTTGCCAATATATCCTTTGTGCAACCCGAAGGGAAAATTGAGGACATATTGGTAAAATTGATAAATTTATTTTCCCTACCGACTTTCTGATCTTGGATAGTGATGCAGACGAGAATGTACCAATCATCCTCGGGAGACCATTCCAGGCTCATGTAGAACTCTGATTGATGTTGAAAAAGGAGAACTGACAATGAGAGTAAACGATCAACACATGAAACTCAACGTATTGAACACCATGAAACATGCTGATGACCTAGAAAAATTTCAGGCAATCCAGGCTCTAACTGAGTCAGACATCGATATAGAACCACACTGCCTCGACAAGAAAACTAAACACTGCCTCGACAGCAACATTGGCCACTACCTGGGCAACTGTTGCAGCAGTATGCTGACAGGACCTGGAGATAAAGAGACAAAAGCACAAGATGCCCATGAATTCAAAGATATTGGGCAGAGATTGAAGCATCACGTTGTGTCACATGTCGTGAGGGATAAGGAAGTAATCACTTTAGAAGATGTATGCACATGCACTCCTTTAGTGTATTAACATTTTCTCTCTATCTTTCTATTTTTATTTCAGTCTTATTTTTTGTTTTTGTTTTTCATATTTTTAATTTTGATGTTAGGAATAAAGATTTATTTTTATTTGTTTTTAGGATGGAAATCAAGAAATTGAAAAAGAGATAAACCAACAACCAAGTGAAGAGAAACCGCAGCCGTAACGACATGACATGCCAACGGGCAGAAAACTGCAATGGCATAATCTACCAACGGGCCGAAAAAGCCGCAAGGACTATATTTGTAACGGGCAAAATATGGCTAATAACAGCTAGAGATGACGCTCCGTATTTAATGTCGCACGGCATGGCCTGCCAAAACTCTATATAAAGGCCACTATTATCTAAATTATTCATTACTCACTATTCTCTTCTACTCTTTTGCACTCTCTAAAGTTTAGAATTTTCTTTTTCTCTCACACAACTCACTCACATTTTCTAGATGGCCCTCAATTTAAACAAAGGAGAAAGCTTACGCACAACCGAGGCATCAACGTACAAACGCTTCGCACCGCCGGAGGTAGAGAGGTGTTTCAACAAACAGTTCGTAGCTCGCCAAGTATGGGAGGATCAAGGATTTCAACGCTCCGATGAGCCAAATGTCGGCCTCGACCACTACCTCTTCAACAAACTAGATCACCAAAAGTGGCAAATATTTTGCCTTCAACCCGAATGAGCCAACATAATAGTGGTCCGAGAATTATACGCCCAAAATCCATGCCCGACCACACATTTTGTTCACGTTCGGGGCAAGGCAATCAAGGTAGATGCGGATGCCATAAATCTATTTTATGGCATCCATGTAGAGAAGGACGAGCATGCAGAAGTCATCGAGTCCTTGACGTAAGAAGACTACGAACACATCAAAGAAGAACTTTGCTATGATGTCATGATAGGGAATGTCGTAGCACACAAGGGCTTGGTCAATCGGCGTCAGTTTCGGCCAAAAGCCAAGCTATGGAACACATTCGTCAAACGCCGCCTTATTCCCACCTCGCACAACAACACTGTCGACCGGTCCAGGCTTGCGCTCATTCACTCTATTTGAAATAATCGTATTATTAATGTGGGTGACATTATATGCCAGCAGTGCAACCAAAAGGAATGCGCCTCCTCTACTTCGCATCACTCATCACTAGCCTATGCACCGGACATGAGGTACCAACCAATGACGCCGATGAATACATGCCTCCATGGAAAGGATGGGACCGAAAGACATACTACCAGCTCATGCAGATCACGAAGGTTGAACCATGGCAATATACGCCAATACTGGCCCTACCGCTGCAGCATCCACGACAAATGTTCCATAGACGCCACAATCCACTGCCTGGTAGCCACCCTCCAGCAAATTGCTGAGAAATTGGAGGACATGGATAGACCTCAACGCCTATTTATGGCCTTCGCAAGGGACTTCACCTCCTCAATTGTCCAAGTGATTCAAGAAAAGTTCCCTGACCACACCGTCCAGTTCCCTTCGTTCCTTGGCCCCGTCTCCGCAGCCTGACCACACCCAACACCCCACGTCGTAGCCACATCTGGCACAAGTACTGCCCAGGCCTCACCAAGGCACTTTGCCAGGGCACGACTGGACACTCCTAAGGGTTCACCGGTCGGGACAGAAAACTTCTCCAATTGGATCGAAAATGCCCAATCCGTCCTCCAAACATTTGAAAATGCCAAACGCAAGGCATCCACCTTGGAGGCCACGAATGAAATCCACATCGACACAGATGAAGAGGAGGAAGTAAATGCCCCGGCCAAGCCACCCCCATGCGTATCCAGTCGTCAAGAGAAACAAAGAAAGTCAAGCATACTGTGAAATTAAAATTAATTTTGATATAACAATTTAACTTATGGAATATATTGCAAAACAATAAATTTTTAAGTATTTTTCAAAGTATCACATTTTGACAAGCCATTTTGAACCAAGCTATATTTCAAGACAAAACATAATTAAAGGTTCAAATTTCACTAAGTCTTTTCATGTGCTTTCAATCCAAACTTCAACAAAATGCCCAGGCATATCGATACCCTTATGCGTATCGATACGATTTTTCAACACTAGAATTTTAATCGTTCATAGCGTACCGATGCGGTATAATCCCGTATCGATACAAAATTCATCTAGGCAAGACTTTAAACTATAGCATATCGATACGCATTGGAACTATATCGATATAGATTTCTTATCAAAATATCATTTTGGTATAGCGCATCGATACGACATGTCATCATATTGATATGATATGTTGACCTTTGCAAAATCCTTACATTTAATTTTCGACCGTTGGCTTGTCAGTTAGTTGGTATTCTCAATTTTAAATGACCTTTGAACTGTATTGATACGCTAAGGGAGCGTACCGATACATTTCTTTATCAAAACCAAACTCAGGATTCTAATGAGCAAAATCCGTATCGATATGCCTAACCGTATCGATACACCCCTTAATATCGTACTGATACACCCTCAATGCGTATCGATACGACTTGTTTTTCAGTCACAACTACTCTATCTTGTTTGAGATAGGTACCGATATGCCCACAAGCTTTACGGATACGGTAGGTTGTTGAGCAACATTTATTGTGGGAAATTGCAGCCCAACGGCTCTATTGATGATCTCAACTACCCAAACGGCTAGAAATCAATACAAGGGTATAAAAACAAGTCTCAAATGCACCAACAACAACTATTGAACCTTCAAGCAACATCAAACCACTCAAATCCAAACTTTGTTCTTTTAGAGTCAAATCTTTGTACCCAACTCATTTGTGTTCTTCATTGAAATTCCTATTGTGAGTTAGGGGAGTGTTTGATTGTAATTGGGTAAACATCATCCTTATAGAGGAATTTGTAAAGTTTACCAAAACTCTTCTTTGTAAAAGTGAGCGGATTAAGCTTTGGGTAGAAAGCATAATCAAATTGTAAGGTTTCCTCCTCATCCAAGAAAAGGGGAAGAATTCAATTAGTTGATTGTTTGAAAATCTTTAGTGGGAGCTAAGGTAGTGGATGTAGATTTCATTGGATAACTTGAACCACTCTAATTGCCTTGTGTCCAAAATTTTATTCTTCCAATTTCCACCCTTGAATTATTTATCGACAATTCACCCTTCTTTTGGCCATTTGCAATTGTTTGATCAACTCAACAATTGGTATCAAAGCTACACTCATTGGAAGGATTACAACCCTCTTTAGTTGGTTCTAGGAGAGTTTGATCAACAACAAGTCAAGCAATGGAATCCACCTCCATTTCCAATCTCTATGAGTCTTAATCTACCACAAAACCACCATTCTTCAATGGGGATAACTACCCATATTGGAAGAATAGGATGAGACTCTTCATCAAGTCTATTGACTACATGGTATGGGATGTAGTTGAAGAATGACCACACATTCTGATGAATAGAGACGGTGAAGGAAGATTTGTCCCAAAGGTCAAAGCCGAAATGACCGAAGATGATAAAAGAAGAATGCAAGTCAACGATAAAAGCTTTACATGTCATCTGTTGTGCTCTTGATCTGGATATCTACTCCAAGGTGTCTTTGATCGAGAATGCCAAGGAAGTTTGGGACACCCTCGAGACAACATATGAGGGAACTAGCGGCGTCAAGGAAACAAAGATCGGGCTACTCAATTTAAAGTATGAAAACTTCAAAATGGATCCCAATGAGAGTGTATCCAAGATGTTTGATTGATTTTTTGTCATCGTTAATGGATTGAAGGGTTTCAGTGAAATCATTCCTGAAGACAAACTAGTGAGGAAGTTATTGTATTCTCCTCCGGAATCATGGGATAGTAAGAGAACGACCATTGTAGAAGGTAGAGATTTGAAGACTCTCAAGCTAGATGCTCTTGTTGGATCTATACTTACCCATGAGATCATGAAGAAGGGAAGAGAAGAACTAAAGAAGATGGATGAGAAGAAGGTTGAAAAGAAGGAAGTTGAGAAAAAAAGATTGGAATCGCTTTCAAAGCTTCATATCATGAAAGCGATTCTAGTGAAGATGAAGATGAGGAGATGGCCATGTTGGCCAAACGATTCACTCGCTTTATGAAGTCTAACCGAGGGAGAAAGTTCACTAGAAAAGGGGACTTTAAGAACAAGAGTAAAGAAGAGGAGAAGGACCAAATCATTTGCTATGAGTGCAAGAAATTCGGCCACATCCGTTCCGAGTGCCCTCAATTGAAGAGGAAGAGTTTTGGGAAGAAGAACAAGCTCAAAGCTCAAGAGACAACTAGGAGTGACGAGGAGTCATCCGAGGAGGAGGAGGAAGTGGCTAACCTTTGACTACTGGCTATTACTGATGATCCAAAGGTAAACCTCAACTCATCTAATTTCGATTTTACATGTGATGAGCTTAATGATGCATATCATGAGTCGCAGGAGGTCTATGATAAGTTAGTTGAAAAATATAAAGAGTCAATTTTGAGAAATAATAAAAATATTTCCGATTTTAAAATTCAAAATGAGACTCTTTCAAAATCGAACTCGAAATTGGAAAAGAAGGTTTTATACTTGATAAATCTTTCAAATGATCTTAAGACGAAAAATCTTGATCTTGAAAAACTTCTTTCTGATTTTCAAGATTATCACATAAAGGAGGTGGGTAATCTTAAAACTTCTATTACTATTGGGAGAAACAATTTTGAAAAAGGAAATTCTTCTAAAACCCAATATGTAAAAAAAAAACCTTTTATCCTAAACAAAGAAATTCTTCTAAGCAATCTAGAAGTCAAAGAATAAGGAGTGTTTGGGTTCCTAAGGAACTCATTGTTTCTAATAATATGAATGTTATTGCTTCTTGGATTCCTAAGGGAACCAAGGTTTCGAGGGCTAACACACATGGACCCAAAATGATTTGGGTACCTAAAACCAAAGCCTAATTTCTTTGTTTGTAGGGGGAGCATTGCTACAAGGCCAAAGTTTCATGTCAAAACTCATGGTACCTTGATAGTGGATGCTCAAGACACATGACCAATGACAAGAGTTGGAACTAAAGCCCAAGAGTGGCAGAGTACTAACTTTCGGTGACAACTCTAAAGGCTACATTGAAGGAATCGTCTCCATTGGTAATCACTCTTCTATTTTCATTGAAAATGAATTATATGTCAACGGTCTTAATCATAATTTGTTGAGCATTAGATAATTATGTGATAAAGGTTTTAATGTTTTATTTGATAAAAATGGTTGCAAAATAGTGTAACATCTCTTTATCGGCCTTGTCGAGAACCGGGTTGGAGCGTGTTATCGATGAGCAATACGGTGATCGGTGCGATAAATTCCATTTTTATTACCAACACACAAGCAATATTACACAAACAAAACATTATCAATATACATTTAATCCAATTCATTCACCGGAAGGCCACATTAAACCGTTTAGGACCAATTTATAACTTTTACAAGTTTAAAGCACTAATATGCAAACCGACAAATAAAAGGTCTCTTGATGCAATAGAAAATAACACAATGTAATTCAATGCATTGATAACTAGCTTGTAAATTTTCATACAATTTGGAGATCATTATCCCATCCAATTTAATCTTACAATATGTAGTGACTAAATTGTGAAACTAGCAATCTATTCAACGAGTCCTTAATTAACTTACCTAACCTCGTATCGAAACACTCTTAGTTGTTTTGTAACACCCCAATTTTGGGCTTAGAAGTTTTGGGTTGAATCGGACCGGTCGGATTTTCGGTTCGAGTATAAAAGGTGGTTTTTAGGGAAAGCCTAGCTCGGGATGCATTAAAAATATGGGAAAATGTCTAAATATCCTCTTTTATTATATATAAGAGAGTGGTGAAATCAATTTTACAAAATGGGGTTTGGAAATATGACATTTCAAGTTAGTGACTAAAATGTAATTTTTGAAAAGTTGGTGACTGTTTTAAAAGAATTGAAACTTTGAATCTTTAAGGAGCTAATTTACCCAAGAAGAGGTTTCTCCAGATTTTTCTTAATATTAAAGGTTTATTTAATGTTTTTAATAAAAGGAAGAGAGGGAAAATAGATATTTTTGGTTTTATAACTAACTTTTGATAAAATTTTCCCATTACATTTTCTCTCCATTTTCTCTCAGCCAAACACATTTCCCAGCCACTTTTCCTCTGTTTTTCACATCTAAAGTTGAGATTCCAATCTCTAAATGATTTCTAATCATTTCTACACCAAATCATCATCATTTGCTTATTGAATTTTCAAGAATTTTGGCTCTAAACAAGGAGAAACTCACATTTAGAGGTATGAACGTTCTTCTCCTCTAAATACTCAGTTCTTTACTGAAATTCCCAAGTTCCCAATCCTTGATTTGAGTTTTATTAAAGGTTTTAATATTGTGTTCTTGATCTTGGCTTAAAATGCAAGATTTGGATTTAATTTTGATTAAATTCGTATTAAATGATTGGGCTCTGTTTTGAGATGTCATTTTGATATATTTTGGATGTATAAATGATGAGTAATTGAGGTTTAATCAATGCAATCCCGAATAGGTTGATTTTCCTAAGTTTCTACTTGAGTTAATGGTGGTTTTTGAGGTGATTTTGATGTTCTGCTATAGCTGGAGGTATAAGGACGTGATTAGGTTCTTTTTGGATGTTAATTGATGTCTAAGGATGTTTGGATTTGATGGATCTTGGCTGGGTAATGTTGTGGAGGTGTTTAGATGTGATTTCGGTTGTGTTTGCTAGCCGAAATGTGAGTGTTAATGAGAGCAGCGAGTTTAGATGTTGTGGCTGGAGTTTTTAATGCATGATGATGCATTAATCCTCTGCTTTGATGTGTTTAAAACAGGGGAGGCATCTTCGGATCCTTGTGGTGTTGATCCAGAGGCTTGATTGGTGTTTCGGCAAGCTTGCGAAACGGAATCGGTGAGTGAAGTTTGGTTTTCAGCTTTGAAACCATTGTTTGAAGGTTATGGGAGCTTAGTATAAGTCTAAGCAACTTAGCTAAGCTCAAGAGTAAGTTTTCGGTGAAACTCTCTTTTTGATGAACCATGAGATGGTTGAATGCAATGTGTTTTGTTTGCATGTTTAAATTCTGTTTTGAAAGCATATTTTAGCATGTTTAATGCTGGTTTTATAAGCCATGTGTTGAAGGATGCTCAAGGTAAGAGATCCTTGTTTTGTACATTGATAAATGTGGTTTGATGCATGGTGATGCATCTTTATTTAATGGCTTTGTTAAATGCTTTAAAACAGTGGATTTATGATGGTAAATGATGTACATTGGCAAGTGATGTGTTGGTTTAAAAGTACTTGAATCGGATATAGTTAGTCGGCTATAGGATTGGGTGCACCGTGAATAAAGTCGCCTTGGATGTTGAGGGGTTGTAATTGTACCGTAAACTCCATCCAAGTACACTAACGAGATGGTTAAGATCACAATGGTGGTTAAAAGTCCATGTGTGGATCTTGTGTATGGTTAAGATCACAATGGTGGTTAAAAGTCCATATGTGTATCTTATGTTGTGTGTCCCGTGTTCTCGTTAGTGATGTTATACAACTACCAATGAGTGATGTGGAGGGGTTGTGATTGTACCATAGACTCCATCACGGGTGTTGAGGGGTTGTGATTGTACCGGTAAACTCCACCTTGATATTGGTAGTGTGTATGAAGCGTATGGGACAATGCTTGTAATCCGCGTATCCGATTGTGTTTTGAGTTGTAAAATGGTTATGGATTATCACTTGAAAGCCAATATGACATGTTGATGATTTGAAGCATGAGATGTTTGGTTTGTATGCATAAATGCATGATAAATGTTGTTTTGGAACTAAAGGCCTTGAAAAGGTGTTTTTACAAATGCATTATTGTGATGTTTTAAATGAGCATTCCTCACTAAGCATATGTGCTTACGCTCTCTCTTTCTTAAACCAATAATGCAGAGCATTGAAGTGCTTTAAGGGCAGTAAGGAGGTCAAGAATCCAAGTGAAAGTCTAAGCTCATGTATGGTGACTATTTTCACAACACTATTAGCTTTTTGGTATTTGGCAATGGGAACCTAGATTGTGTTTTTGGGAGATGTTTTGGACTCCCTAAGTTTGGTTTAATTCCTATGATTATGTTGGAATATGTAAGTGGCCATTTGGTAATTGTTTTGGAGATTTGATGATTGCATGACTTTCATTATAGGATGCATGCCTATAGATTTGGAGTTTTTCCCAAATGATGCCATGATTGTGTTTTGATGATGCTAATATGATCCCTTATTGTTTGATGATTTGTGGGTGTGATATGGAAGTCATATGAATGTGTTTGATGGGTCAAAAGGGTGTTAAACCAGAAAAATTCTGCATTTCTTGGCAACCCGTATCGGAACGGGTGCTACTGTTTCGGAACGGGTGGCCTGAAATGGCCTTGGCGTTTCGAAACAGGTAGAGCTGTTCAGAAACGGATTTGCCACTTTCAAGCCCTGTTCCGCAACCAGTTTCGGAAAGGTCCCGCGTTTCGGAACGGTCCTTCCCTGTTTCGGAACACCCGACCGTTGGGCACTGAATCTTATGGTTATATGTTTCGAAATCCTCACGTTTTAGTCCTGATTTTTATATGTGCAATTGTTTGAGTTTGGAATGTCCGTTTAAGTTGAAATTTGGCAGAGAAGCATGAAACATGATTAATTTCATAATGGTAATTCAAAAATTGGTTAAGTCCTCATAATTTCCAGAATTTACAATTTGGTCCCTAAATTTATATGTTGTGCAATTGAGTCCCCAAATGTTTTCCGATTGCTGTAAATTTTGAGTATGCTTATCTCAAGAGTTCACCTAGGGTTAATATGCATTTAGACAAGTTTAAAAAGAAAAAAAAGGGTCGTTAATCAAGGTTGACTTTCGGGTTGGCTTTGGTTTTCCTCGTGTAATCTTCGTAGTTCGGGTCAACCGTCTAGGCCGGGCTAAGGGGGTTACATGTTTCCAAACTAGTGCACATTGATCATCTTTTATTGAATTTTCCCTTTTGACTGTATCGATACAGCTTGACTTGTATCGAAACGAATTGACCATCTTTGACTTTGACTTTGACTCGTTTCGACACGCTATGAACCTGTATCAAAACGTTGGTCGCCAGAGACAAAATGTTCCGAAACGGCTCAATTCCGTTTCGATACACCCATACCCTTAGGTTCATTACTACACACCCGTATCGAAACGCCATGACCCGTTCTGATACAGTATGATATGTAATTACATATTTTTGTTGTTTTTTATTCGATTTAACCTATCGAACAATGTCCAAATGCAATGAAACTTTACATACATCATTTCAATGGTATGAACTACTAGCATGCCAAGTTTCATGACCATATGAATACGTTTACTATGTTTTTACCTTTTTGAGCCATGTTTGCAATTTCCATCCATTTTAGACTTTACCAAAAAGCTATTTTAAGCTATATAAGTTATTAAACCTTAAGCAATATACCAACATATCAAAATAGGCACAAATGACTAGTTTGACTACTTTGCCACTTTCCTAGGAGTTTATAAGACAAAAATACATTACTTGGGGCTGGTAGTGACTTGTCTTGCTTGTCCATCCGAACCTCCGACACACAAACCTTCTTAACCTAAAATATGCATGAGATGAGACACATTAGGCATACTTTTCCTAGTGAGGTAGTCATAAATAATATGAATAGCAACAATGCCACAAATTTTCTTAATCAATATCTCATGCCAACAAGATCAATGTTATACAATAATATTCAATGTATAAACATGTTCATTTCATTCTTAATCCTTGGATTGAATAAAGATCGTGGATACGTGAATTCCTACGCTTCGTGAAGTCAATGAATGGTCTAGTCCCTCCGCCTCGCCAATATGACCAATATCTATACACATCCATCCGCCTCACAAAATTAATATAGGTCGTAGCCTTAGGACCGTAGTCCCCCAATACACTGAGCTCATGATATCTATGGTATGCCAATTATATCCTATGTCCATTCCAATCCAAGGTTGCAATATTCATATCCATTTCAATAACCAATACTATTCCAATGTTCGATGATGTCAATATTACCAATGACAAATATATGTATCTCATCATCAATATTTCATAATTCAATGTCAATAACAATGTCCAATGATCTCAATACAATAATTTGAAGACAATGATTATATCAATGACAATGCACCATGACATTAACAATGACAATGTCGAATGTTCAATAACAACGTACCGACACTTACCAAAGTGTCTGATTAGCCATCCAATGAAATTTTCCTCAACAAAAATGTTAGCGATGTAATCTAAATTATCAAATAATGATCTGGGAAGGCCTTTCGCCTAAACTCGAGACTCCGACTACACTCACCTTGACATTCCGAAGCTTTAATGTAATCCCCTTAGCCCAGTCTAGACTGTTGACCCAAACCGAGGTGATTATACGAGGAAAACCGAAGCCAACTCATTAAAGTTAACTCTGATTGACGACCCTTTCTATCTTTTCTAGATGCAACGATAAGACTAAGTGACCACCATAGATCATAAAAAAACGACATAGTGATCAGATCTCGTTTAGGGTTTAATCGTACAAATTAGACATTTAGGGACTAAAATGTAATTTCGACAAATTACAAGGGCTTTACTGATGTTAAGTTTACCATTACTTAATTAGTCAAGTTTTATGCTTCTCTGCAAATTTTCATCAAAACCGACTAACCAAACTCATCCAATTGCACACTTAAAAAAACATGGACTAAAATGCAACAATTTCAAACATACAAAGAAGCCATTAACAGAATTAACGGTCGCGTATCGATACGCTTGAGACCGTATCGATACGCGGGATGGCAGTGACCAAAGTCACAAATAGCGTATTGATACACTTCCCCGCGTAACGGTACACCCTTCAAGCCCGTACCGAAACACCTAACAATTGTACCGAAACGTCTGTGCAAAAAGACACAGATTTGGCTTATGCGTATCGATACGCAAGCCCGTGTATTGATACGCATACCAGAGCTGTCCCATTTTCAGCCTTGAAATCATTTCAAACTTCAATTAATCATTCTCAAATCATAAAAACATACTTAAGGCAACCACTCAAACATATGGGCATGCAATTCCAAACCACATAGCAGCATTTAGTTGATTAACTCAAGCATAGCAAGGCAACTCATGAAGCATGCTTAAAACTCAAACCACAATCGCACCATATAGCAAGAATAAGTACCAAAACCACAAGAAAGACCTCTTACAAACCATATGAACCATACAAAACTTGCATCAACCACAGGGAGTCCAAAATACATCTCTCAAAGGAAACCACTGGGTCCCATTGCCAAATATCATTACTAAAGTGAATTTAAAACATCATCATACTTTAGCTTTACGAACCCTTGGATCTTCTTAAGCCTCCTTGTTGCCCAAAGTGTCTCAATTATCTGCATTGTTGGTAAAAGAGAGTGTAAGCACGATAGCTTAGTAAGTCATGCTCTAAAAACACAAACACAACGATGCAAACTTTTAAATCTCATTCTCAAAAAACATTTTCTACAACATGCTCTTTTTATCTCATGCTTGAAAACCATTCAAAGCAAATCTCCATTTGAAAATCACATGTACCATCTATCTATCAAACTCATGCATTTAACCAATGCAAAACTCATGGCAAAGCCATACATGCTTGACATTTAAAAGCATTTCATAAGTCTCAGAAACTCATATGCATTTCTCATAGCATAAACATCATTTCTACATTGGTACATGTGAATCAAACACAATTTCATATATTGGCATTTCACATTATATCTTTACTCAGATATGCGGATTAGCTTGACATAAAGCCAAGTCCTACCCCAGTGGAATCTCACATCATCGGAATCTCATGGCGGTATCTCTCTTCGCCACAAAGCTTGGGTGTTTCACCAAGACCTACCCCGGTGGTATTTCTCATCATCGGATTCTCACTTTGGATCGGGATGACACTACCCCCAATGCCCGACTCCAATGAGCACGTACGACTTTTCGTTTATAGTGCACTTTATCCTATTGGTCGACCAATTATATTCGGTAATCATCGCATCGTTTATGCCTTTATATTACATTAAAATCATCATCTCACCTACTGTTTTGATGAACCATTTCTCAGATCTATCTCATCCCATTTCAAAGCCACAACTCATGCATAACATTTAATCAAAATCTCAAAACTCTTTACAAAGTCATGTTATCTCATGGGATCAACACATAACATCATTTCATGTCATAAATCGTGCATAAAACAGTAGGAATTTGTCTATTTCAAATAAAGGGCATGTTAAAAACATTTAGGGGCATCAACCACTTTTTGAGAGCAAATTCTAAACATACTTACTTCCGAACTTAGGATGGTGTTTCAAACCAATCCTAAATTGCCAAACCTTGTTTTCTTGTCCCTCAAAGACTTCTAAAACCATTTGCACTCACTGATTACATTTCACTTGCTTGCCGAAACGATTTCTACGCCTCCAACACTTTTGGATCAACACCAAATGCGTCTAATGAAGTCTCCCTTGTTCATTACACATACGAGCAGAGGATTAATGCATCATCATGCATTAAAATCACCAGCCACTCATTCTAACTCGTTGCACTACTCAACATCACCATTTTGGCTATCCGAAATAACCAAAATCACTTCCAAACTTTCTCAAATCAAAGCCCAGCCAAGATCTAACAAATCTAACATTTTCTAAACCTCAATCAACATCAAAAATCATCACAAACACAACCTTATATCACCAGCAATAGCAGATCACTAAAAACACCCCAAAAACCACAAATCTAACATCTAAAACTTAGGAACAAAAACCTATTCGGGATTTACTTGTTAAAACCTCAATCTCAACATCAAATATCATCCAAAACTTGTTAGAAATCAACCTCAAAATAGAGTTTAACTCAGAAATACGAAAATCGTCAGAATCACATAAAGAACCTTGAATTTAGCAACTATTTATTGTTTATAACATTAAAAAAAGTTAAAAACCATTAACAAGGAATTGATAACTTGAGAATTTCAGTAAAGAACTGATCATTTGATGAGAAGGACGAAACTTACCTCTAATGGTTGATTTCTCCTTAATTTGGGCAAGATTTCTTGAAAATCCAAAGTGAAAACAAAAGAATTTGATAAAGTAAAGATAGGAAATCCTTAGGAAGATGAAATCTCAGAAAAAGAGATGAAAACCATAGATTCTTTGGTGGTGATGGAAATGTGTTTGGCTGAGTGGAAGTTGAGAGAAAATGAAAAAAGAGAAAACTATCGTAAGGTAGTTTTAAAAAGTCAACATTTGATTTTTCTTTTAATTCCTTTAATTAAATTATTATTAAAAACTCCCAATTTAAAGAGAAAACTGATGAAAAACTATTGGTAAAATTAGCTCCTTAAAGATTCAAAGTTTCATTCCTTTACAAAACAGTCACTAGTCAACTTTTGCAAAAACTGCAATTTGGTCACTACACCAAAATGTAATATTTCCAAATCACAGTTTGTAAAATTGTTTCCACCATAAACATTTATATAATAAATGAGATTTTTTTAGATATTTTTCCATATTTTTAAAGCATCCTGAACTAGGTGTTCCCTAAACCAACCTTAAAGGGTTCGAACCGTTCCCGATCGGCCTGATTCAACCTCTAAAACATCTAGGCCCAAAACCAGGGCGTTACAACTCTCCCCCACTTAAGAAATTTCTTCCTCAGAATTTACCTGGTGGAAAAAGATAAGGAAATTGCTTCTTCATGTCATCCTTCCTTTCCCGTGTGGCTTCCTCAACGCCACGATGTCTCCATAAGACTTTAACTAGCTCGATGGTCTTACCTTGGAGAACCTTACTATCTGTATCCAGAATCTCAACGGGCTCTTCATCATATGTCAAGTCCGGAGTCTGCTCAACCTTTTCTACAGGCATAACATGCGACAAATCCGATCTATACCTTCGAAGCATGTATAAATGGAACACATTATGTATCTTTTCCAATTCTGAAGATAGTATCATCTTGTAAGCAACATGACTCATATGTTCTATCACCTCATATGGTCCAATGAACCCCGAACTCAATTTGTCCTTCCGACCAAATCTCATCTCCTTTTTCCAAGGTGAGTCTTTCAGAAACACACGTTCGCCAACCGCAAACTCTATCTCCTTACACTTCACATCCGCGTAAGATTTTTGCCGGTCTGATGCTGCCTTCAAATGCTCACCAATGAGCTTCACCTTCTCGGTGGTCCCCTTCAACAAAGTTGGCATCGAAATCAACTTTTGCCCTATTTTAGCCCAACAAAGGGGAGTTCTACACTTCCTCCCGTATAAAGCCTCATACGATGCCATTTGAATACTTGCCTGGTAACTATTATTATAAGCAAACACAACCAACGACAAGAGCTTCTCCCAAGATCCTTGAAACTCAATACCGCAGCACCTCAACCTATCCTCAAGCACTTGGATAACACGCTCCGACTGTCCATCCGTCTGCGGATGATAAGAAGTACTGAAATTCAACCGCGTAGCCAAAGCTTGATGCAAATATTCCTAGAACCTCGATGTAAACCTTGGATCTCTATCCGATGCTATAGATTTTGGCACCCCATTCAATCGTACAATCTCATCAATGTACAACTCAGCTAACTTGTCTAAGGTATATGTAGTATGCACTGGCAAGAAATGTTTACACTTCGTAAGGCGATCCACAATCACCCAAACAGAATTTTTCTTCGATGGCGACAACAACAACCCAGAACGAAGTCCATGGTAATCCTTTCCCACTTCCATTCTGGGATTCTTAACGGCTGTAACAACCAAGAAGGAACCCGATGATCATCCTTAACCCACTGACAAACCATGCATTTGCTAACAAACTCCGGCAACATCTTTCTTCAACCCCACCCAATAGTACTCATCCTTCGAATCACGATACATTTTCGTACTACCATGGTGCATAGCGAAAGGACTACTATGAGCTTCAGTCTGAATAGTGCGCCTCAACTCCACATCATTCGGCACCACCATTCGACTCCCAAAGCATAGAACACCATCATCATTGAAACTGAACTCCGAAGGCCTTCTTTCCGCAATATCCTAAACATGCGGTACAAGAGAGTCATCAAGCAACTTCTTCCCCTTTATCAACTAAACCAAAGATGGCTTCACTTGCAACTCAGCAACAAGACCACCATCTCGCGATATGCCAAAATAAGCAAACATCACTCTCAACTCCACCGCCACTTTCCTGCTCAAAGCATCAACCACAACATTGGCCTTCCCGGATGATACTCGATCGTTTGGTCATAATCCTTAAGCAATTCCCCCCAATGTCATTGCCGGAGATTTAGCTCCCTCTAAGACATAAGATACTTCAAACTCTTATGATCCGTGTACACCGTACACTTCTCACCATATAGATAATGTCTCCAGATCTTTAAAGCGAGCACCACTTCCGCTAACTCAATGTCATGCGTAGGATAATCACGCTCATGCACCTTCAACTGTCATGATGAATAAGCTACTACCTTACCTTCTTGCATCAGCACACACCCTAAACCAACATAGAATGTGTCACTATACACCACAAACTCTTTTCATGATTCAGGTTGAATCAAGATAGGAGCTTGCGTTAAAGCTTCCTTTAGCTTCTCAAAAGCTTGTTGTCTTGCTTCCATCCACTCAAACTTAACATCCTTCTGCAATAACTTCGTCAAAGTAGCAGCAATCTTGGAAAACTCATCCACAAACCTTCGATAGTAACCCGCCAAACCAAGGAAACTACGAACTTCATGAACAGACATAGGAGGCTTCCATTTCACCACCGCCTCAATCTTCTGAGGACCAACACGAATTCCCTCCGCCGATACCACATGACCAAGGAAAACAACCTCCTTCAAGAAAAACTCACATTTACTCAGCTTAGCATAAAGTTGATTCTCTAGCAGCACTTGTAAAACAATCCTCAAATGTTCTTCATGCTCCTCCTCGGTACGAGAGTCCACAAGGATGTCATTGATGAACACTACAACGAACTTATCCAAGAACTCATGAAACACCCTATTCATCATATCCATGAAAGAAACAGGAGCATTCGCCAAACCAAACGACATCACTAGAAATTCATAATGCCCATATCTCGTTCGAAAAGTTGTTTTCGGCACATCTACATCCTTAACCTTCAATTGATAATATCCGGACCATAGATCAATCTTTGAGAACACAGCCGCTCCACGAAACTAATCAAAAAGATCATCAATCCTTGGTAAAGGATACTTATTCTTGATTGTCAACTTATTCATCTGACGGTAATCAATGCACATTCTCATTGTGCCATCTTTCTTCTTAACAAATAAGACCGGTGCACCCCAAGGTGACACACTAGGCCGAAAAAGCCTCGATCAAGCAACTCCTGAAGTTGCGTCTTCATCTTCTTTAACTCCTTAGGTGCCATTCGATAGGGAGCAATGGACACCGGGGATGTGTTCTCATACAACTCCATTCCAAACTCAACCTCCCAACTAGGCGACAACCCAGGCAGCTCCTCCGGAAATACCCCAGGGAATTCACGCACCGTCCTTATATCGTTCACCCGTACTTCCTTCGTGCTAGGATTCATTACAAAAGCTAAATAAGCTTCACATCCTTGACGCAACAACCGACTCTCTTCAAGCATTGAAACCAAATTAGATAAGAACTTTGTAACCCCCGTAGCCCGGCCTAGACGGTTGACCCGAACTACGAAGATTACACGGGGAAAACCAAAGTCAACCCGAAAGTCAACCTTGATTAACGACCCTTTTTTTTTCTTTTTAATCTTGTCTAGATGCACATTAACCTTAGATGTGATCACGCAAACACCATGCTCAAAGATCACAAACATCAGAGATCAAACAGGGACCCAATTGAACAAATTACAACTTTAGGGACCAAATTGTAATTTCTGAACACTTTAAGGACTTAACCAGATTTTAAGTTACCAACTTAAAATTTATCATGTTTCATGCTTCTCTGCCAAATTTCATCTCAAACGGACTTCCCAAACTCATACAATTGCACACACAAGATTCAGGACCAAAATGCAAACATTTTGAAACATTTAACCGCCCATGTCAGCCCCCAACGGTCACCCGTTCCGAAACAGGCCAAGCCCGTTCCGAAACACGGGCCGTTCCGCAACACGTTCCGCAACGGGGGTCTGGCAGAATGCCTTCCGTTTCGGAACGGTGACACCCGTTTCGGACGCCTGGGTTTATGCAGGGCACCCGTTCCGAAACGGTGTTGCCTGTTCCGAAACACCTTGCCCAGAATGTTGCATTTTGCTCATTCAAATACACAAAAGATCATTCAAACATGCTCCAAAATCCACCAAACTTTGCCAACATGCAATTCAACATAAAAGAGACATACTTGCATCAACAATTCAACATATGTTCAACACATATGAAAAGCCCCAATTCTATAGACATGCTTCCTACTCAAGCAACCATTTAAGCACAAATCCTTCAAGCAACCTCAATTAAACCAATTCATGATTCAACAACATTAACAACAGTACTTAAACATTCCTGATCAACACATACGATCACAAAAACAACAATCCGAGAGATTCTACCCCATTGCCCTTATTAACTATAGCTATTCACCGAGACATACATCTCCATTGGAGTCCACCTTGAATCCCTTGCTCCCTGCTGCCCAACACTTCAAGAATCTGCATTGATGGACAAAAAGGAGCGTAAGCACATAATGCTTAGTGAGGAATGCTCAAAACCAAAACACCATCAATGCAGCGGGTCTTTAAAACACTTTAAAACCAACCCGATTTACTTTCCAAAACCATGTTCGAAAACTCTTTTCAACATCAAGCTCAAAACATGCATAAACACCATATGCCAAGCTTAAACAAAACCATGGAAAACACATCCTTTCCACATCATACCTTTCTTTAACTTGAAAACCACATCAAGCAAGAAACCATTTAAAACCATAGTTCAATTAAACCATTTCATGCATTTAATCAATGCACTATAAAACCATAACATCGTATTCACATGCCGTTAACGACAAGTCATACATGACTTCAATGCAACATAGGTAATCCATGCTCACATGCATCATTTATCAAATGATAACCAACACTTGTTCAACATACAAGTAACATGCTTCCACTAGCATTTACACATCTCATGCAACAATGCATCTTACCAAACATCTCATGCTTCTCATGCAAACATGCATTAATTCAAGCATCTCATGCTTCACATGCAACCATGCATCATTTCAAGCAATACTATGCTTCACATGCAACCATGCATCATTTCAAGCAATCACATGCTTCACATGATCAAGAACATTACATTGGCTTCCAAGAGATCAACCACATTCACTTTCCAACTTATCGATTCGATCGGATACGCGGATTACAAGCGTGTCCCAACGCTTCCTACACCCTACCCAATCCAAGGTCTTCCAAATGGGCATCAACCTCCATTTGACCTTAACAACCTAAGGTTCCCATGCATGGACTTTTAAACACCATACAACCTTAGCTTTTCCTCAAGGTTACCATGTATGGACTTCCATCCGCCATACACCCTTGACATGCACAAGGTCTTTTCCGTATGGACTTTCAACCACCATACAACCTTTGCATAACCGATTGGTAGTTGTAGACATCATCTAACGAGGTACGGGACATCACACACAAGATCCACACATGGACTTAAACACTGCCATTGTGATCTTAACAAATACAAGGTTCTCACATAAGGACTTTTAACCACCTTATAACCTTTACTTAACCAAGGTCCTCGAATGGGCAACAACCTCCATTATGACCTTAACAACTTAGGTCCTCGAGTGGGCAACAACCTCCACTATAACCTCTTCTCGTTAGGAAAACTTGAGGGGAGTCTAACCGGTCCACACTTGACCACTCCGCCTTCAAGGCGACTTTATTCACGGTGCACCCAATCCTATAGCCGGCTAATTATACCCGATCAACGAACCAAGAACCATTCACATCTCTTGCCAACATAACCATCTTACCATAATATCCAATGTTCCACATGCATAAACACAATGCAAGGTCATCACATCATTAGCTCAATGATTCACATGCATACACATAATGCAAAACCACCACATCATTAGCTCAATGATTCACATGCATAAACAATATGCAAAAGGTACAATTATCATCATTAATCATCATCAACTCACTGTTTTTAAGCATCATACAAAGCCAATGAACAACATGCATCACTATGCATCAAAATCACAATTTCCATAAACATAACCAAGGATCTCTTACCTTGAGCATCCTTTTCAATTGACTTTCAAAACCAGCATTAAACCATGCTAAACATGCTTACAAAACAGAATTAAACCATGCAATAACACATGCACATCAATCATCAACCACAATTGATTTTAAAACCAAATCATACACAATCCAAAAGCAAAAACCTCTTCACTTACTCTTGAGCTTAGCAAAGTTGTTTAGACTTAAACTAAGCTCCCAAAAACCTTCAAACCATGTTTCAAAATCCCAACTTCACTCACCGATTACCAAACAAGCTAGCCAACAAGCTTCCCAAGCTTCCAAAACCTTCCGAAAACACCTCCAAGACTCAAGGATCAACCTCCCCTGTTTCAAGCACACAAAAACAGAGCATTAATGCATCCATATGCATTAAAACACCAGCAACAACAACACAACTCGCTGCTCATCACAAATCTAACAATTTGGCTATCAAACACAACCGAAATCATCTCCAAACACTTCCAAAACTTAACCCAGCCAAGATCCATCACTTCTAACCATTTTTATACATCAAATATCATGCAAAATGATCACAACCACATCCTTATACCTCCAGGTATAACAGATCACCAAAAACACTCCAAAAACAACCAAAAACTCAAGCCAAACTTAGGAAATTCAACCTATCCGGGATTGCATTGATTAAACCTCAACTTCTAATCATTTTAGCATTCATTTAACATCAATTTAACACCTCAAAACCCTGCTTAAACAGATCACACGAAATTTTCACCAAAATCACCAAATCTTGCATTTTAGCCAAAAATCAAGATCTCAATTGAAAAGCCTTTAATAAAACATGAATCAAGGATTGAGAACTTAGGAATTTCAGTAAAGAACTGATAGTTTAGAGGAGAAGGACGTTCTTACCTCCAAACTTGAATTTCTCCATTTTAGAGCCAAAAAGCTTGATGAATCAACTTGTAAATTGTGAGGTTTTGATGATGAGATGATTAGGAATCAAATGAGAGTTGACATGAGAGATTAAGAAGTCAAAATCAGAGAAAGAAATCTGAGGAAATCTTGTTTGGGTAGAGAGAAAATGAGAGAAAAGAGAATTTGAGAGAAAATGGAAAATTAGTTGGAATTAGTTAAAAATGATTTTTCCCTCTCTTTTCATAATCTTTAAAAATCAGATTTTAGACTTAAAATATCTTAGAAAAATCTGGAGAAATCCTTTTTGGAATAATAGCTCCTTAAAGATTCAAAGTTTCAATCCTTTATAAAACTGTCCCTCAACTTTCAAAAATTACATTTTGGTCACTAGCCAAAATGTCAACCTTCCGAACCTCATTTTCCAAAATTGATTTCACAGTTCACTTTTATATATTAAAAGATGATTTTAGAATATTTTTCCATATTTTTAATGCAACCCGAACTAGGCTTTCCTAAATTCCCACTTATATATTCGATCAGCACTTTGACCGAACCGGTCAACGCCAAAACTTCTGAGCCCAAAACCGGGGCGTTACAAACTTCATGTTCTCTCTTACCACCACAGCTTCATAATCATCAGCAAGTTTCAGCGAAACCTGCTTATACTCAAAATCCACAACTGCCCTATGCTCAACGAGCCAATCTATACCAAGAATTACATCGAATCTATAGAAATGAAATTCTATAAGATCCACCAAGAACACATGTTCTTGCACCTTTAAAGGACATCTCCTATACAACCTCCTTGTTACTACCGTTTCACCGAAAGAACTAGTCACACACATACCAACATCCAAAGACTCAACAGGCAAACCAAGCATTTGAGCATGTTCACGCAATATGTACGAGTGTGTAGTTACAGAATCAATTAGAGAAAGTAATGACAAAGACTGCAAAGTAAAGGTACCTACAATTACGTCCGTGTCATTCCTCCCTTCACGGTGGGCATACACTCTGGCCTGGCCACTTCCTTCAAGTTAAACAGCTACAACATGTGCCACATTCTTCGCACCATCATCTCTAAGCTGAAAATTACCACGTCCGCGCCCACGGTCTCTCTGTGGCTCAACTGCTCTCACCGGAGCCTGCCCCTCTCGTATCGGCTGAAGACAATCCCGTTTCATGTGCCCACGGGAACCACAATTCCAGCACGTACCAACATTGCCCCAGCACTCTCCTGTGTGTCTCCTGCCACATCGGTTACATTCAGGGGTATGGATAAAAGCATTCGCCCCTTGCTGACCTCTCCCATGGTTACCTCCCCTACGTCTAGCATCCATGTGCGACCTTCTATCCTTACGTCTCTTGAACCGATCCCTTCCAATATCATGATCTGCAGGTCACTTCTCCGAGCTAGATCCTCACCCTTGACTCCCCAAACCAAGGTTCAACTCAATGTCCTTGGCTCGAGTGACCAAGACATCAAAAACGGTATAATTCGATGTAAGCATATAAGTTTTCACATCAGCCACCAGCTCATATCTGAACCGCTCGCATCTCTCCTGTTCACTAGGGATCAACTCTGGTGCATACTAGCTAAGGCGTACAAACTGTCCTTCATATTCTGCCACCGACATGCTACCTTGTACTAGGGAAATAAACTCCCTCTCTTTCTCGTCCAAATAACAGACTCCCAAATATTTCCTCTAAAATGCGTTCAGAAAGAACGTCCAAGACACCTCAGCATCCTCCAAACCAGCTATAGTGGTCGTCCACCACGTGTAGGCATCGCCATTCCATAGAGATATGATGCACCTCAACTTCTGGACATCATTACAATTCATCTATCCAAGGATTCTCTTGGTGCTACCCAACCAAGACTCGGAACCCCTAGGGGTCAGCCCTCTAAACTCAGTCCCTCCCAAACTGCGGAGTCGCTCCAGAGGCAAACTCGCACCAGCACCAGCATGAGGTATAGCCACATGAGCTCTAGCTACTGCCACCCGAAAGGCTCCAGGAATAGCCTGGATCAACACTGTCATATTAGGAGCAGCTTGCCGTCGTGCTCCCTTGGGTTCAGCAACCCCTATTCCAGTTCCCGCAGCACCAACCCCCGCTCCACCACCACCGGGTGGTCCACCAGGAGTAGGAGGTAGTAGATTCTCGACACGCTCATCATTCTCATTCGCCTCATTCTCGACCGTGTTACGCGTGTTTATTCTACGCTCTCTGCGTGGCCCCATTTCAAAACAATGCAACTAGCAAAATGCAATAAATCTCAGATAGGCAATATAAGGGAAGAAATCCAAGGTGCTCAAGTTCATTTTCAAAACAATTCTTTCCAATAGTAATGACATGGAAATAAGTTCCCCATCTATACCCCCAACATAGCATAGCATCACAAATTCATCTCAATCCATCAACTTGCACGCATTACATCTCATTAAAGCTAGAACATTGTACAATCACACAACATGCTTTCACAAAGGTCATAGCTATTCACATTTACACTTACCAACCCCCAATTATTCGCAAACCTGGCTCTGATACCAACAAATTTAACCACCTTAGCCCGGTCTAGACGGTTGACCCAAACAGAGGTGATTACTCGGGGAAAACTGAAGCCAACTCGTTAAAGTTAACTCTGATTGACGATCCTTTTTATCTTTTATAGATTCAAAATTAAGCCTATGTGACCACCATAGTTTATAGGAAGAAACGACACAACGATCGGATCTCGTTTAGGGTTTAATCGTACAAATTAGACATTTAGGAACCAAAACATAATTTCTACAAATTAAAAGGGCTTTACTGATTTTAAGTTTACCATTACTTAAATAGTCATGTTTCATGCTTCTTTGCAAATTTTCATCAAAACCGACTAACCAAACTAATCCAATTGCACACTTGAAAAAAGGGGACTAAAATGCAACAATTTCAAACATACAAAGATGCCATTAACAGAATTAACGGTTGCGTATCGATACGCTTGAGACCGTATCGATACGCGGGATGGTAGTGACCAAATTCGCATACTAGAACTGTCCCATTTTCAGCCTTGAAATCATTTCAAACTTCAGTTAATCATCCTCAAATCATAACAACATACTTAAGGCAACCACTCAAACATATGGGCATGCAATTCAAAACCACATAGCGGCATTTAGTTGATTATCTCAAACATAGCAAGGCAACTCATGAAGCATGCTTAAAACTCAAACCACAATCGCATCATATAGCAAGAATAAGTACCAAAACCACAAGAAAGACCTCTTACAAACCATATGAACCATACAAAACTTGCATCAACCACAGGGAGTCCAAAATACATCTCACAAAGCAAACCACTAGGTCTCATTGCTAAATATCATTACTAAAGTGAATTTAAAACATCACCATACTTGAGCTTTACAAACCCTTGGATCTTCTTAAGCCTCCTTACTTCCCAAAGTGTCTCAATTATCTGCATTGTTGGTAAAAGAGAGCTTAAGCACGATAGCTTAGTGAGACATTCTCTAAAAACACCAACACAACAATCCAAACTTTTAAATCTCATTCTCAAAAACCATTTTCTACAACATGCTCTTTCTATCTCATGCTTGAAAACCATTCAAAGCAAATCTCCATTTGAAAATCACAAGTACCATCTATCTATCAAACTCATGCATTCAACCTATGCAAAACTCATGGCAAAGCCATACATGCTTGACATTCAAAAGTATTTCATAAGTCTCAAAATCTCATATGCATTTCTCATAGCCTAAACATCATTTCAACATTGGTACATGTGAATGAAATACAATTTCATAGATTGGCATTTCACATTATATCTTTACTCGGATATACGAATTAGCTTGACATAAAGCCAAGTCCTACCCCGATGGAATCTCACATCACTAGACTCGCATGACAGTATCTCTCTTCGCCACAAAGCTTGGGTGTTTCACCAAGACCTACCCCGATGGTATCTCTCATCATCAGATTCTCACTTTGGATCGCGATGGCGGTACCCCATAGCCCGACTCCAAAGAGTACATACGAATTTTTAGTTTATAGTGCACTTTTATACTATTGGTCGACCAATTATATCTGGTAATCATCTCATCGTTTATGCTTTTATATTACATTAAAATCATCATCTCACCTACTGTTTTGATGAACCGTTTCTCAAATCTATCTAATCCAATTTCAAAAACACAATTCATGGGATCAACACATAACATCATTTCATGTTATAAATCATGCATAAAACAATAGGAATTTGTCTATTTCATATCAACGGCATGTTAAAAAATTTAGGGGCATCAACCAGAGAGCAAATTCTAAACATACTTACTTTCAAACTTAGGATGGTGTTTCAAACCAATCCTAAATCCCCAAACCTTGTTTCCTTATCCCTCAAGGACTTCTAAAACCATTTGCACTCACCGATTACGTTCCGCTTGCTTGCCAAAACGATTTATAGGCCTCCAACACTTTCGGATCAACAACAAATGCGTCTGATGAAGTCTCCCATGTTCATTACACATAAGAGCAGATGATTAATTCATCATCATGCATTAAAATCACAAGCCACTCATTCTAACTCGCTGCACTACTCAACATCACCATTTTGGCTATCAGAAATAACCAAAATCACTTCCAAACTTTCTCAAATCAAACCCAGCCAAGATCTAACAAATCTCACCCTTTCTAAACCTCAATCAACATCAAAAATCATCACAAACACAACCTTATATCTCTAGCAATAACAGATCACCAAAAACACCCAAAAACCACATATCTAACATCTAAAACTTAGGAACCCAAACCTATTCGGGATTTACTTGTTAAAACCTCAATCTCAACATCAAATATCATCCAAAACATGTTAGAAATCAACCTCAAAATAGAGTTTAAATCAGAAATATGAAAATCATCAAAATCACATCAAGAACCTTGAATTTAACAACTATTTCTTTTTTATAACATTAAAACAACTTAAAAACCATTAACAAAGGATTGATAACTTGGGAATTTTAGTAATGAACTGATAATTAGATGAGAAGGACGAAGCTTACCTCTAATGGTTGATTTCTCCTTAATTTGGGCAATATTTCTTAAAAATCCAAAGTGAAAACAAAAGAATTTGATGAAGAAAATATAGGAAATCCTTAGGAAGATGAAATCTCAGCAAAAGAGATGAAAACCAGAGATTTTTTTGGTGAGGGAAATGTGTTTGGCTAAGTGGAAGTTGAGAGAAAATAAAAAGAGAGAAAACTATCGTAAGGTAGTTATGAAAAGTCAACATTTGATTTTTCTTTTAATTATTTTAATTAAATGATTATTAAAAACTCCCAAATTAAAGAAAAATCTGATGAAAAACAATTGGTAAAATTAGCTCCTTAAAGATTCAAAGTTTCAATCCTTTACAAAACAGTCACTAGTCAACTTTTGCAAAAACTACAATTTGGTCACTACACCAAAATGTAATATTTCCAAATCACATTTTGTAAAATTGTTTTCACCATACATATTTATATAATAAATGAGGATTTTTTTGATATTTTTCCATATTTTTAAAGCATCTCAAACTAGGTGTTCCCTAGACCAACCTTAAAGGGTTAAAACCGTTCTCAACCGGCCCGATTAAACCTCTAAAACATTTAGGCCCAAAACCAGGGTGTTACATTTAAAGGCTCCTGGATGAGAATCCCCTTGTTCCCAGCTTTGGATGGAGACGATGCATGTCCTTTATCAATGTCTTGAGCTAGGAAATCAATATGAGAACATTAGGGTCGATATTACGATTTAAAAATCAATATAACTAAATCAAAATTGATAACTGATCTCAATAGAGATGACAATGATGAGATATCCATGGATAGTCAAAACCCTAGCTTAAGATTAATCATGTTTTATCCATGGAATTCAATAATCGATTAAGGATTATAGCTTACCCGGCCGATAGTAACGATTTGATATCGATAAAATGAAGAAAAGGTGAAACTCAAAACTTCCTCCAATGGAGGTGCTTGCTTCAAGGAAGAAGATGAAGAGGATAAAGGTGCTTGCTTATATCTCTCGAGTAAGTTCTAATTCCCTAATTTCTTTTGTTTTAAGAATATAACTTGGCTATTTGGCTTTCCTTCAATTGAGGTAAAGCTCTCCTGATAACCCACGTAGGCCTCATTAAATTGAGGGTGAAATGTAATCAACTATGGCTTGCTTCATGCCTGACCACCAATAAAGTTTGCGTAGATTTTTATACATATTTACAGATCCAGAGTGAATAGAGAAAGAACTTGAATGGGCTTCTGAAAGGATATCACTGCGAAGAGAATCATCATTAGGTACACAAACTCGATCATGGAAACATAAGAGTCCTTCAGAATTAATTCTAAAGTCAGGGTTGTCCGATAGCTTAGAGAAAATGGCTTGAAGCTTAGGATCTTGCTCTTGTAATTCCATGATTCGTGGGACGATGGTAGACTGAACTTTAAGCTCAGCTACAAGACAACGATGCTTCCGAAGTCAGAAGTGAGCGTTAATTGCTTGAGGGCTACAGTATAGCAACATTACGTTGAGTTAATGTACTTAACAATACACAAAACTTCAAGTCTATTGTCAAAGCTTACCAGGCGAAGGTTTGCGGCTGAGTGCATCAGCTACAACATTGACCTTACAGGGATGGTAATCAATGATCAGGTTGTAGTCTTTAAGGAGTTCCATCCACCTCCGTTGCCGAAGGTTTAACTCCTTCTGGGTCAACAAATATTTGAGACTTTTATGGTTGTTGAGTGGGTCAAATGATCGATATAATCCAAGAGGGGGTGAATTGGATTTTTAGACTTTTTGGTAGTGGAATTGACAAATAAAAAGATAGACAAGGGGATTTAGAGTGGTCCAAGTTCCAATCGAACTCTACACCCACTACCTTAGCTTCACTAAGGAATTTCAACAATTCCACTAATTGCTCTTCCATTTTTCTAGGCTAAGTAGGTAACCGTTACAATATGGGTAAAATTTTCTACCCAAAATTTGACCCAATCCTCATACAAGAATTACAAAGAAGATAATGGCTAAACAAGTATCTCTCAATACACAAAGTATCCCAATTACAAGCACTCAACCCAATTGAAAGGATAAGAATGGAAATTACAATTTCACAATTGGGGTTTACAAGAAATAATGAAATTTAGGCTCAATTTCTTGAATTTGATGTTTGGATGTTTGCTTTGAGATCAATAGTTGTTGCTGAAGCTTTTAGAGGTCCTTTTTATACCTTCTCATTGAATTCTAGCCATTGGGGTTGTTGCATTCATCAATAGTGTCGTTGGGGATGTTATCTTCCCTCCACAAATGCAGTCTGCAACCACCCGTTTTGAAACGCCCGATCATGTTTTGAAATAGACCAAAAAGAAAGAGTCGATGGGGTGTATTAAATAGACCGTAGCGAAACGGGCACGACCGTTTCGATACGATTAAGAGCCGTTTCGAAACTCATTTCGAAACACTTAGCTACTGTCAAACCCAGTATCGAAACAGATTGAAGTTGTTTCGATACGCCTTAACTACAAGTATAAAAACGGTTAAAAACTTCAACGATCATATTTTTAAAAACAATTTGAATGTCATTTCGAAACGTTTGAACTCGTTTCGATACTAACATATCGAAACGGGTCAAATCGTTCCGATGTTCTTCACCCGTTTCGAAACCCGTTCTGAAACAATGGTTCACAGTTTCAAAAGTGTTCCGGAACGCCTATGTTCGTTCCGGAACGCTGACTCAAAAATCATTGTTTTGGCTTCAAAAACACTGAGAAAAGTTTTGACAACTTGAGTTTTTAACTTAACCATTTTCCTTCAAATATATAGAGAGGTTTGAGGACTTAAAAATTTGTTTTATCTTTTTCAAATTAGTTCTTAAATTTTTTAGTTATATCAAAATTAATTATCGGTTTCACAATCTCTCCCTTTTTGATATAACAAAACCAAAGTTATAATTTTTAAGAGTTTTGATCTTTTGAATACATTCTAACTCCCCTTCAATTTAAGATGGGTTTTAAAGTTTTGAAAAGATTTAAAATTTAAGTTTTAAAACTCAAAACCACTTAAAACAAATTTTTTGGCTCTTATATTTTCTCCCCCTTTTTGTTAGATCAAAAAGAATAATAAACAAGGCTTAAAGAGAAGAAACAAGGTTAAAAGCAATAAGCAACATAATATAAGTTCATATAATCCAAATCCAAACATAAAACTTAAACAATAAGGTTCAAAGTTCAATCCCAAACAAAGTAATCAAAGCATAGGTTCATGAAATATATAGAAATAAAGTGCAAAATTAATCCTAATATGATAGTCTAATATGCGACGCAATAAAAAAGATCCTAAGCCTTGTCATCGTCACCATCACCATCGGAGGAGTCATCATCGTTCCTAGCTTGAGAGCGACGAAAGGTCATTCATTGACCATAAAAGGTGGAGAATGACAAGTCCATGAATTGATGTTGATTCTCAAGGGAGGTGAGACGATTTTCCACGGATTTCAAGTGATTATTGATAGTACCAAGACCTGCCTCCATTGTGTTGAACCGCTCGGTGAGAAAAGCCATAAGAGCTTCATTGTTGGGAGTCGAAGCTTGAGGTTGTGGTTCAACTTGTGGTGGAGGAGCATGCCTATCAACTCGTTCCCATTGGACATTAATGTTGTAATGGAACCCAGACTTGTGGAGAGAAGCTTCACCAATCTTTTGCTTACGGGGTTTCGGAGAGACATAAGTGCAATCAAAATTGAGCATCCCAAATATATAGCTCAAAATAGTACCATATGTGAAGGATTTGAGAGCATCGATTTCACGAAGCTTCACATTGTTGACCATCTTGGTGAACATAATCTTAACAAGATTTGGGCGCTCTCCACGGCGAAATCACTCAAGCCAAAAATAATCAACTTGACGAACGTGAGAGAATTTACCTCCGGAGGGGCGAATAAACCACGAGATCATCAAGTGGAGGAACCTATCATGAGCATCCAAGGCAAGCACAGAGTCGGTGTGAGAACCAAAATGAGTCTCATTCTCGATGCCTTCGTTCTTAAGGCCAAGAGTAGTTTCTAAAATGGGTATGTCTATGACTAAACTCTTTCCCAAGAGATATGACTCAATGCCAACAACTTCGGAGTGATCCTCATTATCAAGAAGATGAGCATTCGAGTAGAAGATGAGAACCATATGCTTGTAGACCACATCTGGAATGTTCAAGAGAGCCATGAAGCTCCATTCTCGTAGACGCTCTAGATAACGGAAGGCGAAACGCTCCGAGTCAAGGAACGGAACATCAACAACACGTTCGCGACGAACGACAATCTCCTTGACATAAGTGAAATGTTTCCTCATCTATGTAGTCTGAAGACTTTTGAGAAACAGCTGGGTGAGATTAGGACGGATATCGACATCAATTGCTTGACCTGTCTTACGCTTCTTGTTAACGTTCTCCATTGAAAAACTCCTAAAAACATAAAGCAAGCAGTTTTGAAATTAAAGTGCATGCATGAATATCCTCAATTCAATCCAATAACAAATCCCATTTAGGTTTAAAAAAATATTTTTAAAAAAATATTTAAGAGAAAAACAACTTTTAAAAAACCAAAAAAATACGAGTAAAAGAAATATATTCGAACCAAAAAATTTAAGATTATGAAAAAAAATTTACAAGTTTTGAAAAATCCAAGTTTTGAAAAATCCAAGTTTAAAAACATATAATCTATACAAAATTAAAACTTTCTAAACTAAGAATCGAATTAAATCAAAGGAAAAAGAAAAAAATGAAATATACCTTAGAAAGGGGATTTTGGATGAATGAGTGGAAACTCTTGCACAATATTGATGAGGCTTGCTTAGACATGTGTTTGAGTGTAAAAGCCCTCAAGATTTGGTGAAAAAAAAAACGAGGTTTAGAGGGTTTTTATAGGGAAAATCGATCTAGGGTTTTTAGGGTTTTGAAAGAGTTTTAATTAAAGTGAATTTTAACATTAAAAGCCCTCTTTAAAGCTGTCTACATACCCGTTACGGAACATGCTCGACCGTTCCGAAACGCGGGTATCGAAACGTTGACTGACGTTTCAAGTCCAGCTGACCGTTCTGATACGTCCTTGACCGTATCGAATCCTCGTTGACCCGTATCGAAACTCGTTTCAATACACCCCTTGGCAGTAGCAAAAACGTTTCGAAACCCTTTTAAGGCGTTTCGAAACACTCTTCTCACATTTAGATCTTTTAAGGCACCCGTATCGAAACAGTTGGACCCGTTTCGATACACCTAGGCCTGGAAGTGCAAATGAGGCTCTAATATTGCAGAGAGATGAATTTTATGAAGTCCTAATTTGCATGAATGACATGAATGAGTACGAAAGACATGTATAAACAAAAACATACTCCCCCTAACTATTAGCATGGATGGAATTAGGAGTAAAAACACATAAACATGGCAATTTCAAGAAATCAAGCAATTTAAGCACAAAAAAGTCCTAAAAGGTCAAGAAAGGCTAGTTAGACCTAACTCTCTCCTAAGGGACCAAAAACGCTCTTTACCTAAAGGCTTTGTAAAGATGTCCGCTAGTTGGTTTAAGGTGTCTACATACTCTATGACCACATCTTCTTTAAGGACATGATCTCTAATGAAATGATGCCTTATCTCTATGTGTTTGGTTCTAGAGTGTTGGATGGGATTTTTTGTTAATCATATGGCACTAGTGTTATCACACTTGTATGGTTTCAACTTTAATACCCAAATCTAAGAGTTGTTGCTTCATCCAAAGAACTTGAGCACAACAACTCCCTAAGGATATGTACTCGGCTTCGGTGGTAGAAAGAGCTACACTATTTTGTTTCTTAGAGAACCAAGATATGAGCATACTACCTAAGAATTGACATGTTCCCGAAGTACTCTTCCTATCGATTTTACACCCCCCATAATCCGTATCCGAATAAGCATGAAGGTTGAAGGTTGAGTTTTTAGGGTACCAAAGACTTAAACAAGGGGTATCTCTAAGGTACCTAAAGATTCTCTTAACGGCTATAAGGTGAGACTCTCTAGGACTAGCTTGAAACCTAGCACACAAGCAAACACTAAACAAGATATCTGGTCTACTTGCGGTAAGGTAAAGCAATGATCCAATCATAGAACGGTAACGCTTAGAGTCAACACACTTACCTCCTTCATCTTTGTCAAGATTTGTAGATAAGCTCGTGCGTCTGGCTTGAGGCTTTGCATTCTCCAAGCCAAACTTCTTAAGCATATCCTTGATGTACTTTACTTGATTGATGAAGGTGTCATCCTTCCTTTGCTTGATTTGGAGTCCCAAAAAGAATGAGAGCTCCCCCATCATGCTCATCTCGAATTCACATTGCATTAACTTAGCAAACTGTTTGCAATGACTCTCATTAGTAGATCCAAAAATAATATCATCAACATAAATTTGTACTACTAAGATGTCATTTTTATACCTTTTTATGAAAGGTTTAGTGTCCACCTTACCTTTTTCAAAACCTTTTCCAATCAAAAAGTTTGAAAGTCTTTCATACCAAGCTCTAGGAGCTTGTTATAAACCATAAAGAGCTTTAGTAAGTTTGAAAACATGATTTGGAAATTTCGAGTCTTCAAAACTCGGTGGTTGTTTCACATACACTTCCTCATTTATAAAACAGTTTAAAAATGCGCTTTTAACATCCATTTGAAAAAGCTTGAAATCGTGATAACATGCATATGCAAGCAACATCCTAATGGCCTCCATTCTAGCTATGGGTGCATAGGTTTCATCAAAATCTATTCCCTCTTCTTGAGTGTAACCTTGTGCTACTAATCTAGATTTATTTCTCACAATGTTACCACTCTCATTTAGTTTGTTCCTAAAGACCCATTTAGTTCCTATAGTAGATTGATTACTAGGCCTATCAACTAATGTCCAAAAATTACTTCTCTCAATTTGATTTAACTCTTCTTGCATAGCCATAATCCAAAAATCATCTTTTAATGCTTCTGTTATATTCTTAGGCTCTATGCATGAGATAAATGCAACATGGTTCATAAGTTTAAGAGAAGATCTAGTGTTTACCCCCTTGGATGAATCACCCAAGATTTCACCACCTTTGAAATAGTTGAACTCCCTTGGGTAGCTCACTTCCTTTTCCTCAAGAGCCAAGTCTTTCAAGGCTTAAAGAGGTGGATCTTGTGTATCCTCTTCTTTTGTTGGAATCTCATCCTCCTTTGAAGTTTATCCTCCATCAAAGGCATTAATGATTCCTAAATCATCATCATCACAAGAATCCTTCCTTGGAAGGAGGTTATCATCGAATACAACATGTATAGATTCTTCTTCTACTACTAAAGTTCTCTTATTAAATACACGATAGGCTTTAGAGTTTAAGGAATATCCTATGAAAATAGCTTCATCACTTTTTGCATCAAATTTACCTAAGTTATCTTTTCCATTATTTAAAACAAAACACCTGCAACCAAATGGATGAAAATAGCTTATGTTAGGCTTTTTAGATTTTAAAATCTCATATGGTGTTTTCTTTAAAATTGGCCTAATCATTACTCGGTTTACAATGTAGCAAGCGGTGTTTGTGGCTTCTGCCCAAAAATATTTAGGTAAATTGTTTTCCCAAAGCATGGTTCTAGCCATTTCTTGTAAAGTTCTATTTTTCCTCTCAACTACCCCATTTTTTTGAGGAGTTCGAGGAGCCAAAAAATTGTGGCTAATACCATTTTCATTTAAAAACTCTTCAAACCTTAGATTTTGAAATTCGGTTCCATGATCACTTCTTATATGAGAAATTATAAGTTCAAGATCATTTTGGGTTAATTTTTAAAATATGATGAATTTTTCTAAAGCCTCATCCTTAGTACTTAAAAATAGAACCCAAGTAAATCTAGAAAAATCATCAACGAGTACAAATGCATAAGATTTACCACCCAAGCTCATAGTCCTAATAGGCCCAAATAAATCCATGTGAATAAGTTGTAAACACTTACCTGTAGAAACATCGTTAATGGATTTAAAGGATGACTTATGTTGTTTACCCTTAGAGCATGTATCACAAATTTTGTCATTTGAGAACTTAATCTTGGGTAAACCTCTAACTAGATCAAGGGAAACTAATTTTTCTAAAACATTAATGCTAGCATGTCCTAGTTTCCTATGCCATAATCAGGCATCATTTTCATTTTGAGCTACTAAACATGCATGTGATGTATGTATGTCATCTAAATGCACCATGTAAATATTACCTATGCGATGACCTATGAGCATAATATTATTTCATTTAATGTCAACAATTTTGCACCCATTTTTATCAAATAAGACATTAAATCATTTATCACATAATTGGCTTATGCTCAACAAATTATGTTTAAGACCATCGACATACAAAACATTTTCAATAAGAATGGTAGAGTGATTACCTATGGAGCCAATACCTTTAATGTGACCTTTGTAGTTGTCACCAAAAGTCACTACTCCTCCACTTCTTGGCTTTAAGTCCATGAATCTACTCTTGTCTCCGGTCATATGCCTCGAGCATCCACTATCAAGGTGTAACGGGGTTTTTTCTCCACAAATCAAGTTCTCGTTACTTTTGAAAAATATTCAATTTAATTTTAAAAAAAGGGGGAATTTAAAAATTGGCTCGGGTTTTGGAAAGAAAACCTTTTAAAAAAATCTTTTTTTCTGTTTGGTTGGAGTCGCCACCGGCCACTATGGTAGGCCGGACACCGTAAAAACAAAACCAGAGATTCGTTTGAAAGGGTTCGAGAGTTGGTAACGTGTGGGGAAGGGTTAGCACCCCCATCACGCCCGGAAATCGGTACCAAAACAATTGTTGCTTTTAATTTGATGGAAATTATCTGAATTTAAAAAGACTTTAATTAGGGGTTCTTAATTGAAAATCGGACTTTGATTATACGAGCTTTATCCAAATTGGTAGTTTCAAATTAATTCGTCGTTTAATTAAAAAGGATGACGGTACACCGAACCAAAGACTAAACCGACATCATATAAGACTGACTGACGTGTTAGTTTAGGGTTCGAATCCCGTACGTCACCTTTATGCATGATGAAAGCAATTAAAGGATGATGGTATGGTCTTGTCCGTTTTAATTGCGGATTTACCTTTAGACGATTCGAATTAATCCGAATATTCGCGGGACATCCAATAAGCTAGGTATGTCGACCCGAATACGCGAATTAATAGGTATCTCCGTTTTAGAATTAAAATTAATATACAAATTAAAATGATGAAAGTCGCATGAATGGCAATTAAAATGTATGTCACAAAATATACTCGAATCATCATGAAAAGACAACATGTGCAGATATTTAAAAAACATTATATACACATTAAATGAACACAACAACATGCAAAATGACATATATTCGATGCAAACATAAAAAATGCATGAATGACAACATATAATATGACATAAATGAAAAGCAAAGAAATAAATAAAATGCAATCTGACAGGGACCACCTCTGTAATAAACCCATTTAAAGAAAATTGATCTCAATGCGAAATGGGATGAAATTAAAAGGAAATGAAAAGCCGCGGGGTCTAAAAGAGTAATTACCCCACCCGAAAATCAATTGAAACGAGAACGGTGGCGAAATTGAAAAGGTTTGAAAATGACGAGGACTGCGGGGAGGGTTTTAAAAAGAGGAAGTCCTCCCCGCGTAATTAAGACAGCGCGGAGAACCTTAAATACTATTAGATCAAAATTAAAACCCGAAAAACATTATATAACCCGCAAAAAAACATTTCAAACCCTTTTTCATTTTTAAAACCCTAACCAGACCAAAGTTCTCCCCCTCTTCTCTCGGTTTGCTCCGGCGCCGCATGGGTTCCGGTCGCCGTTGCCGGCGCCGGAACCGAAAAAAACCTTTCTTTTTTTACGAAACCAAAACAGAGACTAGAAACCCCCTTTTTTACAGATCCAAAACCGAAGTCGAAACCTCTTCTGTAAAACCCACAAGACGAAACCCAAAGAAAATCCTAAACCGAGACTCACCTATCGCTGGCTCACTCGTTACGACTGATGAAGCCGGAGGGCTTGTCGCCGACAATGGGGAGACGGAAAGACGCCGAAAAGATGGGGTGCGAAGGTAAAACGAGAAACCCTTCTCTGTGTAGTTTTTTTAATTCGTTTCGTAATGAAAAATGAACACGATACCTCTGTAATTTCAAAGTTTCTTGCTTGTATTGATTTCCGCAAAAGCTTTTTTTGATTACAATCTCTCGAATGCTCTTATAAATTCTTTTTTTGAATCCTCTATAAAGAACCCCTCTCGATTTACATTGCATGCGGGTATTTATAGCCCGAAATTACTTTTTTCTTATTTACATATATTGCTGGAAATTGTTGTGATTTGTTGCTGATGATTTTGGTTGTATTCATGTGTTGCAATTTGTTTCTGACATTTCGGTTATGGTCCTTTTTGCGTCGCATGTGAGCTCGTACGAGGAGAGGGGGAAGCCGGGACGTGGCTGGACGTGGAGCGATCCAGACCGTCGGAAGCTGGAGGGACTCGATCTGAGCGTGCGTGGAGTCCACGCGGGGCGCGTGGGAAGCTGAAGCGGCGCGCGTGGATCCACGCACTTGGGAGAGGCTCAATCTCGGCCATTCGATCCAACCTTGATCTAACGGCTCCTGTGCCGTGGCGCCAACCCGGGAGAGGACCCTGCTAGGGTTTCCTACATCTGAGTGATCTGGGCCGTTGGATCTGGTTCCCAGATCCAACGGTGGGAAACGAGGGCGGCTGCAAACATAAGAGGGGCATTAGGGTTCTGTTTAGCATATTAGGGTTTATGTCAGATTAGGGCTTAGGGTTTATTTGGGCCAAAACGGGCCATTAATATATGTATAATGTTTTTGGGTTCTGATAATGCAATGGACTTTGAGACTATTTATTTTATTGGGCTTTATTTAATGTTTTTTATATATCATTTTTCAGATTTGATTAATAACAATAATATTAATAAATATAATAATAATAATAATAATATAATGTAGTAAAAATAATAGATAATAGTATAGGTAATAAGAAGAAATAATAATAATATTAATAGATATATGATAGTGAAATAGTAACAAGATTAATAGATGATATAGTAATAGTAGGTATGATACCAAATATAATAATGATAATATAAATAGTAATATAATAGTAATAATAGATAGTAATAATAATACTATATATACTGTTTTTTCTTTTTCCTTTTTCCTTCTTCTTTTTTTTCGTTTTTAATCACAACATAAATATCAAAGCCCATTAAAGAAAAGAAAAGAAAACGGGTTTAACACCCCGGACAAAATAGGTGATTACAGCTGCCCCCCTTTGCTTATACTTGTGGAACAAGGATAAAGCAAAGGCCATAAGCACCAATTTTGTCCGACTTCCCTGTTTGGATTCCGAGTCACCATGCACTTGAACTTCTGGTGGTACGGAAGTCGGTACGGGAAAATACAACTGTCGCGAAGGCTCGAAGCTGTTTCTCACTTTGACATTCTTCAACCCTTCGAGGTCTGAACATATAGACAAATATTCAAAAAGCTCCATTTTCCGAGTGCCCGAACGGATAGGCGGGTTTCATTCTTCAAGAGCCTGATCGGATAGGCGGGTTCCATTCTCCAAGAGCCTGATCGGATAGGCGTGTTTCATTCTTCACGAGCCTGAACGGATAGGCGAGCTTCCTTGTGTGAGAAAAGATTTGATATTCCATTATTCACGAGCCTGAACGGATAGGCGAGCTTCCTTGTATGAGAAAAGCTTTGATATTCCATTCTTCACGAGCCTGAACGGATAGGCGAGCTTCCTTGTATGAGAAAAGCTTTGATATTCCATTCTTCACGAGCCTGAACGGATAGGCGAGCTTCCTTGTATGAGAAAAGCTTTGATATTCCATTCTTCACGAGCCTGAACGGATAGGCGAGCTTCCTTTTATGAGAAAAGCTTTGATATTCCATTCTCCACGAGCCTGAACGGATAGGCGAGCTTCCTTGTATGAGAAAAGCTTTGATGTTCCATTCTTCACGAGCCTGAACGGATAGGCGAGCTTCCTTTTATGAGAAAAGCTTTGATATTTTATTCTCCACGAGCCTGAACGGATAGGCGAGCTTCCTTTTATGAGAAAAGCTTTGAAATATCTGTCAAAAATAGGTAAAAATGATATGACTATGTGAGTTAGCATGCCCCTAATCCTAGGGATGCCTAACTATAAGTGATGCGTGAATTACGACATCAAAATGCTCGGATGCTTCTACTCTCCGAGTTGGTCGATCTCGACCTTCTTCTTGTCTCTTCTTCTTTGCAATCTCTTCTGGCAAACCTTGGTCTCTTCTCGAAAGACGGCTACTGACTTTCATTGGTCAGAAACGACGTAACATTCCTCGTAGTGCCCATTCTTAAAGCGTTGCCCCTACTCAAATGGGGTGTTAAATTATTCTCTTCGTCTTCACTCCACTTGACGACCTCTTTTCTTTTCTCAACAATAGGGGGAAGAACATGCCCCCGAGTCCCTGAACTTTTTCTCCTAAGTTCATTTTCTGAAGCGCTCGGACACTTTCACTCTTTGGATTGGTCCACCTTGACCTTCTCCTTCTTCTTCTTAATCTAACTTGGCTTTCTCCTTGCCAAATCTCAATCTTTTAATGACGACTTCATCTCTTTTCAATAATGGGGGGAACACATGCCCCCCAAGTCCCTGAACTTTTTCTCTTAAGTTCGTTGGGGACCACTTCTCAACTTCTGAAGCAATTGAAACATTTCGACAAAAATTTGCTTCAAGTCTCTAAACTGTAATAACTGACAAACTGCCATTTGTATTCATGACATTGCATTCTAAACTTTATCCCTGAAGTAAAGGGAAATTAATTTGTGTTCACAAAAAGATTTAGACTGCATCTCCTAATTTCAAAATAAGATGTGTTTTCGAAAACTAGATTTTCTCTTCAAATCATGAGTACATCAAGCCAGATTAAATACCCTGAATATTAAGTGCACGAATGACACTGTTATGGCTTACCAATGATTGCCTCAAGCATCATGTGTCTAGGAGACCTCGAAAGCTGAGCTGATGTCTGAAAATATGACATACTCTCCAAATTATTTCGACTTTTTAATCAATTAGATTTATTTTCAATAGGCTTCTCCTTTAACAATTCTTTATAATTGTGGGGAAGTCAACTCGTCACATTCCTTTGGCCCGAGAATAAAGATGGAGCATACAACGATACCCCGAGTTACTCGGCATTATCACGGTTTTACCATCACTCATGTAGCTAAAGTGGATGGTGCATAGCAACCTTATTGGTCTTTTGCTACAGCGGAGTGCCCAAAAATTAGATTTATCTTCAATAGGCTTCGCCTTTATCAATTCTTTATGATTGTGGGGAAGTCAACTCATCACATTCCTTTGGCTCGAGAATAAAGATGGAGCATACAACGATACCCCGAGTTACTCGGCATTGTCACGATTTTACCATCACTCATGTAGCTAAAGTGGATGGTGCATAGCAACCTTATTGGTCTTTTGCTACAGCGGAGTGCCCCACAAATTCCACATTTGTATCCAAAAATGCCTATTACCAGGCTTCGAACATTGTTAGGCTTAGTATTCTCGATATTTTTTTTAGCACGGAAATTTTTCCGGATATTCCTCCGAAGGTCATAATTCTATGTGTGTTTGATTAGGTGACCAAATTATCTTGGAGTGTAAGCCACATATTCATCATCTTCAAAGCTTTCGATTTCCACTAGACAAAGGCGGCTCGAAGTCAACCTTTGGGGTCAAGGCCAATGTCCCTTGTGCAATCGATATACGGGGACTCAATAGGCAAATATATACACAAAATGAAAAGGCAATTGAAACATAATGCATCCTTTCATTGAAACTAAAAAAGTGCAGTCTGAGGCCCTTACAAAAAGATCTTTGTTACCTTCGGGCAAAGGGTAGCAAACTGGATTCCACACATCACTTCAGGGAAAAAAACTAGCATGCAATGAAATGAAAGCAAACAAACTTGGATGCATTATAACTCTTGACTAAGCTGGTCGTCCATCCCACCCCTTTAAGCTTCCTCGAGGAACTCAACCTCCCGATTGTCCACCGATTCCTGAACCAACTGCTTAAATTCTAGACAACTCTGAATCTCATGCCCCGCAGTCTGATGGTACTCACAAAAGGATTCATCACCGTCATACATTCCCTTCGGACCATTCTCAATTAAGCCCGATGTGCACAACTGCTCATACACCCAACTCAGAGGTGACTTGATTTCTGACACTGCCATCCTTACTCCCTTCACATCTACCACTTCGAGGGCATTCACGCCTCGGCCTCCATGGTTCGGAAGCGGATTGGTCGTCACATTGGGCTTTTCTAACTCGAGGACCCCGGTGTTAATCATGTTTTGCACGAGCTTCTTGAATGTTGTGCAATTCTCTATCGTGTGCCCCGGTACTCCGCCGTGGTACTCACAGTGTGCCTTCTCATCGTACCATGCAGGGTAAGGTGGCTGGAAGGGAGTAACATGATACGGGCGAACCAGATCAGCCTCGTATAGGTGTTTGTACACCTCCTTGTATGGTATGGGTAGAGGGGTGAAGGTCATTCTTTTTTGTTCCTTCCTGGGAGCCCTATTCTCTCTTTGGTTCGAGCCTTGCGCATTCCCGACTGCGGCTTGAGGCGCTGAGACTGTGAAGTGCTTAGAAGCCACGTAAGTACCGACATTGTTCACATCATGGTCCTTCTTCTTAAACTGCTTTCGGGCATTCTCGCCCCCATCAATCCTACCACTCTTGATGGCTGCCTCGATCCGCTCACCAGTCATAACCATATCCGAGAAGTTACCGATGGCGTTGCTTATCATGCGGTCATAGAAGGTCCCTTTTAATGTATCGACAAACATAGGGGAGATCTCATTCTCACGAAGTGGGGGTTGAACTTGTGCCGCCACATCTCGCCAACGCTGGGCGTATTCACGGAGACTTTCATTGTGCCTTTGCTCCAAACCTTGTAGCATGAGTCGGTTCGGAACCATGTCAGTTATATGCCTATACTGATCGGTGAAAGCCTTGGCCAAATCCTTCCACGACCTAATCTGAGCACGAGTCAACTGATTGTACCACCTCACCGCGGGCCCCGCTAAGCTGTCTTGGAAGCAATGAATTAGCAACTTCTCATTGTCGATGAAACCTGTCATCTTTCTACAAAACATGGTTATGTGAGCAGTAGGGCAAGTCGTCCCGTCAAATTTCTCAAATTCCGGTGTCTTGAACTTGGGCGGAATTGTCAGATCTGGAACCAAACTGAGGTCTCTGGCATTCATCCCGTATGCCCCCTCTTCTCCTTCTTTAGTTCGGAATTTCTCCTCGAGGTCTTTCCGGGACTCTTCTAGTTGTTTTCAGAACTCGTCCTTCACTTTGTTTAAGTTCTCGATCTCATCCAAGTCCGGGACACTATCCCCAACATTCTCCGTATTAAAAATCAGACCCGATGGAATATGGGTAGAGGCGCCCGCCTGATGTGATGTCGCCACATCTCCTTGGGTAGCCGCTCCTTGCGAGGGCTTAGAGGTATCGGTGACAAAACCCAGGGAAATCGAAGCGTCTCCCTTATCCTGACTAGGGTTTCCGACGGCACCCTTTCCTTTCAAATTGGCTTGTAGCAACTAAGATATCTCTTTCATCATATCTTGTTGGGACTTGATGATGGTGTCCCTTAATTCTTGTTGGGCTCGCTCTAACTGACCTCTCAAATCAGCTTCCAACTTAGCAAAAATCTCCTCCATTTGCTTCCTTTGGTGGCGAGTAAAGTGTGGGTGCGGAATCTTCGATAGTCACGAATGCTGCCATGACCCCGAACAATTAATCTCATGGTTTGATGATGTAATGCATGAAATGTGTATGCATAACTGAAACAAATGAATGAAGGCAACAAATTAAAAACACAAAATCGAATGCAAGGAAATGTTGATTCGACGAACATCCTCATTAAACAACTTTCCACAACGGAGATCAAGTCTTGTTGCAACGAGGTAAGAAATACATAGGGTACGATTTTCAATAAATTTCCTCGTCCCCTCTTTCTAAATTAGCGCGCTCCGGGAGCCTCGCTGCTATGGACTCTTTTCTCCCGTTTGTGAAAGTTTTCAACTTTAGACAGTTCTCGAATCAACACCTCGTATGAGAATGCGATGAGTATGCAAAAATAAGAAAAATAAGACAAGAAGGCAACTAGGTTAGTAACACCAATAATGAATGATTGGATACAATAAGCGAAAGGAAACACATCAAAGCAAATTAACGATGCAAGACCTAATAGCATGAATTCTAATTCTATGGTTATCCGCATGGCTCTAACCGGGGTAGGCTTCTTAAATTCTCACTCATGTGGTTCGGTTCTAACAAGGGTACCCGAACCTATCTCATCACCTACTAAGGTAACAAGAACCCCAATTCTGGCCCATTACAAGCTTGCGAACTAGTTTCGGTTCGAGGGAAAGCACGACCTAATGACGTGGAGGGCTGCTCACATGTCAAAGGCGTGGATTCTGGAAGTGAATTATCGACCCGGGGAGGGAGACTCACGTGGGTATGGGCGTTTCACTCCCACTTAAGGGACGAAGCTCGGGTATAGAGCTTAATGCGTGATGCAACACATTTCGGTGGTTCCTTTGAAATTAAATGAAAAATTAATTCAAGACCACCAATTATCAAAGCTCGTGTAACTAAAGTTCTACTTTCAAGGAAGAACCAACTCGCTAAAGTCAAATCAAATTTCAAAAATTTCCATCATTAAAAGCAACAATTATTTCTTTGGCCTAACTCTCTTTTTGTTTTGAAAAACAAAATCGTCCCCAGCGGAGTCGCCAAGCTGTAACGGGGTTTTTTCTCCACAAAACAAGTTCCCGTTACTTTTGAAAAATATTCAATTTAATTTAAAAAAGGGGGAATTTAAAAATTGGCTCGGGTTTTGGAAAGAAAACCTTTTAAAAAAATCTTTTTTCTGTTTGGCTGGAGTCGCCACCGGCCACTATGGTAGGCCGGACACCGTAAAAACAAAACCAGAGATTCGTTTGAAAGGGTTCGGGAGTTGGTTACGTGTGGGGAAGGGTTAGCACCCCCATCACGCCCGGAAATCGGTACCAAAACAATTGTTGCTTTTAATTTGATGGAAATTATCTGAATTTAAAAAGACTTTAATTAGGGGTTCTTAATTGAAAATCGGACTTTGATTATACGAGCTTTATCCAAATTGGTAGTTTCAAATTAATTCGTCGTTTAATTAAAAAGGATGACGGTACACCAAACCAAAGACTAAACCGACATCATATAAGACTGACTGTCGTGTTAGTTTAGGGTTCGAATCCCGTACGTCACCTTTATGCATGATGCAAGCAATTAAAGGATGATGATATGGTCTTGTCCGTTTTAATTGCGGATTTACCTTTACACGATTCGAATTAATCCGAATATTCGCGGGACATCCAATAAGCTAGGTATGTCGACCCGAATACGCGAATTAATAGGTATCTCCGTTTTAGAATTAAAATTAATATACAAATTAAAATGTTGAAAGTCGCATGAATGGCAATTAAAATGTATGTCACAAAATATACTCGAATCATCATGAAAAGACAACATGTGCAGATATTTAAAAAACATTATATACACATTAAATGAACACAACAACATGCAAAATGACATATATTCGATGCAAACATAAAAAATGCATGAATGACAACATATAATATGACATAAATGAAAAGTAAAGAAATAAATAAAATGCAATCTGACAGGGACCACCTCTGTAATAAACCCATTTAAAGAAAATTGATCTCAATGCGAAATGGGACGAAATTAAAAGGAAATGAAAAGCCGTGGGGTCTAAAAGAGTAATTACCCCACCCGAAAATCAATAGAAACGAGAACGGTGGCGAAATTGAAAAGGTTTGAAAATGACGAGGACTGCGGGGAGGGTTTTAAAAAGAGGAAGTCCTCCCCGTGTAATTAAGACAGCGCGGAGACCCTTAAATACTATTAGATCAAAATTAAAACCCGAAAAACATTATATAACCCGCAAAAAAACATTTCAAACCCTTTTTCATTTTTAAAACCCTAACCAGACCAAAGTTCTCCCCCTCTTCTCTCGGTTTGCTCCGGCGCCGCATGGGTTCCGGTCGCCGTTACCGGCACCGGAACCGTAAAAACCTTTCTTTTTTTTTACGAAACCAAAACAGAGACTAGAAACCCCCTTTTTTACAGATCCAAAACCGAAGTCGAAACCTTTTCTGTAAAACCCACAAGACGAAACCCAAAGAAAATCCTAAACCGAGACTCATCTATCGCTGGCTCACCCGTTACGACTGATGAAGCCGGAGGGCTTGTCGCCGACAATGGGGAGACGGAAAGACGCCGAAAAGATGGGGTGCAAAGGTAAAACGAGAAACCCTTCTCTGTGTAGTTTTTTTAATTCGTTTCGTAATGAAAAATGAACACGATACCTCTGGAATTTCAAAGTTTCCTGCTTGTATTGATTTCCGCAAAAGATTTTTTTGATTACAATCTCTCGAATGCTCTTATAAATTCTTTTTTTGAATCCTCTCTAAAGAACCCCTCTCGATTTACATTGCATTCGGGTATTTATAGCACGAAATTACTTTTTTCTTATTTACATATATTGCTGGAAATTGCTGTAATTTGTTGCTGATGATTTTGGCTGTATTCATGTGTTGCAATTTGTTTCTGACATTTCGGTTATGGTCCTTTTTGCGTTGCATGTGAGCTCGTACGAGGAGAGGGGGAAGCCGGGACGTGGCCGGACGTGGAGCGATCCAGACCGTCGGAAGCTGGAGGGACTCGATCTGAGCGTGCGTGGAGTCCACGCGGGGCGCGTGAGAAGCTGAAGCGGCGCGCGTGGATCCACGCACTTGGGAGAGGCTCAATCTCGGCCATTCGATCCAACCTTGATCTAACGGCTCCTGTGCCGTGGCGCCAACCCGGGAGAGGACCCTGCTAGGGTTTCCTACATCTGAGTGATCTGGGCCGTTGGATCTGGTTCCCAGATCCAATGGTTGGAAACGAGGGCGGCTGCAAACATAAGAGGGGCATTAGGGTTCTGTTTAGCATATTAGGGTTTATGTCAGATTAGGGCTTAGGGTTTATTTGGGCCAAAACGGGCCATTAATATATGTATAATGTTTTTGGGTTCTGATAATGCAATGGACTTTGAGACTATTTATTTTATTGGGCTTTATTTAATGTTTTTATATACTTTTTTCAGATTTGATTAATAACAATAATATTAATAAATATAATAATAATAATAATAATAATATAATGTAGTAAAAATAATAGATAATAGTATAGGTAATAAGAAGAAATAATAATAATATTAATAGATATATGATAGTGAAATAGTAACAAGATTAATAGATGATATAGTAATAGTAGGTATGATACCAAATATAATAATGATAATATAAATAGTAATATAATAGTAATAATAGATAGTAATAATAATACTATATATACTGTTTTTTCTTTTTCCTTTTTCCTTCTTCTTTTTTTTGGTTTTTAATCACAACATAAATATCAAAGCCCATTAAAGAAAAGAAAAGAAAACGGGTTTAACACCCCGGACAAAATAGGTGATTACACAAGGTACCATGAATTTTGACTTTGTGCTTTGGCCTTGTAGCAATGCTCCCCCTACAAACAAAGATATTTAACTTTTGTTTTTGGTACCCAAATCATTTTGGATCCACGTGTGTTAGCTCCCAAAGGCTTGGTTCCCTTAGGAATCCTAGGTGACATAGCAACAAAATCATTAGACTTGACGAGTTCCTTAGGAACCCATACACTCCTAATCCTTTTAGGTCTATTATGTCTAGGGAGACTACTTTGTTTGTAGTTATTAGTCTTTCTCCTAGGTTGGTTTGTTTTAGATGATTCACCTTTTTCATGCTTCACATTACCAACATTTTTGAAAGACTCTTTGAGCTTGTTAAGCTCATCTAACACCTTTTGGTGTTCACTATTGCATTGAGAAAGAAGATTATTTAGGTCTACATTTTCATCTTGAGAGAATTTAAGTTCATCTTTCAAACCTAAAATCTTTTTTCTCAAATTTTAAGTTAGCTTGAGAAAGTGAGTCATTTTTATCATTTAATTTCAAAATAATTTTCTTATTTCTAATGACCGACTCTTTGTACTTCTCAACTAACTAATCATAAACCTCTTGCAACTCATCATATGCATCATGTAATTCATCAAATGTAAAGTCAAAAGATGATGAGTTAGAGGTTACCATAGAGGAATCCTCCTCAAGTGCCATGAGGCAAAGGTTGGCCACTTCTTGTTCTTCATCCTCGGATGACTCCTCGTCACTCCAAGTACCAAGCTTGGCTTTAAGCTTCTTCTTCTTCTCAAAGCCCTTCTTCTTGAGTTGAGGGCACTCCGAACGAATGTGACTAGGCTTTTTGTACTCGTAGCAAATGATTTGATCCCTCTCTTCTTCTTTGTTTTTTGCCCTTGAAGTCCATTTTTCTTTGAATATTCCTTCCTCGATTGGACCTCATGAATCTTGAGAATCTTTTGGCTATCATAGCCAATTCTTCTAAATCGTCCTCCTCACTAGAAGTGCTCTCCTCATGTAATGAAGCTTTGAGAAACACTCATATTTTCTTCTTCTTTTCTACCTCTAGCTTCTCCACTCTTTTCTCTTCCTTCTTCTTTTCATCTTCCCTTCCTTGCTTCATTATCTCATGAGTAAGAAGAGAACCCACTAGCTCATCAAGTTTTAGTGTCTTCAAGTTTTTGGCCTCGATGATGGAAGTTCTCTTCCCATCCCAAGATTCGGGAAGTGAGTAGAGTAGCTTCCGGACAAGTTTGTCTTCCGGGATTGTCTCTCTAAAACCCATAATCCCGTTAATGATAGTTGAGAAGCGATTGAACATCTTGGACATGGTTTTGTCGCGCTCCATCTTGAATTTCTCATAACTAAGATTGAGAATTCCAATCTTGGTCTCCTTTACAATACTAGTTCCTTCATAGGTGGTCTCTAGTGTATCCCACACTTCCTTGACACTTTCAATGGAGGAGACTTTAGAGTAGATGTCGGGACCGAAAGAACAAAAGAGCATGTGAAGAGCTTTGTCATTAATTTGGATCTTCTTTCTCTCATCTTCACTCATCTCAATCTTCTTCTTTAGAACCAATTTTCTTCATCATCCCTCTTCAAAGGAATATAGGGACCATCTTCAATGACATCCAAAACAAGATAATCGTTGGATTTGATGAAGAGGCGCATTCGGTTCTTCGAAAATGGATAGTTGTCACCATTGAAGAATGGTGGTTTTGTGGTGGATTGAGACTCGTACATGCTTGATCCGGAGGTAGATGTCATGACTTGATTTATGGATGATCACACTCTTCCTAGGAACTTCTCTTGTGGTTGTTAATCTTTCAAAGAGGTAGGCTCTGATACCAATTGTTGAGTGGATCAAATGATCGATATAAACCAAGAGGGGGGTGAATTGGATTTTTAGACTTTTTGGTAATGGAATTGACAAATAAAAAGATAGACAAGGGGATTTAGAGTGGTTCAAGTTCCAATCAAACTCTACATCCACTACCTTAGCTTCACAAAGGATTTTCAACAATTCCACTAATTGCTCTTCCGCTTTTCTAGGCTAAGTAGGTAACTGTTACAATATCGGTCAAATTTTCTACCCAAAATTTGACCCAATCCTCACACAAGAATTACAAAGAAGATAATGGCTAAACAAGTATCTCTCAATACACAAAGTAGCCAAATTACAAACACTCAACCCAATTGAAAGAATAAAAATGGAAATTACAATTTCACAATTAAGGTTTACAAGAAATAATGGGATTTAGGCTCAATTGCTTGAATTTGATGTTTGGATGTTTGCTTTGAGATCAGTAGTTGTTGCTGAATCTTTTAGAGGTCCCTTTTATACATTCTCATTGAATTCTAGTTGTTTCGAAACGCTCGATCGTGTTTCGAAACAGACCAAAAAAGAAAGAGTTTTTGGGGTGTATTAAATAGACCGTACCGAAACGGGCACGATTGATTCGATACGATTAAAAGCAGTTTCAAAACTCGTTTCGAAACACTTAGCTATTGTCAAAGCCCGTATCGAAACAGATTGAAGTTGTTTTGATACGCCTTAATGACCAATATAAAAACGGTTAAAAACTTCAACGGTCATATTTTTAAAACACAGTTTGAATGTCGTTTCGAAACGTTTGAAGTTGTTTCGATACTACCGTATCGAAACGGGTCAAATCGTTCCGATGTTCTTCACTTGTTTCGAAACTCGTTCTGAAACAATGGTTCATAGTTTCAAAAGTGTTCCAGAACGCCTAAGGCCGTTCCGAAATGGTGACTCGAAAATCACTATTTTGGCTTCAAAAACACTTAGAAAAGTTTTGACAACTTGAGTTTTTAACTTAACTATTTTCCTTCAAATATATAAAGAGGTTTGAGGATTTAAAAATTTGTTTTATCTTTTTCAAATTAGTCCTTAAATTCTTTAGTTATATCAAAATTAATTATCGATTTCACAATGGTCGATGAAAAAATAGCATTTCTCCCCGTAGAGATAATGTCTCCAGATTTTCAATGCAAAGACAACCGCAACCAATTTAAGGTCGTGAGTGGGATAATTCATTTCGTGCGGCTTAAGTTGTCTCGAAGCATAAGCAATAACTTTGCCTTCTTGCATCAAAATACATCCTAACCAAAGATGTGATGCATCATTGTATATTGTATAGTCCTTTCTAGACTCGGGCTGGGTCAAGGTAGGTGAATGGGTCGGAACTTGTTTCAACTGATCAAAACTTCATCGTTGGGCCTCGGTCCAAACAAAAGGAGTTTCTTTCCTCAACAATTTAGTTAAAGGAGCAGCTATCATAGAAAATCCTTTCACGAATCTGCGGTAATAGCCAACAAGCCCAAGGAAGCTTCTGACTTCACCAATGTTCTTCGATGGATGCCATTCTACAATGGCTTGGGTTTTCTTCGGGTCCACATGAATATCCGAAGCTGACACTATATGCCCCAGAAAGACAACTTCATTTAGCCAGAACTCACACTTAGAGAACTTCGCATACAACTTCTTCTCTCTCAGGGTCTGAAGTACAATACGAAGATGATCTCGATGTTCCGCATTATTCTTGGAATAGATCGAGATGTCATCTATAAACACTACTACGAATTTATCAAGATAGGGTCTAAATACTCGATTCATTAAATCCATAAAAGATGTCGATGCATTGGTTAACCCAAAAGGCATCACCAAAAATTGGTAGTGTCCATATCTTGTACGGAAAGCAGTTTTTGGCACATCGCACTCTTGAACTCTCATTTGATAGTAGCCCGACCTTAAGTAGATCTTGGAAAACACAGAGACATCCTTTAATTAATCGAACAGGTCGTCTATTCTAGGCAATGGATATTTACTATTGATGGTTATTTTATTCAATTGTATGTAGTCGATGCACAAACACATAGAACCATCCTTCATTTTAACAAAGAGAACCGGAGCTCCCCAAGATGAAGAGCTCGGTAGAATGAAACCCTTGCTCAACAAGTCTTGAATCTGAACCTTTAATTCCTTCAACTCCACAGCTGCCATTGGATATGGTGCAATGGAAACTGGAGTAGTCCCAGGTTGCACCTCAATGCCAAATTCCACTTCACGGTTGGGGGAAATCCCAGAAGTTCATCAGGAAAAACATCAGGAAATTCACATACGGTGTCAATGTCTCGTAGTTGTGGCTCACTTTTGGTTTCCAATGACAAAGCATACAACGATGGATTCCTCGCATTCATCAGTACAACACTTTCTTTACCCAAACCCCTAAGATACAATTTTCTTTTACAACAATCTACCCAGGCTTGATGTTCACTAAGCCAATCTAAACCTAGGATAGCGCCAAATTCATGGATCATTAAAGCCAACAAATTGGCTAGAAAAGGAATCCTTTGAATCATTAAGGGACAATTCTTGTAGACTACCCTTACGGTGACATAATCTCCTAGCGGATTGGTTAAAGAAATTCTCGATGTTATTGGTTCAGAAGACATGTTATATATTTTAACTACATTGGTGATTATGAAAGAATGAGTAGAACCATGGTCTATCAATGCATATAAAGGATGCATATATAACTCAATGGTACTTGCAATAACATCAGGTTCATCCTCTTCTTCCCTGCTCCTTACATGGTACATTTGAGCAGGAGCCTTCGAATCTTGTTTGTTGAAGGGCTTCCCTAGACCACTCGATCATCCAAAAGTCCCCGATGATCCCTTCTTCGATCCCTTACCCTGAAAGGATTGAGCAGGCAAAGCAGCGGTAGTCGGTGTGACCATAGATTTGGTTGCATTCATAGGACAGTCACGAATAAAGTGACATTGCTCACCACAGTAATAACAAGCTCCAGTCTGCTTACGAAATTGTCCCACCGGATGATTGTTCAAACAATAATTACACAATGGATGTTGGTTGCCTCGGTTTGAACCTCCAATACTATCAACGGACGCTGCTTTGGCAAAAGACTGTGTCACAGACTGAGGTCTCTCAATATTCACGGAACGGGAAGGCTGTAGGTAGACATTCTGCTTAGGGCCTTGATATCTCTCCTTCTTGTTCCATCTCGGAGGTCGCGAATCATCCCTGAACCTCTTCTCAAATTTTCCAGACCCACCGGCTCGTTAAGCTCTCTGGGCAGCTTCAGTGGCCTTGACTCGGTTCACCAAATACTGAAAGTTGGTGATACCAAGGGTCATAAACATAGGTCGTAATTCATCACTAAGGCCAGCTATGAACATTATGCACTTATCTTCCTCTTTCTTTATAAACTTTGAACCGTAGCGGCAATATTTACAGAAATCATGAATATATTGCTCGATAGGTCGCCCTCCTTGCTTCAAGTGAAGGAAGGTGTTTCGTCTTTCCGCAAGATAATACTCACTGATGTATTTATTTCGAAATTCTTGAGGAAAGAACTCCCAAGTAACCGATTCTTCAAGAGCTGTGAGAATAGTAGTTTCCCACCACATAAGGGCTTCATCAGTCAACAATGCAATAGCACATTCCAACTTGTGTTCATCCGAACACTGCAACTGTTTATTCAAGATACGTAGCATGTTGTCTAGCCAATATTCGGCAACTTCAGGATTATCATCATCTAGTCCGGTTAAAGAATAGGCTCGGAGCGAAGTCAGTCTATCCATAGGGGCTCGAACATACTTGACAACAGGAGGGGTGGGCTGAAGTGATGGATTTGCTTGCATCGCAGCCATAAACTATTTGAACATGTTAGCCATGTTCTGATAGCATTCATCCTTAGCGGTAAGTGATGCAGACTCAGTACCCTGAATAGAAGGGTCATGTGGTTGCGATGGAATCCAAGGGTTTCCTCCTTTTATCTCCTCGCCATGTGTTGAGGAGCCAGTAGCGAGCTCGTCAATATGAGCTTCGTTTGTCTTAAACATATCTATATGAAAGATCGGATTAGTCGACAAGTCACAATATACACAATATAAAACTCCTAGGTGGTAAAGTAACACAATAGCATTGTAATAAACTTCGGTTTAGTCTTAGAATCAACTAAACTCTCTCTCTGATACCACAAATGTAACACCCCTTACCGGTCTGGTCGAGAATCGGGTCGGAGCGTGTTACCGATGAGCAATACGGTGATCGGTGCGATAAATTCCATTTTTATTACCAACACATAAGCAATATTACACAAACAAAACATTACCAATAAACATTTAATCCAATTCATTCACAAGAATGCCACATTACACCGTTTAGGACCAATTTATAACTTTTACAAGTTTTAGGGACTAATATGCAAAACCGACAAATAAAGGGTCTCTTGATGCAACAAACAATAACACAATGTAATTCAATGCACTAATAACTAGCCTGTAAATTTTCATACAATTTGGAGATTATTATCCTATCCAATTTAATCTTACGATATTCAGTGAATAAATTGTGAAACTAGTAATCTGTTGAATGAGTCCTTAACTAACTTACCTAACCCCGTATCGAAACACCCTTAGTTGTTTCAAAACGGGTGGACGTTGATCATCTTTTATTGACTTTTCCCTTTTGACTGTATCGATACAGGCTTGACCTGTATCGAAACAAATTGATTATCTTTGACTTTGACTCGTTTCGACACGCTATGAACTCGTATCAAAATGTTGGTCGCCAAAGACAAAATGTTATGAAATGGCTCAATTCCGTTTCGATACACCCATACCATTAGGTTCATTATTACACACCCATATCGAAACATCATCACCCGTTCCGATAGGGTATGACCTGTAATTACATATTTTTGCTGGTTTTTATTTAATTTAACCTATCGAACAATGTCCAAATGCAATGAAACTTTATATACAACATTTCAATGGTATGAACTACTAGCATACCGAGTTTCATGACCATATGAATATGTTTACTATGTTTTTACCCTTTTAAGCCATGTATGCAATTTCCATCCATTTTAGACTTTACCAAAAAGCCATTTTAAGATATTTAACTTATTACAACTTAAGTAATACACCAACATATCAAAATAGGCACAAATGACTAGTTCGACTACTTTGCCACCTTCCTAGGAGTTTATAAGACAAAAACACATTACTTGGGGCTGGTAGTGACTTGTCTTGCTTGCCGATCCGAACCTCCGACACAAAAACCTTCTTAACCTGAAATATGCATGAGATGAGACACATTAGGCATACATTGCCTTGTGAGGTAGTCATAAATATTATGAATAACGACAATGCCACGAATCTTCTTCAATATCTCATGCCAAAAACATCAATGTTATACAATAATATGCAATGTATAAACATGTTCATTTCATTATTAATCCTTGGATTGAATAAAGATCGTGGATGCGCGAATTCCTACGCCTCGCCAAGTCAATGAATGGTCTAGTCCTTCTGCCTCGCCAATATGACCAATATCCATACACATTTCTCCGCCTCGCCAAATCAATATAGGTCGTAGCCTTAGGACCGTAGTGCACTCGTACACTGAACTCATGAATTCTATGGCATGCCAATTGTATCCAATGTCCATTCCAATCCAAGGTTGCAATATTCATATCCATTTCAATAACCAATAGAATTCTGATGTCCGATGATTTCAATATTACTAATGATATATATGTATCTCATCGTCAATATTTCATAATTCAATGCCAATAACAATGTCTAATGATCTCAATACAATAATTCGGTGAGAATGACTATATCAATTACAATGCACCATTACAATAACAATGACTATGTCCAATGTTAAATAACAACTTACTAACACTTACCAAAGTGTACGATTAGCCATCCAAAGAAATTTTCCTCAACAACAATGTTAGCGATGTAATCTACATTATCAAATAATGATCCGGGAAGGCCTTTCGCCTAAACCTGAGACTCCGACTACACTCACCTTGACACTCTAAAGCTTTCAAGGCTCCCGGATGACAATCCTCTTGTTCCTAGCTTTGGATGGAGACGATGGATGTTCTTTATCAACGTCTTGAGCTAGGAAATCAATATGAGAACATTAGGGTCGATATTACGATATCAAAATCAATATAACATCAACAAAATCGATAACCGATATCAATAGAGTTGACAACTATGAGATATCCATTGATAGTTAAAATCCTAGCTTAAGATTAATCATGTTTTATCCATGGAATTCAATAATCGATTGAGGATTAGAGCTTACCCGACTGATAGTAACGATTCGTTATCGAAAAAACGAAGAAAAGGTGAAGTTCAAAACTTCCTCCAATGGTGGTGCTTGCTTCAAGGACAAAGATGAAGAAGATAAAGGTGCTTGCTTATATCTCTCGAGTAAGTTCCAATTCCCTAATTCCTTTTGTTTTAAGAATATAACTTGGCTATTTGGCTTTCCTTAAATTGAAGGAAAGCTCTCCTAATAACCCACGTAGGCCTCATTAAATTGAAGAGGGGCTAATGACAAGATTAGTCCTTCAGCTTACACCATTCTATGATTTCAGTCATTATCTTGCATTATCTTCAATTAGGTCACTATATAGGTTCAATATTATTCAATAGAGCATGATGACAATGTTTTAAGTCCAATTAGGTTTCAATATCAATAATTTACTAGTCGGTGCAATATTTAGAGTCTATCAATGTAGAATTTCCGATCACCGGAACTAAATTCCGACTAGACCGGATTTTAGGGTGTTACAAATAGTGAACATTAAAACGAATCAATTGATGCTCATAGGGAATAGGATATGAAATATTTACATGGTGGATTTAGATGACATTCACACATCTCATGCATGTTTAGTTGCACATGATGGACATGACTCATGGCTTTGGCAAAGAAAATTAGGACATGCTAGCATGAGTGTTTCAGAGAAATTAATTTCCCTTGATCTAGTTTGAGGTTTACCAAAACTAAAGTTCTCTAATGATAAAATATGTGATGCATGCTCTAAGGGTAAACAACATAGAACCTCATTTAAATTCATTAATGATGTTTGTACTTGTAGATGTTTACAATGAATTTATATGGATCTTTTTGGGCCAATTAGGACTATGAGCTTGGGTGGTAAATCGTATGCTTTTGTACTTGTTGATGACTATTCTAGGTTTACTTGTGTTCTATTCTTAAGTACGAAAGATGAGGCTCTAGAAAAATTCATCACATTTTCTAAAATAGCTCAAAATGATCTTGAGCTTAACATTTCTCATAATAGAAGTGATCATGGAACCGATTTTCAAAATCAAGGTTTTGAAGAGTTTTTAAATGAAAATGGGATTAGCCACAATTTTTCCGCACCTCGCACTCCTCAACTAAATGGGGTAGTTGAGAGGAAAAATCGAATTTTAGAAGAAATGGCTAGAACCATGCTTTGTGAAAATAATTTCCTAAATATTTTTGGGCGGAAGCCACAAATATCGCTTGCTACATCATAAACCGAGTAATGATTTGGCCAATTTTGAAGAAAACATCATATGATATTTTAAAATCTAAGAAGCCTAACATTAGTTATTTTCATCCATTTGGTTGCAAGTATTTTTTTTTAAACAATAGAAAAGACAATTTAGGTAAATTTGATGCTAAAAGTGATGAAGCTATTTTCTTAGGGTATTCTTTAAACTCTAAAGCCTATCGTGTATTTAATGAGAGATGTTTAGTAGTAGAAGAGTCTATACATGTTGTTTTCAATGATAACCTCCTTCCGAGAAAGGATTCTTGTGAAGATGATGATGTAGGGATCATTGAAGCTATTGACAGAGGACAAACATCAAAGGAGGATGAGATTCCAACCAAAGAAGAAGATGCACAAGATCTACCTCTTGAAGCCTTGAAGGATTTGGCTCTTGAGGAAAAGGAGGTGACATACCCAAGGGAGTTCAACTATGTCAAAGGTGGTGAAATCTTAGGTGATCCATCCAAGGGGGTAACTACTAGACCCTCTCTCAAATTAATGAACCATGTTACATTTCTTTCATGCATTAAGCCTAAAGATATTAAAGAAGCATTAGTTGAATTAAATCAATTTGAGAGAGGTAAAGTATGGACATTAGTTGAAAGACCTAGTAATCAATCTACTATAGGAACTAAATGGGTCTTTAGGAATAAACTAGATGCCAGTGGTAACATGGTGAGCAACAAGGCTAGGCTTGTTGCTCAAGGTTACACTCAAGAAGAATGAATTGATTTTGATGAAACATATGCACATGTAGCTAGGATGGAAGCTATTAGGATGCTTCTAGCATTTGCATGTTACCATGATTTCAAGATTTTTCAAATGGATGTAAAAAGTGCCTTTCTAAATGGTTTCATAAATGACAAAGTGTATGTTGAACAACCATCGATTTTTGAGGATTCAAACTTTCCAAATCATGTTTTTAAACTAACCAAAGCTCTTCATGGTTTAAAACAAGCTCTTAGAAGTTGGTATGAAAGACTTTCAAACTTTTTGATTGAAAAAGGTAAGGTGGACACTACACTTTTCATAAAAAGATATAGCAATGACATCTTAGTAGCGCAAATTTATGTTGATGATATCATTTTTGGTTCTACTAATGAATGTTATTGCAAAGAATTTTCTAAGCTAATGCAAGGTGAGTTCGGGATGAGCATGATGGGGGAACTCTCATTCTTCTTGGGACTCTAAATCAAACAAAATAATGATGTCACATTCATAAATTAAGCTAAGTACGTGAATGATATCTCAAAAAGTTAGGTTTGGAGAATGTAAAGTCTCAAGTCACTCCTATGGGCTATTCCATAAAGCTTGTCAAAGATGAACTGGGGAAGTGTGTTGATTCTAAGCTTTATTGATCCATGATAGGTTCTTTGCTTTACCTTATCGCAAGTAGACCGGATATCATGTTTAGTGTTTGCTTGTGTGCTAGGTTCCAAGCTAGTCCTTGAGAATCACACTTTGTAGCCAATAAGAGAATTTTTAGATGCTTTAGAGACACACCTAACTTAGGTCTTTGGTATCCTAATGATTCTTACTTTAGCCTTCATGCTTATTCGGATGCGGGTTATGGGGGTGCAAGATAGATAGGAAAAGTACCTCCGGGGCATGCATATTATTAGGTAGTATGCTCGTATCTTGGTTATCTAAGAAACAAAATAGTGTAGCCCTATCTACCACCAAAGTGGAGTACATATCCTTAGGAGTTGTTGTGCTCAAGTCCTTTGGATAAAGCAACAACTCTTAGATTATGGTGTTCAAGTAGAAACCATACCCCTTAGGTGTGACAACTCTAGTCCCATTTGTCTCACTAAGAATCTCATCCAACACTGTAGAACCAAACATATAGAAATTAGACATCATTTCATTAGAGACCATGTGTTGAAAATGATGTTATTCTAGAATATGTTGATACCTTGAACCAATTAGAGGATATATTTACCAAACCTTTAGACAAAGAGCGTTTTTGGACCCTTAGAAGAGAGTTAGGTTTAACTACCCTTTCTTGACCCTTTTAGGTCCCATATGGTCAAAAATTTGCTTGAAATTGGTTGATATTCATGCTTGTGTTAATTTGCCTCTTTTTGCTTCTATTCTTCTTGCTAGGGGGAGTATGCATTCATTTTAGTCATTAAATTTTGTTCATATGTCATTCACATGCATTTAGGAACGTTTAAAGTTATATTTTTTTAACTTAAAACTGTCAAAAATGCCTTATCTGGTAAAGGCATATCGATACAGCTAAAAGTGTATCGATACGGGTTCATCAAGGGAAGTGTTACATGTCAAACTATATCGATACGGTTATGCGTATCGATACGGGTTCTTCAAGGGAAGTGATATATGTCAAACTGTATCGATACAATCACGCGTATCGATGCGATATTAAAGTTGAATTAAAAATTAGGGCAAGCGCGTATCGATACACTCTACAAGCGTATTGATACGGTCTCGACAGATATTTAAAATAGGGTTGTATTTTGCCAAAAACACTTTAAAACTTTTCCCCTCTTTTTCTCTACAAACCCTAGCCTCACATCCCCATAAAAACCCCTTAATCTCTCAAAATTTTCAAACCAAACTTAAAACTCTTTGAGGGTTTTTCATCTACACCTCAAAGCAAAGCTTTGTCAACAATTTTGTGCATTCACATCAATCTATTCATCCATTCTAACAAATCAAGGTATAACCTTTTTCTTTTTATCTTTTTTTTTAAACTTCCGTTTGATTTTATTAGTTAATTTAACTAATTTTTGTATAAAACATATATTTGTGATACGGGTTTTCAAGTTTTTACAAAAACTTTTCAAAATACAATTTTTTTTCATTCGAATATAATTTAATATCGTATATTTTTTAAACTGTTTTTTGAAAAAAATTTAACCAATATTTTTTTAGGGTTAACTACTGAAATAGTCACTTATGTTTCTCCCTAGTACATAGTTGGTCACCGATTTTGAAAAACAACCAGTAAGATCACTTACGTTTTCGGGGCGTAAACTTTTGGTCACTCAATCGTTTGTTGCCGTTAAACATTGACAGCTTGCTAACCTGGCAGTGAAAAAATAAGGGTAAACTTCTGTAATGGCCACTAAAGTTTATCCCATGTACATTTCTACTCTTCGATTTTGAAAAATAAACATTATGGTCAACACTGAAAAGGTTTCTTCATAATTTCACTCTTAAATTTTTTAAAAAATGATTTTTCAACCCTAAAACTTTACAATTAATTAGTGCAATAATATTATAAAGGCTTAAATAAAAAAATAGGTGCCTAAATTATATCTTTTTTGAATTTTAAGTGCCTAAATTATACCCTTTTTAATTTTAAGTGTCAAAATTGCTCATATTTAATAACTAAACTTTTAAATTGCTCTTATTATTCACTCTGGATTATTTTATTATTATTATAACATGACATGTTATTTATTATTATTATTAAATTAAAAATAATTTAAAAATAAAATAAAACTATTTGTATTATTTTCTAAAACTTAAATTACAACTCTACCCTCTTCACCCTCACCTTCCCCGTTCATCTCTGTTACCCAACAATTCTGCAGCTTTTCAAATACTCAATGTTTCTCGACAACTTTAACAAGTAATCTCTAGCAATAAAACCATTTCATCTGCTTAAAACCTTGAACAAGTCTTCGTTGTTAATTCCTAAAACTTTCTTGATAAATTGAATTGAAGGATTCAACATTTTCTCAAATTACAAGTAAACAATGTAGTATTATGGGAGAATAACTTATTTGTATAGAGTTTCATAAATATGAAATCGTGAAGAAGCTTTATTTTTATATAAATTATTTTTCTACATCATCAACAAGAATTTAGGTGACATTGGAGAAAAGGCATTTTGAACATTTAAAAAGAGGCATTGGAGAAATTGACAATTGAATTACTTTTTCCCCAAAAATTTCAAGTGACAGAAATGGTTAGAGATTGAAAAGGTTTGGGTTACATTAAAATTCAAGTTTTTACAAGTTAATTGAAAAGGGGATTGTTTAAAACTGAGGTGTACGAAATAGCAGCGAAAAATATCGAAAAAACAGATGATTTCGCTTTAACAAAAAATTGAACAAATGAAGAGTTAAGAAAATGGAAGGAGTAGGTTCGACGGTAATGCGTCTCTATTTCTATCAGAGACAGAGATGAACGGAAAAGATAGGCTGGGGGTAAAGGAGAACGGAGTTGTAATTTAAGGTTTGGGTATAAAAAGTAATATATATATATATATATATTTAAATATTTTAAATTTAATAATAATAATAATGGTTTTATTTTTTAAAATTTTTATTTTAATAATAATAATAATAAATGACATGTCATGTTATAATAATAATAATAAAATGATCCATAGTGAAAAAATAGGAGCAATTTGAAAGTTTAGTTATTAAATAGGAGCAATTTGGGCACCTAAAATTCAAAAAGGTTATACTTTGGGCACCTATTTTCATTTGAGCCTTTATAATATTATTGTACTAATTGATTGTAAAATTTTAGGGTAGAAAAATAATTTTTTAAAATTTAAGGGTGAAATTATAAAGAAACCTTTTTACTAGTGACCATAATGTTTATTTTTTAAAATTAGGGAGCATAAATGTACATGGAATAAACTTTAGTGCCCATTGCAGTAGTTTACCCTTATTTTTTCGCTACCAGGTCAGCAATTTGTCAATGTCTAACGGTAATAAACGACTGAGTGACCAAAAGTTTACGCTCCGAAACCGTAAGAGACCTTACTGGTCGTTTTTCAAAATCGGTGACCAACTTTGTACTGGGGTAAACATAAGTGACTATTCCAGTAGTTAACCCTTTCTTTTATACATTTATACATTTTTAACATTAAAATTATTTTTCAAAATACCTTGAATGATTGGAATTTATTGGATTGAATGAGATGTTAATTGTATACATATTCGAATTGTTTTGATATTTTCGGGGTTATGGCACCGAAAAGAAAGTGAGACGTTACCTTGCCACTACTTCCGATCCTATGGATGATGATGAGGGTAATCCTAAACCAAATCTTCCTTATGTAATCCAACATTTTTTTCCAACCCCTTCGGATATGACACGCTATAAGCTTTTTTAAGGTTTTACTCTTAGGGAAGAACATGTTGTGTCTATTCCGTGTGTACACTCCGAACGCTTTAAATTGCAATACCTTCCTTTGATTCGACAATGGAAATTTATGTTTTTTGAACCTTCCTCCCATTGTCTATCGAAACTTGGCCACCATTTTCTTTTATAATGTTATATGCATTCATTATGAATCTAAAGATCATGTTGTTGCTATCGAGTCACATCTTATGGGCACAACCTTTCAAATTGGTCAAGATGTTCTTTGCAAAGCATTTGGTTTTGAAAATATAGGGATTGATGATGAGAATTCCTTAGGTCACGGTCCTCTAGGTTATGTCAATGTTTTAAATGCTCATGGCCGAAATCTTCATCTTATTATTACATGGTTTTTCGACCATTGGATGGAAAATTTTCAACAAATCGTCAAGTAGATGATATTGGCTTAGGTGTTTTTGGGAGGGTAAGCGTCCTAACCTTTGTCAAATCATGTTTGCCGACCTTGTTTATCTAGTTCAACACCGCCACACTGATCAAGTAAAATCCTTTTACTACTCTACGGCGTTGAGTCACCTATTCCATTCCCTTAAGATTGATTGCACCCGTGATTTTCCCGAACCCCTTGGCCATCATATTGATGAGCGTTCCCTCTTTCGTGCTCACTTTTCTTATGTTGATAAAGAATAGGTTCGTGTCCCTCGAGCTCCTCGACAAGATGCTTCAGTCGATGCTCCATAAGCTCCTTCAAGCTCTCAAGGTGCTACGATTGCTTCTTCCTCCATGGACAATCTCATGACTTTCCTTAACGAGAAATTCACAAACATGGAAGTCGAGTTTGCAGCCATTGACATTCGATTCAAATCCTTGGAAGATCGAGTCAAGGGTCTTGACTCTCGCTTCACATTGTTGGAGGATCAAGTGAAAGCCATAGCTCTTCAACAAAACTCCATGGATGTCTCTCTCATCGCTTTCCAATGTGCTTGGCTTAATCAATCTAGGAGGCATCAACCTACACAAGACGATGAAGATTAAGAGGACGACGATGACTATGATGGTGGGAACGAGTAGTTTTTCATATCATTTCATGTCAATTAGTTTCATTTTTATGCACCTATGTTTAGAACTCTATACTTTTTCTTTATGTTTTAGGATTTGTGTTTGGATTTATGACTTTAATCTATTTATTGCTTTTAATTTGAAGTTTGCATTTGAATTCAATAATATTAATGTTGCTATTATCCTACCTTGTGCTTTTATGTTTGATCTAACAAAAGGGGGAGAAGGATTATAGAGCCAATTTTGAAAACTTAAAAACTTAATTTTGAAAATCTATCTTAAATTACGGGGGAGTAAGCTTTTCAAAAGTTTCAAAACCTAAAAATTTATATTTGGTTTTGTTATATGAAAAAGGGGGAGATTGTGAAACTAAAATTGATTTTGATATAACAATTTGACTTATGGACTAAAATGCAAAACAATAAATTTTAAGTATTTTTAAAAGTCTCACATTTTAACAAGCCATTTTGAACCAAGCTATATTTCAAGACAAAACATACATAAATGTTCAAATTTCACTAAGTCTTTTCATGTGCTTTCAAGCCAAACTTCAACAAAACGCCGAGGCGTATCGATACCCTTATACGTATCGATACGGTTTTTTAACACTAGAATTTTAATCGTTCATGGCGTACTGATACGGTATAACCCCGTAACGATACGAAATTCATCTAGGCAAGAATTTAAGCTATAGCGTATCGATACGCATTGGAACCGTATCGATAAAGATTTCTTATCAAAATATCATTTTGTTATAGCGTACCGATACGGCACATCAATGTATCGATACGATATGTTGACCTTTGCAAAATCTTTGCATTTAGTTTTCGATCGTTAGCTTGTCAGTTAGTTGGTATCCTAAATTTTAAATGACCGTTGAACTGTATCAATACGCTAAGGGAGCATACCGATACAATTTTTTTTTTATCAAAACCAAACTAAGAATTCCAGTGAGCAATATCCGTATCGATACGCCTAACCGTATCGATACACCCCTTAATACCGTACCAATTCACCCTCGACGTGTATCAATATGCCTTGTTTTTCAATCACAACAACTCTTTCTTGTTTTAGACAAGTATCGATACACCCACGAGCCGTACCAATACGGTAGGTTACTTAGCAGCATTTATTGCGGGAAATTATAGCCCAACGGCTCTATTGATGATCTCAACCACCCAAACGACTAGAAATGAATACAAGGGTATAAAAACAAGTCTCAAATGCACCATCAACAACTATTGAACCTTCAAGCAACATCAAAGCACTCAAATCAAAACTTTGTTCTTTTAGAGCCAAATCTTTGTACCCAACTCCTTTGTGTTCTTCATTGTAATTCCTATTGTGAGTTTGGGAGTGTTTGATTGTAATTGGGTAAACATCATCCTTAGAGAGGAATTTGTAAAGTTTACCAAAACTCTTCTTTGTAAAAGTGAGTGGATTAAGCTTTGGGTAGAAAGCTTAATCAAATTGTAAGGTTTCCTCCTCGTCCAAGAAAAGGGGAAGAATTCAATTAGTGGGTTGTTTGAAAATCCTTAGTGGGAGCTAAGGTAGTGGATGTAGAGTTCGTTAGAGAACTTGAACCACTCTAATTGCCTTGTGTCCAAAATTTTATTCGTCCAATTTACACCCTTAAAATTTTTATCGCCAATTCACCCCCCTCTTGGCCATTTGCAATTGTTTGATCAACTCAACACATACAACCTGCAAAGGGAGAAGCTTGATCTTACAAAGCAATGATGATGACTCCTTCGAGTCCATCTAATTTTTTTTCTCTCTCTTGCTCTTATTTTAATGCCCTTAATTGTTGTGCTTAGTTTTTTTCTATTATTGCATATGTTGTTAATGCTTTGAGGGAAATGCTTGTCTTGAGTTTGGGGGTGTAGGTTCTGCTTCCGAGAGGCATTGTTCTGCGAAGGCATATTAATATCATTGCTATGCAGTTCTGTTCTATACTTGTCAATTTTTTTTACTACACATATTGCCTTAACTTAATGAAGCTTATGCCTCGGCAATGTTCTTCATCAATTGCCTTAGTTTAATTTAATTGTATTTTCTATCTTTGCCATAGATATCTCTCTTCTTACCATAGCTTTGAACTATTTAGAGCCTTTAATTTTAAGATGCATAAGAAAGATAACTTAGGATCATACTATGATATTAGAACTTTAATACACCTTTGTGACTTGTATGATTTCAGGAGTTCTAGTACACTTAGGACATAGACTTGCTTAGAAAGAAAATTTTGGGGTAAAAAGTTAGAGGTGTCTAACAATGGCTCTAGCTTAAAGAAGCCCTAGAGGTGCCTGAAACCGGCTCTAGGCTAATCACTAGAGGTGCCCGAAATTGGCTCTAGTATGTTAGATTGCTTGAAAAAAAACCACGTTAAGTAGGTTAATGCCTAAGTGTTTACTTAGAACCCGAATAATCATCTTGTTCACAATGCATGCACACACTCACAAATTTTATAGTTTGATTCCTAGGAATTCCTAAGACATCCAAAGTCTTAAGGGCCGAGCCTTCTTTGTCATGGTTTGGAAAGAAGAAGGAAAAGTAAGACCAATGGGAATCTTCATGAGAATTAAGGTTTTGGCAATTGATGGCTTGCATTTCTTGAAGATAAGCAATAGTTCGAGTTTGGGGGTGTGATCAGTGCCTAAAAGTCCTATGTTTTCACCTTTTTTACATGGCACTTATGGCTAAACCTACGCCCATTCGAGTGGCATTATGGCCTTATATACATTAATTACACTACCTTTACCTTTGATCCTGATATTTGATTTATTTGATGAAAAGGTACTATTTTAATGCATGTTTGGTACTGTTGAGTGTGTAAAAGTTCTATTATTTACACCCTATTTAACCCATATTTCTGCTGCATTCAAGCATTATTCATTGCATTTAGGTTAGTTTACAGCAAAACATCACAAATATATTAAAAGGCACAGTTTCTACTAAAAATAGCTGTTTTTGCAGGTTGCTGCCGTAGCAGACGGAAAGGGCAGGCGCTGGGCAGTGAAGTAGAAGAGCTGAACTGGATAAGCAGACAAGGAGGACGATGCTGCCATGGATGTTGCCGTGACAGAAGAGGACGACAGCAGTTTTGAGAAGAAGAAGCAAAGTGGACCTCGACAGATAGAGAAAATTCAGCCCGTCTGTCGTGTGAAAACCTTATATTTCTCCAAGCCCCAGATCAGAAGATATCCCAAGCCCAAAGTTCAAGGAGAGAAAATCCCAAGAAACAAGGAGGACGGCTGGAAAGTAGATTCCTTGAAGATTTAGTCTTTATTAGAATCATACTTTTAATTAAAGTTGTAATCCTTGTTAAATTAGATAACTTGAGCCCAAAGCTTATATAAGGGCATATATCTTAACCTAGATGCATAACCGATTACCCTAGCTTCCTTCCCAAACTCTAGTCGTTTTCCTTCCCACAACATGTTCTAAATTCCCCTAGGGCCACGGGTTAGTTTGTAAAGTAGTTGCAAGGGTTGTTTTGTTTTAGGAATTTTCAAGTTCAATAAAATAAACTTCAAGTTCTCTTATTTTGGTTATTAATATCTTGCAAGAGCATCGGGAGAGTATTGTGAGGTTATCTATTTACTTAGCATCGGGATAGTTAAGTATACGAAAGAAATAAGAGCAAGTTCTCTAGTTTATAGTTGAACTATCTCGGGCCTAGGGATAGGACGAGGTTAAGTGACTAAAGAAGAATTCATCGACATCGGTGTTCATCCTTCGATTCACGCCGGGAGGTATCATCAAAGACGTGATCATCGACAGACTTGGACCTAGGGATAGGCCAAGGTACATCTGGGATTCTTGCCAAACTTGAAGTACGGAGTTGAGTGTTTGCTTCCGCGACAATCAACAGACTGCTGCCGCGACAGGTGCTGCCGCGACGGGCGTGACGACAGAACTGGATTTCCTAAACTCTTCAATACCTACACTACTGAGCACTTCAATACCAGCCAATTCTCTCTATCTTGATATCTCTACTCTTTATTCACGTTACTTTATTATTATCGTGACAATTTTCTCAAATATTTTCTTTACTTTCATGCAGTGAATTAAGGTGAAGCTATTAGCCCAATCCCTGTGGAGACGATATCTGATACTTCGTATCACTTTACTACTTGCGTCGTGTATACTTGCACTACCATTGCGATAGACTATTTTACACGCAACAGGTACTTGCGCAGATTTACCCACTACCAGGGCAGAAGATGCCGAGTGAGCAATGAAGAAAAGAAAGATGGTGCAGAAAGAGCTCGAGACAGATCCAAATCAAGCTAAGCCAAAGATGACAGCTTTAACTGAAAGAAGCTGAAGTATGAAGAGGAAGCCTTACGGAGTAGATCCAGTGACAGACTCCTGCCGAGGCATTAGATATTCTCTACTGATGCAATGCACAGACCAACCTACCGGAGGGCAAAGCATGCAAAGTGATAGCCAATTTGAAGAGCATAAAACGCTGAATCTTTCTACATACGCTGCATGCCAATCGGAGCACGAGAAGAAGGTGAAAGCATGAAAGGAATGTTAAAGATGGAATTTGGCCAAAGTGGATAAAGGCATTAAATTTAAAGAAATTCACCTCTTTAATGAAGACAAGTCCAAGTCCAACTTAACTTCCTATCCAAGAAGGACTTTGCCCTACTCCCCGTCCAGCAAGGGATATTTTGCTTAGGGTTAGGAATATTTTTCTTAGTAGTTGTGAGAAAAAAAATTGTACTTTGTTTAAAGTTTTTAATGAAATTTAGTTCATGGTTTGCTTATCTTGGCATTAATCTTATTCTTGCAATCTCATCGAGAGATAATTGTGATGTTATAAATTTGTCTAATATCGAGAGAGTTAGACTCACAAAACGAGTAAGCATGGTTTTCATCCCGAATAGTGGAAGCCAACTCGGCTTAGAGATAAGTTAGAGTTTCAATGGCTAAGAGAAGCGTGAGATTGGTTGGTGTTCATCCTTGGTTCACGTTGAGAGGTATTATCAAAGGCTGCACATCAACATGGTTTCAACTTAAACATAAGGAGGAGCCATCAAAGGACGCTTTGCCGAAGCTTGACATCATCTGCCGACCAGCAAGGGATTGTCGAGGCAGCACATCTTATTGCCACGGTAGGGACGAAGGTCGCTGCCAAGGCAGTTTGTTGTTCATTGTATGTAAAGACCGAGACAAGTCAATTGCTTTCCAAAACTCCTTTTCAGTGCAAGAAGATATTGGAAGGAAGCCATCCCAATCCCTATGGAGACGATACTATAATACTTATCATTATATTACTTGAGATGTGTACAGTTGCACTAATTACGGAGCACCTTTTACATGCAACAAGATGCTCTCGCTCACTTCGTCTCTCTGTAGCATATGTCCTTTAACATTATATGAGTCATACTTAACATAAAGACATGGAATTTCAGAAGCTTTCCTTTAGTCGAAATTATTAGATGGACTCAGCTCACCACGTCATCTATGATCCTAGTTAATAAGATCAATCTATCTCAATTTTTCCGAAGTGAATCTTCACCTCTTTCATACATGTAAATAATGAGTGGGTAATTATATTAAAGTTACTTTGAAATTGATATACCTTATTGGCTAGGACCGCGCATAACGTGATGAGTCGGATCCACATAATAAATTCTCTTCCTTGACGTTATGGCCCTTACCATGTCATTCATTGGCAAGATAGAAGTTTTAGCCTAGAAGTTTTAATTTTAACATGGCATTATGCTTTATAATAATGATAAATATAGTATCCATTTACCTAGTGCATAACATAATACAAATATTTCATTCTCTTTGACTATTAGAAATGAAGCTGGAATAACTCAGTTGGCTAGAGCGTGTGGTTATTAATGAAATAGCGACTTGGAATAGAGACGGTGGAAGGTAGAACGACGACGGAAAATAGAGGAGAAACGATGGTTGGAGCAATGACATAAGAACATGGAGGAGAAACAGTGGAAGGAGTAGCGACAAAGGAACGGTGACACTTTTTGACAATAATATTTCTAAGAGTCTTCATTGGGCTAGATTGAGATAGGCATTTGCAAGACATGGAGACATGGTTGACTCTTTTGTTGCAAAGAAACTAAGCAAAGCAGGTAAAAAAATTCGGTTTTGTCAGATTCTCTAACAGGTCAGACGCAGACAGGACGATTGAAAGGTTGAACGGGTTTAGGCTTTACGGATCCACTATACATGTGAGTTATGCTAAGTACGAAACGACAACATCATTCTGGAGGAAGACTCGCTCAGTGGAGACGAGTGTGAGGGAAAAGAACTTTGATGTAAAAAGTCCAGACGGTAGAGAGGATAAAACAGAAAAAAGAAAAGGAGGAGGCTCAACACAAGGGACTACAAGGGAAGTAGAAGAGAACCCTGCAAAATAGGGAATTGGGTCTCGAAGTGATATGAAAAGGAAAGCAAGAAGGATTCAGGGCCATGTGGAAGAAGAAACCCTATGGAAACTCAACCAAAATTTGATTGGTGTAATGGCAACAGACTGTAGTTCAAACATTGTGAGAGATAGGCTTCATGCGTGGAGTCTAGGAAATGTGGAAGTTAATCGTATGAGGAGCTGCCATTTCCTGCTAAACATTGAAGAGGAAGAGCTTTTGAGACTAATGGAGCAGCAAAACTAGTATCTGCTAAAAGAAGTTTTCCAGGATGTGAGTTATTGGTTGGATTCCTTCCATATACATGAGATACAATATGGGTGGAGGTGTCAGGTGTCCCTTTACATTTCTGGAATTATATTACCTTCATTAAGTTATCCAAATTATGGGGCTCTCTAGTGGCGACGAGGGAAAATCTAAATCAGAGTAATGGTTGTGAGAAAATTGAGTTACTCATAAATGCTAAGCAACAAAATCGAATATAGGAAACAGTTGAAATGGAGGTTGGAAGTCAGGTATTTGAAATCACAGTTATGGAATCGTCCACAAACAAATCTGCATCAGACATTTCCAATGGAGAAGAAGGGAAGAATCAGAATCAAAAACTGGGGGAAGTCAAAGAGGTCAGTTCGTCAGAATCCATAAGCTCTTCGTGGAGGAAAGAGAAAATGGATGCATCGGTTGAAAAGAGGGGTGATTCCGAGGAAGAAATCAATGCGATATTCAAAGGAATGTCTCCAAAGAGATTCGATGCAACAGTTTCAAGGGAAGATAACAGACATTATTATGAAGAGGAATTAATGAGGGGAAGTACAGGCGGACTGGGTAGGCCACGATCAAGAGGTATGGATATGTCCAGCTCCCCTGCTAGTTCAGCAAAGCAGAAAACGAAGCGGGTCGATATAGTGACAAAAGGCCTAGAGAAAAGCCCAACTAACAGAGTTAGTGAAGAATGCTTGGTGATGGGTTTTACCCCTCAGCAATTAAAAACCATAAGCCCAATAGACAAGGAATTAATCCAAGAGAACACATGGTCATGTTTTAGTCGAGAAAAAGAAGGGGCGAGTATAGAAACAACTGAAAAAGAGAAGATCAACTTGTTTCCAGAAGAAAGAAGTTTGAAAGATCAAAGGGAAATCGATATTATCGAGACGAGGACAATTCAGGTAGACGGCCATTGATTTAACGTCTAGAAGTTTGATCAAAACTTCAAAAAGACAAGAGTGAGGAGATATGCACCGCTCAAGGATTTCAAGGATAAAGCCATTTCTGAAAAAGAAAGGAAGAAGAAAGAAAAGGCTCGCAAAAGAAGCAAAAAAAGGGGAAGAATTTGTAAGAGTCCAAACTAGAAGAAAGATCGTCATCAGACTCAAACCTTTAGCCTAGATGGGAATTTGGCACAAGGGAGGCGGTACAAACAATTGAAGTTGGAAAAGAGCTAGTGATTAAGTTCAGGGGAGAAGAAAGGGAATTAATCGAAGATTTACCTAATCTGGAGGAAATTGACAGAGCAATTCAGGCATAGGCGACCACTAGGAGGTTTAAATCTCCAATATTCCGATGAGGATCCTATCTTGAAATATTCGCAGATTGGGGCGGAGGTGAAGGTGTCTGAAGTTAGGCGATTTGTTTAGTTGAAGAAGGTCGAGATGTTGTTCTTACAAGAAACAAAATGGGAAAGAGCGGATTTCAACAAGGTGAAGAGACTATGGTCAGATGATGACTTCGATTTCATAGAAACTCAAGCAGGAGGAAACTCATGTGGCATGTTAACAGTCTGGGATAAACAAAAATTAAAGCTAGAAAGAAAACCGGTGAATTCCAGATTCATAATACTGGAAGGAAAATGGACTAAAAATGGGGAAAGCACAGTATGTATAAATGTATACGCCCCGTGCGAAGTTCAAGCTCAATCCAACCTGTGGAATGAAGTTAAGCAGCTGCAGAAACATTGGAAGAAGGCGTGATTCGTGGGAGGAGATTTCAACGCTGTAAGAAATAGAAGTGAAAGAAGTGGCAACACCAATTACCGTTCAGGTATGGCTGAATTCAATTCTTTCATTGATGATTGTGCTTTGGTTGATGTACCTTTATTGGGGAAAAACTTTACCTGGTTTGGACCAATAAATCGAAGAAGTAAACTGGATAGATTCCTTGTAGATGAAGTTTGGTTTCAGAAAAATTGGATATATGTGTTTGGGGATTGAACAGAACTGTATCTGATCATATTCCAATTCTATTAGCGGCAGATGATATAGAGTGGAGACCTAGGCCTTTTAAGTTGACTAATTCCTGGTTGTCGAAGAAAGATTGCATCAACCTAATTCAAGAAGTCTTGGAGAAGTCAAATCTAAAGAATGGGAACCTCCATGGAAAGCTTAAGAAGGTGAAAGGGGCCCTAAAGAAATAGAATACGGAGCATTGTACAGATTTTAGAAAAAGGGTAGCAGACCTGGAAAGTAAAATCAATTCCCTCGAAGAAGCTGTAAATATATGAGATTTAGATACAAGAAAAATTGGAGGAGCTGAAACTGTATAAGGAACAATTGTGGGATACCTTGAAATCACAAGATGATTTATGGAGACAGTAGTCGAGGATAAATTGGATGCTAAAAGGAGATTTAAACTATGGTTATTTCCAAAGACCAGTGAAGTTTCGCACAAAAAGAAACACAATCAGGGTGACAAACCTGGGACTAAAAGGTGAAACGGATCCAAAGAAACTGAGACAATTCCTCTTCAACCACTTTGTCAATCATTTCAGCTGTTAACCTAGGAATTGGAACGTGGTGTTTGAATTAAACTTTTAGGAGCTATCTATGGTAGAATTATCAGACCTGGAGAAACCATTCACTTTAGAGGAAATTAAGGTCGCGGTGTGGAACTGTGATGACTCTAAATCTCCTGGCCATGATGGCTTTAATGCCTTATTTTTAAGAAATGCTTGAAGCATGTGAAAAAGGATCTATTACGAGCATTCGAAGATTTCCACAGAAGTGGAAAGCTGTAGAACAATATAAATACATCTTTTATAGCCTTGATTCCTAAGAAGTCAAGCCCTGAAAACATCTCGGATCTCAGACCAATTAGTCCAGTGAGCTCAATCTATAAGATATTTGCAAAAGTCCTAGCTGGTCGACTGAGTAGAGTGTTGGAGAAACTAGTTAGTGGCACACAATGTGCGTTCGTGAAAGACTGACAGATTTTCGATGGGGTGCTTGTTGCAAATGAAATAATCCACTTTCTACAAAATGAAGAATCAAACAAGGGCGATATTGTGCTCAAAATGGACTTTACAAAGACCTACGATTATGTCAGATGAAATTTTATCATGATGGTATAAGACAGAATGAGATTTGGTAACCAATGAAAGAGTTGAGTGTTGGAGTGTATATCTACATCAAAGGTTCCAATCCTACTCAATGGCTCACCAACAAATGAATTTAAAATGTTTAGGGGACTGAGACAGGGTGACCCCTTGTCTCATTTTCTGTTTATACTTGTGACTGAAGTGCTACGCCTGTTGTTTGAAAGAGCAACTTAGATTGAGAAAAAAAAGGATCCAAAATTTGTTGCCATGAACAATATAATTGCATCTACAGTTCGCAGACGACACTATTTTTTTTTTAAGACCACGGGAACAAAATTTGGATTATGTAAAAAGGATCCTCTGATGTTTCGAAATCTGCTTAGATTTAAGTATAAACTTCAAAAAGTCGAGCATTATTGGCATAAATGTGGATGCTAATACAATTAATTCTCTTGCAAGTATTTTTTGCTGCTAGACAAACAATCTCCTAATTAAATATTTAGGTATGCCATTAAGAGCAGATCCGAGAAAAGTAAGTACATAAGATATGGTGGTAGAAAGGTGTGTACAGAAACTACCAAGCTGGAAGAGCATAACACTAAGCTTTGCTGGAATAGTAGTGTTGATTAATTCAGTTTTATCAGCCTTACACCTCTACTACATGTCAGTTTTTAAAGCCCCTATATTGGTGGTAGAAAAACTCGATAGAATCAGAAGAAACTTTCTATGGGGAAGTTGGAATGGATCAAAAAAATTGGCTAGAGTAAACTGGGGTAGTATTTGCAAACCAAGAGAGTTGGGAGGTGCGAACCTAAATACAATGAATAGAGCTTTATTAGCTAAATGAAGGTGAAGATTTGTGAAGGAAAAGAAGGCTATGTGGAGAAGAATTATAGCAACAAAATATGGGGAAGATGAAAAAATATGGTCGAGGACTTGCAAGTTGAAATCAAAAGGCTCAACGATATGGAGAAGCATCACAAAAAAACTTCTGAGAAATAAAGTAATCCACTGGATGAGCAATGCAGCATACAAATGGAAACTGGAAGAATGAAAAGCAATTCTGTTCTGGGAAGATTGGTGGACTGGAGACAATTCGCTAAGAACCAAATACAGACTGTGCAACAAAAAAGGTTTTACAATCTCTTCAGCTACTTTTCAGAAAATAGTTTGGTCTTCAACCTTCACAAGGCCCTTGCTAGAAAGTGAAAACGTCGTGTTTGAAATCTGAAAAAGAATGTATTGCGTGAGTCAATAAAAAAGGATATACCAGATAGAATCATCTGATTACATGATAGATCGGGGAGTTTCACAGTAAAGAAATTGACAGAATTGATGGAGAATGTTGAAGTAGATACTACTCATTTTCAGGAAATAGTTTGGTCTTCAACCTTCACAAGGCCCTTGCTAGAAAGTGAAAAGGTCGTGTTTGAAAATTTGAAAAAGAATGTATTGCGTGAGTCAATAAAGAAGGATATACCAGATAGAATCATCTGATTACATGATAGATCACGGAGTTTCACAGTAAAAAATTGACAGAATTGATGGAGAATGTTGAAGTAGATACTACTCATTTTGACTATAACACCATATAGAGAATTAAAGTTCCTCTTAAGGTGAAATCTTTTTTTTTTGGATTTTAAAGATCAATAAAATACCAACCAAGGGTTTCCTGTTAGAGAGAAGCCTAAAACTTGAAAACTTCAAAAAGGAATGCCATTTGTGTGAGCTAAGTGTAAAAACATCAAATTATCTTTTTGTGAAATGTAGGGTAACACAATGCTTTTGGGTTATGTTCTGTAACTGGTGGACTGTGATATGGCCGAAGGTTGAAAGTACTGAAGAATTCTTCAATTTTTGCCCTGATAATCATGGAAGTGGGATAGCAAAAACAATGTGGATCATCTCAGTAGCAGATGTTCTTTAGGGTTTATGGTTGACCCGGAATTAATTTGTTTTCAAGTCTAAAAAAACTTCCTGTGAAGGATATTTTGTTCTTTTCGAAAAATGAGGGCATTCATCTGGATAAAGGCAGTGAACGAAAGCATACGTCTGAATGAGAATAATTGGTGGGTAAACCCAATAAACTACATCATGATAAACAAGTGTAACCTCGATTAGCAAGCTTGGATTCCTCCCATGGAAAGTACTGCAAAATTTAATGTCGATGGTGCCTATAAAGATGGTGTGGGAGGATGTGGTGGAGTCCTTAGAAATGAAGAAAAGGGATGTGATAGCAATGTTTTTAGGACCGGTGATGGATTTGGGATCTGATTACTCGGAACTAACTGCAATAAGCAGAGCCCTGAAAGTTTTTCTGGAAGCAGGCGTTAAGTACAAATTTGAGCTGGAAATTGAATCGGACTCACATGTTGTCTTAAATTGGATTGCATCTCCGTTGGTAAGACCATGGCACTGGTAGGATTTGTTTGATGAACTATATTTGTTATCTAGGGACATCGCAACGGTGAAGAACTCTTATGTTCCTAGAAGCCTTAACTCGATGGCGGATTATCTAACAAAAGAAGTAATGCAAAGGAGTAGCTTTTTCAAAGCTTGGTGGTAATGGACCTCAATATGTAATAAGTACCTAGTTGAGTAGTACTCGTTTTCCCATCTAGGTCTAGGGGAGTTTTTAAGGAGGCTCTCAACTAGGGTTTTCCTAATAAAATAAGAATTGTTGAGCAGAAAAAAATTCTCTTTGACTATTGGCCTGTTCATTAACGGGAATTTGCCTCATAATAGAATATATGGGATATATGGAGAGATTTTCAAAAATGACAAGCTCTTTTATAACAACCATTGACTAGTAAATAGTTGAAAACATGGACTGTTTGAGTCGTTGAACTCCTTTAATCAGAACATAAATTGTCTTAACAAGGCATACCGAGTCCCAACAATAATTTTCGGATTGTTCAATCCTCAACACACACACTTTCAGACATGGCTCAAGTGAAGCTGCTTGCAACATGGCCGAGTCCTTTCTATTATATAGTTGTTTGGGCCTTGAAATTGAAAGGTATAGCATATGATCTTGTAGAAGAAGATCTGACCAGCAAAAGTCCCCTACTTCTCCGACATAATCCTGTTCACAAGAAGATACCAGTATTCTTACATGGCGGAAAGTCAATTTGTGAGTCTATGATTATCTTGAATATATCGAAGAGTTTTGGCCACACAATTCCTTGCTTCCAACTGATCCCTATGATAGAGCAATCGCCCGTTTCTGGATTAAATTTGCCGACGAAAAGGTAAACCCTTCGGCTTTACTCGTGGCTTCCAACTTGGTCATGGTATATTGTGTTTTTGACAAACTTAGTCCTTTTACGATGATATATCATTTCTAATACTCTATTTTTAGATTTATGAATTTTCAGTCTTACAAAAAAAAGTCAAAATATATGTCTCCTCATCACATGTGCTGACATAAATAAATCATGTCAAATTATATATTTGAAAGAATATATGAAAAGTAAACTGTCTTCAAAATTAAAAATACATATTTCGAACTAGAAATGATTAAATTAGTGACTAAATCCGTTAAAATCACATAATATATGGAGACATTTTATACAATTTATCCCTGCATCCTAATTTCTTACAGGTTTCGGCAATATGGATGGTTTTTAGAACCAGTGGTGAAGAACAAAAGAAGGCTGTTCAGGATAGCCTGGAAATTCTACAAGACATTGAAGAACATGCGCTTGGAGAGAAAACATTCATTGGGGGAGATCAGATAGACATGGTGGATATAGCTTTTGGTCAACTTAGCCACTGGTTACAAATGATTGAAGATGTAACAGGCGTGAAATTACTCCAACCTACCAAGTTCCCTCATTTACAAAGATGGATCAATAATTTCAAACAGGTTCCGGTAATCAAAGAAAACCTCCCTGACTACCAACACATGTTTGCTTTCTTCAAGGGTCGTAGGGAAATGCTACTTTCAGCCATGTTAAACTAAGGACTAGGGATTTAAGTAGCTGTTCCAGACATACTATAAGGCATAAGCTACTGCAGTCATTGCGAGTATTGTGGTCATAAATTTTTCAAAAGACATGGCGGACATAATAGTTTCGGGTATCGTAGTTTTGAATAGTGCTAAAACCGCTATATAATAGCCACAATTGCAGTTGCAGACCGCTATTTAAATCTCTACCGAAGACAATTGGTTGGTTTTATTAATCAATTCGGTCAATATTAATTACGGGCGGCTAGAGTTAGTTGGGTCTTACTTGTTATCAGAGGACGAATCTTGAATTCATCTTCATATCACTTTGTTTCAGTTATTTAAAATCAATGTTATCATTTTGTGTTTACATTTAGCTCTCTAAATCATAAAATTATCGTTTGCCTTACCTCTTCGTTATCCGGCCACCTACACATCATTGGATTCACATCCATTGCTTTGTCTTTTTTCTCATGTTGTTTTTTCCTAGGAAAATAACATGCGGAAATTATATCAGAGGCACAAGATTTGGTGCAGTAAACCAAGTTTGAACAAACGAGTCATTGTTCAAATTTTTTTTACTCGGCAAAAAGATTTTATTGAAGGTAAAGTCATAAACGCCTGCAAACCTATTGCTAAACTATAAAAGCTGTCAGTCACCCCGACCATTCTAATATTGCATCTATAAAACTAAAGACATCACACATTCTCTAACACCTACAAGAATCAGCAAGCACCAAACTGCCTATGTTTATAACAAGCCATATCGATCCAACACCGTGACATCATAAAAAACGCACAACTAGAATCCACCATCTAAAACAACAACAAAACTTACCACTAAGATATCTAGACTGTTCATTCTTGTCTATGCAAGATGATCTTCCAAGCCATTATGGTTCCTCGAAACATAACATAATTGTACCAGTCCAATAAAACGAGATAACTTAATCATATCATCAAAGACAGACCACCAACTCCAAGGACTAAGAAGCGCAATGTCAACCCAATTTGTAACACCCTCGACTCGGTCTAACCGTTTACCGAACCGAACGAGTCACATAAGGAATATTGAAGTAAATCGGTGAAGACTCACCTCAATAAATAACCCTATTTTTTGTTTTTATCTTGTCTAGATGCTCATTAACATCCTATGTAATTCTCACTCGCAACGTAAGAAACTTCGGTGCAAACTCACAACGATTTGACACTCAATTGTTTATAAAAAAGTTAGGAACCAATTTGTAATTTTAACAAATTATAAGGACTTCAACCAAATTAAAGTTATCGATAGTCAATTAGTCAAGTTCATGTCCACGTGTCAATTTACAACTTCTTTCAATCATCCAAACTCATTCAATTGAACATCCAAAAATTCAGTGACCAAGACGGAAGAAAACATAACATCAAAAAGCCTTAATTAACCTACTTAACCGCCAAGCGTATCAATACACTTCAGCCCACATCGATACGCCATTATCTCGTCAATTTCTCGGATTTTTAGTAGCACGAAAGGGTATCGATAAGGCCTCGGGTACTGGTACGGTTTCTCATTTTGCCCTTTATACTTATCGATATGATCTACATTGTACCGATACATTATGCCTGATTTGGCTATATTGTACCAATACGATAGCCCGCGTATTAATACCCCTTGGCCTGTAGTGTCGCATTTTGTTGGTTTTACAAGTCAAAACATATCAAATATCAATCCAACATGTTAACAAAGCATAAGCAATAACTTAGGTCATGATTCTAAAGGCAAATAACACCAAGACATGCTTTCAACATCAACACAACATATTTAGCAGTCTATAGGCATGCTCCCTAAGCATAATAGCCATTTAAGTACCAAAATACAAACCAAACAAAATACCAGCAATTAAAGACCATTTACAAGTCTATTAAGGCATTACAAACTTGTGCCAGACCAGGGAGTTCACTACATACGCTCCTAAATTATCAAGGTATCCTCCCATTGCCAACTTATTATTATTGATTCGTTTAAAAACCATACTTGAGCTATGAGCGACGCTTGGACTTCTTCACTTGCTATCTTGATGCCCGTTCAATCTACTTTTCTGCATTGTGGTAGAAAGAGAGCGTAAGTATATTAGCTTAGTGAGGAATGCTCTAATCAAAACCAGCAATGCATTTTAAAACTATTTCTCAAATAAAAATCTCTTACACATCATGCTCATTTATCCCATGCTTTAAAAATATTTAACTTTAAAACACTTGTGTCATTTGGCTCATGCATTGATCCCAATGCAAAACTGAAAATAGGCTTCACATGCTTTAACTTACAAAACATGCTACAAAATAAAATCTCATGTATAATGCTCATCATACAAAACCATTTAACTCAATGATACATGTAATCTCATATATTGACATTCAAGTGACCCAGAGGGCTACACTCTATCCCAAAACACATGGTGAGGTTGTTCCCACCATAAACTAACTCGGATATGCATATACACCTTATTGCGTGGTTGTCCCCTCCATAAGAAGGGCAGAACACTTGGTGTGGCTGTTCCCACCTTAATACTCGTGAAGATGTGGTTGTTCCCATCTTATGGCACACATGATGCGGCTGTACTCATCATGTTTTATCACATGTGTGTACAAATTATGCTTACATTTAATAGTGCACTCTCATCCTATTGGTCGACCAATTATATTTGATGGTATCAAGTCTCATCACTTTGCCAATATACACTTTTAAACCATGTTACCTCACTTTTTTTTCATATGCATCATTCAACCCAATTTCTATCAAAGTATCACAAATATATTAAACCAAGTATTTAGGCATTATCTCAAACATGTTGCGTACCACTTTCTAAAAAAATGTATTATCAAAACATAAACATATGTAACATTTTCAACTTCCAAAACATGCATATAATGGTAGGCAAAACAATTCTATCTTCAAAGCATGAGCATGAATTTAATAAAACCATAGAAACAAAAAACCGAGAGCGAAATCTTCTATACTTTCTTCTGAACTTATATTAGTGTTTCAAGCTTAATATAAACCCCAAACCTTGTTTTCAAACCTTTGAAAAGATTTAAAACCAGCTCCACTCACCGACAACACCTCGCTTGCTTTGCCAAGGCGAAATCAAGCTTCTGAATCAACCACAACTCCTTTCGAAGCTAACAAAACATCATCCCCTACTTCTAACCAAAGGAAAACAGAGGATTAATGCACAACCTTGCATCAGAATCTCTAGCAACATGAAACTACATCATCCTCTATCAATAACTAAGCTTTCGCTACCCGAAAACTATGGAAAACACCTTTCTAACAAATCTCCAGCCATTACCCAACGAGATTAACATAGAAAAAAACATTAATTCACATCTAAAAATGCCTTCTCAGTACCAAAGAACCTCCAACAACCAAACAACCACACTATCAAGCCAAAAACTGAAAGATTCCAACCTAAAAATCAACCAACTCATTTAGTTTCGAGTTTCCTAAATTAAAATCACTTAATCAACATTTCAATACATCATAATCATGATATAATCTCATTATAAACCCAGCAAAATAGATTCAAAACAATGATTTTTTGATTTAATCAATTAAACATCATTTAAACCAATTTTCCATAATTGTATCATCAAAACCCAATAGAAAACACTCATAAAAGATCATGAACTTGAGAATTTTAGTAAAGAACCTTTCATTAGAGGAGGAGAATGAAACCTTACCTCTAATGATGACTTTTCCCTTCAATTGTAAGGATTTATATGAGGAAACAAAGTTAAAATCATAAGATTTTGATAGGAAAATATTAGGAAATCATTTGATGTTAAAAGATAAATCAAATCAAGTGTTTACCTCAAATCTTTGAAGCAGAAACTGATGTTTGGCTGGATAGAATTTGAGAGAAATTGATTGGGAGAAAAACTAGTTACGTATAATAAATTTTAAAAGATTCAAAGGGAAAAAATGACCCATTAAAGGGAAAAAATCTGAATTAGAATTTGGATCAATATGTCCTTAAAGATTCAAAGTTCTGATCTTTTTCGATTTAGTCACTAAATTAGTTTTACGATCTTTACATTTTTGTCACCAATTCCCAAAATGTCAAACCTCCAAAATCCATTTTCCAAAATTGATCTCACCAAAATCATATATATATATATATATAATTAATGATTTTTAAACATTTTCTCATACTTAACCAACCTCATAAACCCTTTAAGATTATTAAATCTCGAAACTAGTGTAAGTTGTTCGAACCGGTTCTCCCGAACCATCTAGCCTAAACCCGACTAACTCCTAGGCCAAAAATCGAGGCATTACAACTCTCCCTCACTAAAGAAATTTCGTCCTCAAAATTTACCTGGTGGAAAAAGATAAGGAAACTGCTTCTTCATGTCATCCTTCCTTTCCCACGCAGCTTGCTCGACACCTCGGTCTTGACACAACACCTTAACCAACTTTATGGTTTTCCCACGAAGAACCTTGTTGTCCACATGGAATATCATAACCGGTCCCTCATCATAGGTTGAATTTGGATTCAACTCGACTTCTTCAATAGGCATAACATGTGACGGCTCCGATTTATACTTCCAAAGCATGGATACATGGAAGATATCATGTATATTTTCTAACTCAAGCGGTAACCTCAACCGACAAGCCACCGGTCCAACGCGCTCAAGCACCTCATTTGGTCCTATAAACCCCAGACTTAATTTGCCTTTCCGACCAAATCTCATCATTTTTTTCCAAGGTGAAACTTTCAAAAACACATTGTCACCAACTTCATATTCAATCTCTTTACGCTTCAAATCCGCGTAAGACTTTTGATGATCCAAAGCTGCCTTCAACCGATCAAAAACAAGCTTGATAGCTATTATTATAAGCAAACTCCACCAAAGGCAACTGTTTCTCCCAAGAACCTTGGAAATGTATAACACAGCACCGCAACATGTCCTCAAGCACTTGGATAACTTGCTCAGACTGACCATCCGTTTGAAGATGATATGAGGTACTGAAACTGAGCAGTGTACCCAAAGATATATGCAAACACTTCCAAAACCTCGATGTAAACCTCAGATCTCTATATGAAACTATAGATTTAGGCAATTCATTTATCCTCACAACTTCTGCAATGTAGAACTCTACCAACTTATCCAACGTATACGTAGTATACATAGCTATGAAATGTGCACACTTTGTAAGACGGTCTACAATAACCCAAAAAAAGTTCTTATTTGATGGGGTCAAAGGCAAACCCGAAATGAAATCCATCGTAATCATCTCCCATTTTCATTTCGGTATCTTCAAATGTTGCAATAGCCCAGAAGGAAACTGATGCTCAGCTTTCACGCGCTGACAAAACATACACTTACTCAAAAAATCAGCAACATCCTTCTTCAACCTAACCCAATAGTACTCATCCTTCAATCCACAATACATCTTAGTACTACCAGGATGCATAGCAAAAGGACTACTATGTGCCTCTGTCAGAATAGTGCGCCTCAACTTAACATCATCCGGCACAACTATTCGACTCTTAAAACACAAAACACCATCATCATTAAAACAAAATTTCGTCGAATTACCATTCGCTATGTCATGAACATGTGGTACCAACGAATCATCAAGCAACTGCTTCTCTTAATCAACTGAACCAAGAAAGGTTTCACTTGCAACTCAGCTATCAATCCACCATCATGCGACAAATTCAATCGTTCAAACATGGCTCTCAACTCCACAACTACCTTCCTACTCAAAGCCTCAGTCACAACATTGGCCTTACCAGGGTGATACTCTATCATCAAGTCGTAATCCTTAAGCAAATCCAACCATCTTCGTTGCTTAAGATTCAACTCTTTTTGAGACATTAAATACTTTAAACTTTATGATCCATATACACCACACACTTTTCTCCATAAAGGTATTTTCTCCAAATCTTCAACGCAAACACCACAACAGCCAACCCAATATCATGCGTAGGATAATTGCGCTCATGCACCATCTATTGCCTAGATGCATACGCCACAACTCTTCTGTCTTGCATCAACACACACCCTAATACCACATAGGATACATCACAAAAATCACAAACTCTTTACCAGATTCATGTTGAATCAAGATCGAAGCTCGTGTCAAAGCTTCCTTCAACTTCTCAAAAGCTTGTTGTCGCATCTCCGTCCACTCGAACTTAACATCCTTTTGCAACAACTTTGTCAAAGGAGAAGCAACCTTAGAAAAACCATCCATAAAACGTCGATAATAACCCACTAACCCCAAGAAATTATCAACCTCCGATATTGATTTAGGTTTTTTCCAATTCACAACCACCTAAACTTTTTGCGAATCCACACGAATTCCTTCTGCCAACACAACATGACCAAGGAACACCACTTCCTTAATCCAAAATTCACACTCGCTCAACTTAGCATATAATTGTTTGTCCAACAAGGTCTGCAACACAATCCGCAAATGTCTATCATGATCCTCCTCAGTACGTGAATACACAAGGATATCATCTATAAACACAACCACAGATTGATCCAAGAACTCATGGAACGCTCAATTCATCATGTCCATAAAAGCTACAGGCGCATTTGTCAACCCAAAAAACATCACCAAAAACTCATAATGTCTGTAACGAGTACAAAACGTTGTTTACGACACATCTCTATCCTTCACCTTCAACTTCAACTAATAATATCCCGATCTCAAATCAATATTGGAAAACACTGTTAAACCACGGAATTTATCGAATAGGTCGTCAATTCACGACAAAGAATACTTGTTCTTTATTGTCAACTTGTTCAATTGCCAATAATTGATGCACATTCTAATAGTTCCATCTTGCTTTTTTCAAAAACAACATTGGCGCTCTCTATGACGACACACTAGGCCTAATAAAACCACTGTCTAACAACTCCTGAAGCTGTGTCTTCAATTCCTTCAATTTTTTAGGTGCCATACGATACGGAGCAATAGACACCAGAGTCGTATCCGTATACGTCTCGATACAAAACTCTACCTATTTATCCGGCGGCAACCCAGGAAACTCTTTTGGAAATACCCCTAGAAAATCGCAAACATTCCAGATATCTTGGGGGACGTACTTCCTTCATATTTGGATTTATAACATACTCCAAGTATGCTTGACATCCTCCATACATCAACTTCTGCGCTTCCACTGTCAAAACAACATTAGACACAAACTTGACATTCTTGCCTACCATTACAACTTCATAATCATCGGCAAGCTTCAATGAAATACGCTTGGTTTCACAATCTACCACAGCCCTATGCTTGGTTAACTAATCCATACCAAGAATAACATCAAAACCATAAAAAGGTAATTCCATCATATAAACTGCAAATACATGTCCTTGAACCATCAACAGGAATCTCCTATACAACTTCCTAACAACAACTATCTCACCAAAAGAACTCGTCACATGCATACCCACACCTAACAACTCAACTGGTATGTCAAGCAACTTTACATGATCACTTAAAATATATGAATGTGTGGAACCAGAATCAATCAAAGAACGTAGTGACAAGAATTGCAAAGTAAAGGTACATGCAATCACATATGTGTCGCTCCTTCCCTCACGATGTGCATACACCTTAGCTGGTTCACCTCCCTCATGCTAAACTACCACAACATGAGAAACATTCCTCTGACCATCCTCCCTACGCTGAAAGTTACCTCGGTCGCGCTCACGGCTCCTCTAAGGCTCAACAGCATGCACCAATGTCTGTCTAGCTTGCTGAGGACAATCATGCTTCATAAGACCCTGTGAAACACAACCCCAACAAGCATTAGGATTACCCCAGCACTCTCTTCAGGATGACGCCTCTCACAACGAGTATATTCAGGCAAACGAAACCACCCATTATGGCCCTACTGTCCGCGACCCACATTACCGCCACTACTACGCCTCTGATCTGGATAAAACTTCTTATCATGCTACCTCTAGTAACGATCTCTTCCTCCATTAAACTCAGCAACCCTCTTGCGGGAACTAGAATTCCCCGCACGATAAGGCAAACCCAAGCTCTTCTCAATATCCTTAGCATGAGCGACCAAGACATCGAAATCCGTATACTCCGTAGCTAACATAAAAGTCCTTACATCCTTCACCAAGCCGTACCGGAAACGATCACATCTCTTCTATTCGTTGGGAACCAATTTAGGGCATACTGGCTCAATCGAACAAATTGTACTGCAAACTCTGAAACATACATATTCCCTTGCATCAAGGTCATAAACTATTGCTTCTTCTCATTTTGATAACGAACACGTAAATATTTCTTCTGGAAAGCATTCCTGAAGAACTCCCATGTCACCTCCGGGGGTTCTGTCCCCGCAATACTGGTAGTCCACCATGAATCGGTGCACTCCATCTGACCAAGAATCCTCTGAGTGCTCTCAAACCATGCCTCAGAACCTTCCAGAGACAAACCTCTAAACTCGGTGCCACCTAGACTGCGTAGATGCTCCAAAGGTAAACTAGCATTGACCGCAGGTTGTGGCACAACAACACGTATACCCGCTACAGCAGACTGAAAAACTCCAGCTATGGTCTAAATCAATGGTGTCATATTACCGACAAGCTGACCCTATGCTGACTGAGGTTCAACACCTCTCGCACCATCTCTAGCTTCGACTCTACCACTAGAATGAGGAGGAGGTGGTGGAAATTCCCCATTACCCTCTTTTTCCACAATATCATGCACAATGTCTCTAAGCTCTCGTCTCAATCCCATTGCGAAAATAGTATAAACCTCTACCATATAAATGTAATAATAAAAATAGTAAGGTCAGCCAGAAGCAAGAATCCAAGACGCTCAAGTTTAAAACAAAATCTTTTTATATCAATAGTAATATAGCAATGGGTACCCCCAATATCTCTCCATAAATCATCACATAGCAATTCATACAACATGTTATCGATCACCATACACTACACACAATATATCAACGATTTAAAACATATCATAAGCAATCACTGTGCATAACTAAACATCAAGAAATTATTTAAACATTAATAATACCACATCTTACCTCTCAATTTTTTGTCAACCTGGCTCTGATACCAACAAATGTAACCCCCTTGACCCGCTCTAACCGTTTACCGAACAGAACGGGTCACACACGAAATATTGAAGTAAATCGGTGAAGACTTACCTCAATAAACGACCTAGTTTTTTGTTTTATCTTGTCTAGATGCTCATTAACAACATATGTGATTCTAACTTGCAACAAAAGAAACTCCAATGCAAACTCACAACGATTTGGCATACAATTTCTTATAAACAAAGGTTAGGGACCAATTTGTAATTATAAAAAATTACAAGGACTTTGACCAAATTAAAGTTACCGATAGTCAATTAGTCAGGTTTCATGTCCATATGTCAATTTACAACATCTTTCAATCATCCAAACTCATTCAATTGAACATCCAAATATTCAGTGACCAAAATGGAAGAAAACAGAACATCAAAAGCCTTAATTAACCAACTTAAGAGCCATGTGTATCGATACATTTCAGCCCGTAACGGTATGCCATTATCTCGTCAATTTCTCAGTTTTCCAGTAGCACAAATGGGTATTGATACGGCCTCGTGTATCGGTACGGTTTCTCATTTTGTCCTTTATCTGTATCGATACATTTTGCTGGTTTTACAAGGCAATACATAACAAATATCAATCCAACATGTTAATAAAGCATAAGCAATCGATTGGGCCATGGTTTTAAAGGCAAACAACATCAAGGTATGCTTCCAACATTGTTGAGTTGATCAAACAATTGCAAATGGCCAAGAGGGGTTGAATTGGCAATTAAAATTTTTGTGGGAAGAATGAGTGAAAAATAAAATTGACACAAGTAGTTAGAGTGGTTCATGTTCTCCAAATGAACTCTACATCCACTACCTTAGTTCCCACTAAGGATTTTCAACCAATTCACTACTTGAATTCTTCCCCTTTTCTTGGATGAGGAGGTAACCTTACAAATTCGATTAAGCTTTCTACCCAAAGCTTAATCCACTCAAATTACAAAGAGAAGTTGTGGTAAACTCAAATGATTCCTCTCAAAGGATAATTGTCTACCCAATTACAATTTTAATCACCCCAAACTCACAATACAAAATGACAATTGAAAAACACAAGAGTTGGGTACAAGAATTTGACTTTGAATAGCTCAAGGGTTTGGATTTTTGCTTTGATGATGCTTGTGGGTTGAATATTGGTTGCTGACCTTCAAAGGACTTCAATTTATATCTCCTCTATTAATTCTAGCCGTTTGGGTGGTTGGGAACATGAATAGAGCCGTTGGAACCCTCTCTCACCACCATAAGTGCACTTTTGCAGCTACCCGTTTCGGAACGCGGGGACCTGTTTCGAAACAGACCAAAATAGAAAGAGCCGTTGGGGTTGCATTTAAGAGCCCATTTCGAAACGTATTGAAACCGTTTCGAAACACTTTTGCTACTGTCAAGGGTCATTTCGAAACAGGTTGAGCCCATTTCGAAACACCCTAACGGTTTCTGAAAATTCAATTAAAAATATTGCAACAGTCATAATTTTCAAATCAAAATGAAGAACCGTTTCGAAATGCTTGAAGTCGTTTCGATACGGGTTCATATGTTCTAAAGCCGTTCTGATATGCGTTTTGGAACAGGGGTCGACAGTGGTGAAATCGTTTCGAAACACCTTAGGCTGTTTCGAAACACCTTAGGCTGTTTCGAAACATGGACTTGAAAAACACTGTTTCGGCTTTAAAACACTTAGAAAATATTTGAAAACTTTAGTTTTTAACTTTGGCATTTTCTTAAAATCATATGGGGATGTTTGAGGACTTAAAAATTCGTTTTGACATTTTCGATTTAGTCCTTAGGTTTTTAGTTATAGCAAAATTAAAATATCGGTTTCACAATCTCCCCCTTTTTGATATAACAAAACCAAAGTTAGAATTTTTAAGAGTTTTGAAAATTTTGAACATATTCTAACTCCCCCTTAATTTAAGATAGGTTTTTAAAGTTTTAACTTTGAAAAGCTTTAAAACTTAAAAACACTTTAACCATTTAAAAACGAATTTTTGTTTTGGCTCTTAAATTTCTTCTCCCCCTTTTTGTTAGATCAAAAATAATAAATAAGGCTCATAGATAAGACAAAGGATTAGTACCAAAAGTAATAAGCAACAATAATATCAATCCATAAAATTAAAATATCCAAAGCATAAACCAACATTAAGTTCAAAATATAATCCCAAATAAAAGATCAAAAGCATAGGTTCCTAAAACATAATGAAACATAAAGATGCAAACTTAAAACTAAAATGCATAGATAATATGATATGATATGATATGAATCCTAGGCCTCGTCACCACCATCATCATCATCCGAAGTCTCATCATCGCTCTTGACTTGAGAACGGCGAAACTTCGTCCATTGGCCATAAAGAGTAGAGAAGGACAAATCCAAGTTCGAGTGGGAAGACTCAAGAGATAGGAGGTGATCCTCGACACTTTGCAAGCGAGTGTTGATGGCACCAAAACCCGAAGCTATGTTAGTATCCATAGCATTGAACCGTTCGGTAATGAGAGACATAAGAGTTTCATTGTTTCCAACTTGAGCTTGAGGTTCAACGGGAGGAGGAGGAGGAGGTGCTTCTCTATCAACACGTTCCCAAACATTGTTCACATAGTGGAAACCGGACTTGCAAAGAGAAGACTCACCAATCTTGGACTTGCGAGGTTCCGGGGAGTCGTAGGTGCAATCGAGACCAATCATGCTAAAGATGTGGCTTAAGATCGTGCCATAAGTAAAGGATTTCAATCCATCAGTGTCAATAAGCTTAACATTATTAACCATCTCAGCAAATATGATCTTAGCAACATTAGGGCGCTCACCACGACGGAAACATTCAAGCCAAAAGTAATCAACTTGACGAATATGAGAGTATTTACCTCCGGAGGGGCGAAGGAACCATGAAACCATCAAGTGAAGAAAACAATTGTGCGCATCCAAGGAAAGTACTTGACCGGTGTTAGTGCCAAAGTGACATTCATTCTCAATTCCTTCATCTTTAAGGGAAAAAGTGGACTCCAAGAGAGCAACATTAACAATAAACTTTTTACCCAACATAAAAGATTCAATCCCTACAACCTCGGTATTTGTTTCATCATTAATAAGACGAGCATTAGAGTAAAGATTAGTACCATATGTTTGTAACGAATGTCCGGGATGCTCAACAAAGGAAGAAGATCCCATTCGCTCAAACGCTCGAGGTAACGGAAAAGGAAGCGCTCGGAGTTAAGGAATTCGAGATCAATGACGCGCTCACGACGAACTTTGAAGTCTTGGACATATTTGAAACGAGCTTGCATCTCTGGAGTTCGAAGGGATTTTTTAAAGGGCTGAGCGAGATTCGGACGCATGCTCTAATCACCGGTTTGAACGGACTTATGCTTTTTGCTAGCATGTTCCGACATCCTAAAAACATTAAGCAAGCATATTTTAAAAATTAAGTGTATGCATAGATTTTAAAATTCAATCCAATAATAAATCCCACTTAGGTTTTTTAAAAAAATTTAAAACAAAGAAAAATTAAAAAAAACATTAAAAGAAAAATACGAGTGAAAATTTTTATATTCGAATCAAAAAATTTAAGATATTAAATTTTTTTACAAGATATGGAAAACCCAAGCATAAAAACATATAATCTATACAAAAATAAAATTTTCTAACCTAAGATTCGAACATAAATTGGAAGAAAAAGAAAAAGAAGAAAAATACCTTAGTTTGGGAATTTGGATGAATGAATGAAAATTCTTGCACAATGTTGATGAAACTTGCTTAGACTAGAGTTTTAGAGAAAAACCCCTCAAGATTTGGTGAAAAACAAAGAGGTTTAGAGGGTTTTTATAGGGAGAAAGTCAGTTTAGGGTTTTTAGGGTTTTGAAGTGTTTTAATTTAAAGTGAATTTTAACATAAAAAACTCTACTTAAAGCTGTCCGTGAAACCGTTTCGGAACAATCTTGACCGTTTCGAAACGCGAGCACGAGGGTTTGACCATTTTTAGAATTTCAACTGACCGTTTCGATACGGTGTTGACCGTATCGAAGCCTCGTTGACTCGTATCGGAACTCGTTTCGATACACCCCTTGGCAGTAGCAAAAACGTTTCGAAACTCTTTTAAGGCGTTTCGAAACGCCCTTCTCTCAGGCATGATTTTAAGGCATCCGTATCGAAACAGGTTGACCCGTTTCGATACACCTGGGCCTGGAAGTGCAGATGAGGCTCTAAAAGTGCAGAAAATTGAGTTTTTCTAAGGCCTAACTTGCATGAATGACATGAATATTGAGCAGGCAAAACATATGCAAACATAAACATACTCCCCTAGCTATAAGCATGGATAAAATTAGGAGTCAAAACACATAAACATGGTATTTCACAAGATCAAGCAATTTTAAGCACAAAAGAGGTCCTAAAAGGTCAAGATAGACTAGCTAGACCTAACTCTCTCCTAAGGGACCAAAAACGCTCTTTATCTAACAGTTTTGTAAATATATCCGCTAATTGGTTTAAGGTGTCAACATATTCTATAACAACATCATTTTTTAAAACATGATCCCTAATGAAATGATGTCTAATTTTTATGTGTTTAGTTCTAGAGTGTTGGATGGGATTCTTAGTGAGACAAATGGCACTAGTGTTGTCACACTTAAGGGGTATGGTTTCTACCTCAACACCATAATCTAAGAGTTGTTGCTTCATCCAAAGGACTTGAGCACAACAACTCTCTAAGGATATGTACTCCGCTTCGGTGGTAGATAAGGATGAAGGCTAAAGGAAGAATCTTTAGGATACCAAAGGCCTAAAGTAGGTGTGTCTCTAAGATATCTAAAAATTCTCTTAATGGCAACTAAGTGTGATTCTCTAGGACTAGCTTGAAACCTAGCACACAAGCAAACACTAAACATAATATCTGATCTACTTGCGGTAAGGTAAAGCAAAGAACCTATCATGGATCTATAAAGCTTAGAATCGACACACTTACCTCCTTCATCTTTGTCAAGCTTTATGGAAGAACTCATAGGAGTGGCTTGAGGTTTTGCATTCTCCAAGCCAAACTTTTTGAGCATATCATTCACGTACTTAGCTTGATTTATGAAGGTGTCATCTTTCCTTCGTTTGATTTGGAGTCCCAAAAAGAATGAGAGCTTCCCCATCATGCTCATCTCGAACTCACCTTGCATTAGCTTAGAAAATTCTTTACAATAACACTCATTAGTAGAACCAAAAATGATATCATCAACATAAATTTGAACTACTAAGATGTCATTGTTATATCTTTTTATGAAGAGTGTAGTATCCACCTTTCCCTTTTCAAAACCCTTTTCAATTAAGAAATTTGAAAGTCTCTCATACCAAGCTCTAGGAGCTTGTTTTAAACCATAGAGAGCTTTTGTAAGTTTAAACACATGGTTTGGAAATTTTGAATCCTCAAAGCCCGATGGTTGTTCAACATACACTTCTTCATTTATAAAACCATTTAAAAAGGCACTTTTCACATCCATTTGAAAACGCTTGAAACTATGATAACATGAAAATGCAAGCAACATCCTAATAGCTTCCCTTCTAGCTACGAGTGCATAAGTCTCATCAAAATCAATTCCCTCTTCTTGGGTATAGCCTTGAGGAACAAGCCTAGCCTTGTTTCTCACTATATTACCACTTTCATCTAATTTATTTCTAAAAACCCATTTTGTACCTATAGTAGATTGATTATTAGGCCTTTCAACTAATGTACATACTCTACTTCTCTCAAATTGATTTAATTCCTCTTGCATGGCCAAAATCCAAAAATCATCTTTTAAAGTTTCTTTAATATTTTTAGGCTCAATGCATGAAAGAAATGCAACATGATTCATTAATTTGAGAGAGGATCTAGTAGTTACCCCCTTGGATGGATCACCCAAGATTTCACCACCTTTGACATAGTTTAACTCCCTTGGGTAAGACACCTCCCTTTCCTCAAGAGCCAAGTCCTTCAAGGCTTCAAGAGGTGGATCTTGTGTATCCTCATCTTTAGTTGGAACCTCATCCACCTTTGACGTTTGTCCTCCATCAATGGCATCAAGGATTCCTACATCATCATCATCACAAGATTCCTTCCTCGGAAGGAGGTTATCATCGAAAACAACATGTATAGACTCTTCAACTACTAGAGTTCTTTTATTAAATACACGATAGGCTTTAGAGTTTAAAGAGTACCCTAAGAAAATAGCTTCATCACTTTTAGCATCAAATTTACCTAAGTTTTCTTTACCATTATTCAAAACAAAACACTTGCAACCAAAAGGATGAAAATAGCTAATGTTAGGCTTCTTAGATTTTAAAATCTCATAAGGTGTTTTCTTCAAAATTGGCCTAATCATTACTCGATTTATAATATAGCAAGCGATATTTGTGGCTTCCGCCCAAAAATATTTAGGTAAATTATTTTCGCAAAGCATGGTTCTAGCCATTTCTTCTAAAGTTCGATTTTTCCTCTCAACTACCCCATTTTGTTGAGGAGTGCGAGGTGCGGAAAAATTGTGGCTAATCTCATTTTCATTTAGAAACTCATCGAAACCTAGATTTTGAAATTCAGTTCCATGATCACTTCTAATGTGAGAAATTTTAAGTTCAAGATCATTTTGAGTTATTTTAGAAAATGTGATGAATTTTTTCTAAAGCCTCATCCTTTGTACTTAAGAATAGAACCCAAGTAAACCTAGAATAGTCATCTACAAGCACAAAAGCATATGATTTTCCACCCAAGCTCATTGTTCTAATAGGCCCAAAAAGATCCATATGAATCAATTGTAAACATCTATTAGTAGAGACATCATTTATGGATTTAAAAGAAGTTCTATGTTGTTTACCCTTTGAGCATGCAAGACAAATTTATCATTAGAAAATTTAAGTTTGGGTAAACCTCTAACTAGATTAAGGGAAATTAATTTTTCTAAGACACTCATGCTAGCATGTCCTAATTTTCTATGCCAAAGCCATGAGTCATGTTCATCATGTGCAACTAAGCATGTATGAGATGAATGAATTTCATCTAGATGCACCATGTATATGTTTCCTATGCGATGACCAATGAGCATTAGTTGATTTGTTTTAATGTTTATAATTTTGCAACCACTTTTATCAAATAAAACATTAAAACCCTTGTCACATAATTGACTAATACTCAATAAGTTATGCTTCAGACCGTTGACATACAAAACATTTTCAATGAAAATAGAAGAGTGATTACCAATGGAGCCTATTCCTTCAATGTGGCCTTTGGAGTTGTCACCGAAAGTTACCACTCCACCACTCTTTGGCTTTAGTTCCACAAATCTACTCTTGTCACCGGTCATGTGTCTTGAGCATCCACTATCAAGGTACCAAGAATTTTTGCTTGAAGCTTTAGCCTTGTAGCAATGCTCCCCTACAAACAAAGAAATTAGACCTTGATTTTTGGTACCCAAATCATTTTGGGTCCATGAGTGTTAGCCTTCAACATTTTTGTTCCCTTAGGAATCCAAGAAGCAATAGCATTCATATTATTAGAAATAATGAGTTCCTTAGGAACCCAAACACTCCTAACTCTTTGACCTCTAGATTGCTTATTAAAATTTCTTTGTTTAGGAATAAAAGGTTTTCTTTTTACATATTGGAATTTAGAATGATTTCCTTTTTCAAAATTGTTTTTTCCAATAGCAATAGATGTTTTAAGATTATCCACTTCCTTTGTGTGACAATCTTGAAAATCGGAAAGAAGTTTTTCAAGTTCAAGATTTTTTGTTTTAAGATCATTTGAAAGATTTACTAAAAACAAAACTTTCTTTTCCAATTCGGAGTTAGCTTTAGAAAATGTCTCATTTTGATTTTTCAAATCGAAAATAGTTTTCTTGCTTTTCAAAATGGATTCTTTGTATTTTCCTACTAACTCATCATAAACCTCTTGCAATTCATCATAAGCATCTTGAAGTTCATCAAAAGTAAAATCAAAATTGGATAAGTTGGAATTTACCTTTGGTTCATCATCAATGGCCATGAGACATATGTTGGCCACTTCCTCCTCTTCCTCGGATGACTCATCGTCACTCCAAGTGGCTATTTGAGCTTTGAGCTTGTTCTTCTTCCCAAAGCTCTTCCTCTTCAATTGAGGACATTCGGAACGAATGTGACCCGGTTTCTTGCATTCATAACAAGTGATTTGGTCATTCTCCTCTTCCTTGCTCTTACTCTTGAAGTCTCCCTTTCTAATGAACTTTCTTCCACAATTTGACTTCATGAACCGAGTAAACCGTTTGGCCAACATGGCCATCTCCTCATCTTCATCCTCACTTGAATCTCTTTCTTGATGTGAAGCTTTTAGAGCGATTCCCACTTTCTTCTTCTCAACTATTTTCTTCTCTTGTTCTCTTCCCTTCCTCATAATCTCATGGGTGAGTAGATATCCAACAAGAACATCAAGCTTGAGAGTCTTCAAATCTCTAGCTTCAATAATAGCCGTTCTCTTGCCATCCCATGACTCCGGAAGAGAGTACAACAATTTTCTCACTAGTTTGTCTTCGGGGATGATCTTGCCGAACCCCTTCAATCCGTTGACAATGACCGAGAATCGATCAAACATCTTAGAGACACTTTCATCGGGATCCATCTTGAAGTTTTCATAGCTTAGATTGAGTAGCTCAATCTTTGTCTCCTTGACATCACTAGTTCCCTCATATGTTGTCTCGAGGGTGTCCCAAACCTCCTTGGCATTTTCGATTGAAGACACTTTGGAGTAGATATCCGGACCAAGTGCACAAAATATAACATGGAGAGCTTTGTCATTCACTTGTATCATTCTTCTTTCATCATCCGTCATCTCGGCTTTTACCTTTGGGACGAGTCTTTCTCCATCTCTCTTCATGGGAATGTATGTACCTTCTTCAACCACATCCCACACCATGTAGTCGGTAGACTTGATGAAAAGCCTCATCCTATTCTTCCAATATGGGTAGTTGTCCCCATTGAAGAATGGTGGCTTGGTGGTGGATTGGGACTCATAATTGGAGGTGGATGTCATTGCTTGACTAGTTGTTGATAAAACTCTCCTAGAATCGACTCAAGAGGGTTGTAATCCTTCCAATGAGTGTAGCTCTGATACCAATTGTTGAGTTGATCAAACAATTGCAAATGGCCAAGAGGGGGTGAATTGGCAATTAAAATTTTGGTGGGAAGAATGAGTGAAAAATAAAATTGACACAAGTAGTTAAAGTGGTTCAAGTTCTCCAAATGAACTCTACATCCACTACCTTAGTTCCCACTAAGGATTTTCAACCAATTCACTACTTGAATTCTTCCCCTTTTCTTGGATGAGGAGGTAACCTTACAAATTCGATTAAGCTTTCTACCCAAAGCTTAATCCACTCAAATTACAAAGAGAAGTTGTGGTAAACTCAAATGATTCCTCTCAAAGGATAATTGTCTACCCAATTACAATTTTAATCACCCCAAACTCACAATACAAAATGACAATTGAAAAACACAACAGTTGGGTACAAGAATTTGACTTTGAATAGCTCAAGGGTTTGGATTTTTGCTTTGATGATGCTTGTGGGTTGAATAGTGGTTGCTGACCTTCAAAGGACTTCAATTTATATCTCCTCTATTGATTCTAGCCGTTTGGGTGGTTGGGAACATGAATAGAGCCATTGGAACCCTCTCTCACCACCATAAATGCACTTCTGCAGCTACCCGTTTCGGAACGCGGGGATCTGTTTCGAAACGGACCAAAATAGAAAGAGCCGTTGCGGTTGCATTTAAGAGCCCGTTTCGAAACGTATTGAAACCGTTTCAAAACACTGTTGCCACTGTCAAGGGTCGTTTCAAAACAGCTTGAGCCCGTTTGGAAACACCCTAACGGTTTCTAAAAATTCAGTTAAAAATATTGCAACGGTCATAATTTTCAAATCAAAATGAAGAACCGTTTCGAAACGCTTGAAGTCGTTTCGATACGGATTCATATGTTCTAAAGCTGTTCTGATACGCGTTTCGGAACAGGGGTCGACAGTGGTGAAATCGTTTCGAAACGCCTTAGGCCGTTCCGAAATAGGGACTTGAAAAACACTATTTCGGCTTTAAAACACTTAGAAAATATTTGAAAACTTTAGTTTTTAACTTTTGCATTTTCTTAAAATCATACGGGGATGTTTGAGGACTTAGAAATTCGTTTTGACATTTTCGATTTAGTCCTTAGGTTTTTAGTTATATCAAAATTAAAATATTGGTTTCACAAACATTAACACAACATATTTAGCATTCTATAGGAATGCTCCCTAAGCATAATAGCCATTTAAGTACAAAAATGCAAACCAAACCAAATACCAACAATTAAAGGTCATTTACAAGTCTATTAAGGCACTACAAACTTGTGCCAAACCAGGAAGTTTACTACATACGCTCCCAAATTATCAAGGTAACCTCCCATTCCCAACTTATTACTATTGATTCGTTTAAAAATCATACTTGAGCTATGAGTGACGCTTATACTTCTTCACTTTCTCTCTCGTTGCCCGTTCAAACTTAATCTAAACCCCCAAACCTTGTTTTCAAGCCTTTGAAAAGCTTTAAAACCAATTCCACTCACCGACAACACCTCACTTGCTTTGCTGAGGCGAAATCAAGCTTACGGATCAACCGCAACTCTTTCTGAAGCTAACGAAACATCGTCCCCTGCTTCTAACCAAAGGAAAACTGAGGATTAATGCACAACCTTGCATCAAAATCCCCAGCAACATGAAACTACATCATCCTCCATCAACAACTAAGCTTTCGCTACCCGAAAACTACTAAAAACAACGAGGAAACCATTCTAACCATTACCAATCAAGATTAACATCAAAGCAACATAAATTCACATCTAAAAAACCATCTCAATACTAAAGAACCTCCAACAACCAAACAACCACACTATCAAGCCAAAAACTGAAAGATTCCAACCTAAAAATCAACCAACTCATCTAGTTTCGGGTTTCCTAAATTAAAATAACGTAATAAACATTTCAATACATCATAATCATGATATAATCTCATTATAAACCCAACAAAACAGATTCAAAACAAATATTTCTTGATTTAATAAATTAAACATCATTTAAACCAATTTCCCATAATTGTAACATCTAAACCCAATAGAAAGCACTCATAAAAGATCAAGAACTTGGGAATTTCAATAAAGAACCTTTCATTAGAGGAGGAGAACGAAACCTTAACTCTAATGATGACTTTTCTTGAAAAATTCAGATTCAAGGCTGGAAAATTAAAGAAACAAAGATAAGAAAGAAGATTAAGGATTAAATAATAAGAATTAGAACAAAAAGATTGAAAGAGAGGTAGATAAAACAAATCTAAAAATTCAGCTTTGTTTATGGCAATGGAGATGGCATGAAGTTGAAGATAGAGATGGCTTGATGGATTTGTGTTGTTTTTGTCCTCGGCACCCTCTTAGACGCAATTACCTAAGCAATCAACCTCAAGCGGCTCTAACCCACACTCCTAGATGCGATTACCTAGGCAAGCATGAGTGTGAAGATGATCTCCCGCACAAGAACTCGTCGAACTTATGTTGAAGAAGACTTCTAAGGCAAAAGTAATCAGCACTTGCAAAAACAAACTCACTAAATATTTTATTAATCAAAGAAAATCTCAATAATCTCCATTACAATGGTGGAGGCTTCATCTTTTTATAGGTGAAGGATAGCCAAAGTAATTTAACTTCTACTAAAATAAGGAAACCTTAATTTAATTAAAAACATAAAAGAAAAACAACCTTTAAACTTCTTGTGCTTGGGCTGCAAGTGATAAGCTGATAAATGCAAGTGATAAGCTGATAAGAGCTGCTTGGGAGAAGGGTGGCTGGTTCCTAAAGTATATAAAACCTGAAAAACATAATTGAAATGTTAATAATTAAGTTGGGCTAAGTCTAATTTATCCAAAAGCTTTATATAATAGCTTTTGGGCTGAATTTATAAAATCTCGTAATAATCTCGTATCCAGTTTTCTGCATGCGCATTCTTTAGTAAAATGAACGTATCTTGAGTTCCCGATATCCGATTGATGCGTTGGAAAGGTAACTGAATGTCGATCAATTTGTTAGAAGACGACTCTGCCCAGAAATTCCCGAATCCCATCCAAAAAGTCATCACAAGTTGGCTGACTTTCCAGACTTCACAAACAGCTTCAGCTTCTTGTTCAATATGCATTGCTTTAGCCCTCCCATGTATGTATCATTCCCCCTCTCCTCAAAAGGATTCGTCCTCGAATCAGAAACAACAAAAGAAGGACGTTTAACAATGGAAATCGAAAAGGAATCTTTGTCATAGGTGGAGTGATCCAATTGAGCTCCTCTTAATGGTTCAACAAAATCCTGAAAAAAGAACTCAAAGCCACTCGAAACAATGATGTTATGGTTAGGTTGAAAAAAATCCCTCTTTATCTTTTTCTCGCCTTTTTCATTTGGACATTGTTCGACTTTTACCTCATATTTCTTTTCTCTCACCAAAATTGGGCCATTAATTTGATTTTTATTGCTCTCAGCCTCTTGACTCTCGATCTTTTTCAAATAAGATAACTCGCATACCCAATTCCTCTCACAAAAAATATCATCGAAATACAATTTCTGTAGAGGATGAAGTGTTTCTAACAGAATGGTAGGACGATAATCAAATAAAGGGTTAGAATCACACTTACTTTCTTGTGAGGTTGTTGATGAATCAAGAGAACTCACTACTAAGCATGAAAGATTGTCTTCATTTATGGGTTCAATTGTTTCTTCTTCCGAAACGTCATCTTCTAAAAGTATTTGCTCATTATTGGGTAAGGTTAAACTTTCAGTAGTGGCATCTTTCGCATGTTCTCGAGGATAACAAATATCTTCGTCATCTTGTTTTCCTTGGTCTTCTTCGACATGACTCACCGATGATTGTTCATTATACTGTTGGACTAGCGATGATTCTTCTTCCTTCGGCGTTGTACTACTAGATTTGAATAGTGCATTAGTAGGGCTGTGAAAAGATGAAGGTTGAGATGTACCTTTATCAAAAGAGGAGTATTTCTTATGACAAGTCTTGGATTCTTTTCGTTGGTAATGTTTAGGAATGAATCACTCTCTCATGACCTTTTTAAGTTCAGCCCATGTACTTATTTTGGCTTCACCATTGAGACGCCTATCTCGTTGTAATAAACGCCACCATAGTACTGCATATTCCTCAAACTTTATGGCGACTAATGGAGCTTGATCTTCCTCGGGACATCCGTAACAATCAAACAGGAAATCAACCCTATTTTCCCAATCACAATAACCATCAGGATCATATCTTCCTTAAAAAGAAGGTATTCTAAAATTTGGGATGGCCAAAGTGTGTGCGATTCGCCTTGGTTCAGTTCGCATTTCTTCACAAAAATTGAACGAATGCTTCGGTTTGGTCAAGGAAGGCTTTCCTTGATAAGTAGAACCCAAAGTATCACGTTGTTTTACACGAGGCTTGTCTCTGTGAAACATCCTGGAACACTCAAATTTACAAAGGTGAAAAACAAAATAAAGAAAACTAGGAATCTCACTAAACACTCCAAGAAAGAAATACTTAGCGAGACAAGTAAGCCGATCTTGTACTCTTTAAAGACATTCCTTCCACAAGTCAACACGTTATAATAGGAGTTTAATCCTAAAAATGATTCCTATTTGTACTAGGAGTCCAATGAAAGGCATGACACCAATTGAAATCTAGTTGCAAGGAGAAAGAAAGGTATGCAACTTTTAATTTCCTACTAACACAAGAAGCAAAAAAGTGTTAGATAATGTATAGAAGACAATAAAAAGGTAAAACAAATGAAAACAAGTAGTTAAGAATGAAAGAAGATCAGAAAACCCGAAAAAACCCTAAAATATACAATAACTTGATCCACTTTGTTCGAGGTGATCCCGAAGTCAGAAAATTCTGAAATTTTTGTGGTGACTCCTACAATAGTGTAGATCTGATCTGGAAATTTTCAGGTCAAAATTCGTTCGTTTGATTTTTGTGAATTTTCCCCTTTTGTTCGAATTTTTCACCCAAAATGCCAAAATTCTTGCCAAGAATCGTCCCAAATCTGATACCAAATGATAGAGTAGCGCAAACTTGGATTTGGAAGCCTTCAATCAAGTTGTTGCAAGAACTAGGGGCTCTAGACTCAATCAAGAAGATTAGGAGCAGATCTGAAAATTCAAGAGAAAAGAGAAGGGCTTTTCTTGAAAAATTCAGATTCAAGGCTGGAAAATTAAAGAAACGAAGATAAGAAAGAAGATTAAGGATTAAATAATAAGAATTAAAACAAAAAGATTGAAAGAGAGGTAGATAAAACAAATCTGAAAATTCAGCTTTGTTTATGGCTATGGAGATGACATGAAGTTGAAGATGGAGATGGCTTGATAGATTTGTGTTGGTTTTGTCCTCGGCACCCTCTTAGACGCGATTACCTAAGCAAGCAACCTCAAGCGGCTCTAACCCACCCTCCTAGACGCGATTACATAGGCAAGCAGGAGTGTGAAGATGATATCCCTCACAAGAACTCGTCGAACTTATGTTGAAGAAGACTTATAAGGCACAAGTAATCAGCACTTGCAAAAACAAACTCACTAAATATTTTATTAATCAAAGAAAATCTCAATAATCTCTATTACAATGGTGAAGGCTTCATCCTTTTATAAATGAAGGATAGCCAAAGTAATTTAACTTCTACTAAAACAAGGAAACCCTAATTTAATTAAAAACATAAAAGAAAAACATCCTTTAAACTCCTTGTTCTTGGGCTACAAGTGATAAGCTGATAAGTGCAAGTGATAAGCTGATAAGAACTGCTTGGGAGAATGGTGGATGGTTCCTAAAGTATATAAAACCCTAAAAACATAATTTAAATATTAATAATTAAGTTGGGCTAAGTCTAATTCGTCCAAAAGCTTTATATAATAGCTTTTGGGCTGAATTTTACAAAATCCCGTAATAATCCCGTATCTATATTTTGCATGCGCAGTCTTTAGTAAAATGAACGTATCTTGAGTTCCCGATATCCGATTGATGCATTTCAAGATGCGTTGAAAAGGTAACTGAATTTCGGTCAATTTGTTAGAAGACAACTCTGCCCAAATTTGCTCGGATCCCATCCAAAAAGTCGTCACAAATTGGCTGAATTTTCAGACTTCACAAACAGATTCAGCTTCTTGTCCAATATGCATTGCTTTAGCCCTCCCATGCATGTATCAAAATCATTTGATGTTGTAAGATAAATCAAATCAAGTGTTTACCTCAAATATTTGAAGAAGAAACCGATGATTGGCTGGAGAGAATATGATAGAAAATGATTGGGGGAAATGATAGTTACGTAAAATAGAATTTAAGAGACAAAGACAATTTAATTTCTCTCATCTTGTTTTATTAATTAAAGCCACTTTAAAATTGACCAATTAAAGGGAAAAAGTCTAAATTAGACTTTGGATCAATAGCTCCTTAAAGATTCAAAGCTCTGATATTTTTATGATTTAGGCACTAAAAATAGTTTTATGATAATTAAATCAATAGCTCCTTAAAGACTTTGGTGACCAATTTCCAAAATGTCAAACCTCCAAAATACATTTTGCAAAATTGATCCCGCCAAAATCATATATATATATATATATATATATATATATGTATATATATATATATAAACATTTTCTCATACTTTACCAACCTCAAAAACCCTTTAAGATAATTAAATCTTGAAACAAGTCTACATTGTTCGAATCGATTCTCCCGAACCGTCTAGCCTAAACTCGGGTAATTCTTAGACCTAAAATCGGGGCGTTACACAATTAGTAGGACAAACTTGCCTCTCCACACCAAATAGCTTCAATAAAACACCTCAAACACAATTTGTATAGGCAATAGCTCGGCAATGTCTGCACTGTTGTTCAAACTGACACTGAAAACACTGCTCCCTTCATTTCCTCTAGAAAAAACGCAACCTCCAAATAATTGCCTCCACGGTAGAAAGCCTAATGAAGTCAAGGTTGAGCACGGACCTCCAATGCCTCTCTTTGTAAATGAATTGTCTACTAGAATATTCAAAAAACTTTCTACTTAAGAAATATAAGGTCACATAACCGAACAAAGCCAGGGTCCAAACCAGTTAAAACTTACTGTTTGTTCTTAATTTAACATCCCTTTGAAGAAAAAAACAGTGTTGAACCACCTTGTTTAATCCAATTTTCCATGCCTTATGTCGCCACAAAACTCCACGAGCTTTCAATAATTCCCAAAGCTGCAGATTACACTATTTTAGTTTCTCCAGTTTGTCCGAGATCAGCCCTCCAATAATACCAAGGTCTCCAACTGCAATAAAACTCTGTTCCAACAATTGAACTTATTTTATCAAAATCATAACAAGAGTCTTAATTCTACTCCTTCAGTTCATTCATAATTGTCTTTAGCTTAATAGAGAGATCACACCCAGCTTCCTTGGTTCGAATTTCCCACTTAGCTTTCATATCTGAATCTGAAGCAGAGTTTCTGACTGCTTCCCCTTCTTTTTAGCTTTCTTCAGAGCACAATCTCTTTTTTTCTTTTCCCCCAACGTTAATGTCTAATCCTAGTACTCAAGAAGAGAAGCATATTTCTTTCCTTTACCAAGGTGTGAAGCAGATTGAAACTCTGGCAGGTCGAAAGATCTCTCCACCGCCTCACTAGATGCCCCATTTTTAGGTTCCTCAACAACACCAATACAACCATCTGAATCAATTGAGGATGGCCCATTTAATTTATAAACCATATCATCCCAGGAAAGTAACTCCCCTTCGTGCCCAACACCCAACTTCCCAGGAACCATCTGCACAACGGGGACTTCAATTAAATTAATTTGGGATAATTCATTTTCATGAAAGTCTATTAATTTTGAATCAATTTAGGTTCCTGGTTTGATGCATGTTGAGGAATGTAAGCTTTAGTACTCGACTAGATCTTTGATATTTTTGTTTAATGATGTGTTGAAATTGATTTTCAAGCTTAATATAAACTTTTCTAGGTTACACTATCAATACTCGTCCATACAATATTGATATGGTTTGAACTCAATTTGAAAATAACTTTTTTAAAGGGTAAATTTTCCTAGAGGTCCCTTGTGTTTAGGGTGTAATCTATTTTGGTCACTAATTTGAAAAAAAAGGTTATTCTTGCCACTTATGTTTTTTACCATTACCGTTCTGGTCACTCGAGCATTTTCCTTCGTTAACCCCCGTTAATACGATGACATGGCATGTCAATAAAAAATTAATTTGAAATATAACCCTCAAACTTTTAAAACTTTATTTATTTCACCATCTTCACAAAAAAAACCCTTTTCTGTACAAAAATTCTCTAACCCAAACCCCCTATATAATAACCATGGTCAATGAGATGGTGGCAAAGCTTACAAGTGTGTACTGGGACAAATGTATCACTAGCACTCTTGGGAACAAATTCAGCTCGAGCGAATCAGGCATTTTTATAGGAAAAATAGTTTTTTAATAGTTATTTATGAAAATGACCCTCAACAAGTGTTATTTAGAAAAAAAAGATCCTCAAATCGTCCATGTTAGGCGACCTTGTATTCTGGGAAACGCGAACCATGATCTCTCATTGTAAACGTAGCGAGGTCCGTCCAACGTGGGCCGCCTTTTCATATTCTGTAATTTAAAATTTCTAGACAAGAAGTTTAAATGGCTTGGTAGGCATGTTGGCGGTGTTTTCCCGGGTTATTATAATAATCTTCGTAATATTTTAGGTTAGAGGCCTAGTGTTAGAACTTATCTTTCATTTGAGACTGATATTGGCACATAACAAACTTTTTGAACGATATAAAAATGACCATGAAAATGGTTCCAAACCTTGGTTTTAGGCATGAATAAAAAGGTAAAATGCCTTGAGAATCATGTTTGATGGATTTATCCGGAAAGTTAATCCTAGACGATAATGATTATCGGATACTCACGAAATCCATGAAGCTTTAGGGCTCCAACAACTAGGACGAACTATGACGTCATTTGTCTACAATAACGACACATCTCTCAGCGGCCATACAAGTCGGACAAACTATTGCACCTCTCGTCTAAATCAATTCATCAAACACTTCGAAAGATGCTTATTTATCTGCCCATTAATGTAATATTATTAAATAATACGTTTTGTTAATTACATTTTTTGTGATTGTCAACGGTTTGAAAATGTAATTGGTTAGATGCAGAAAATTATATTAACAATACGTACTACAAGATTGTTAATTGACATAAGTACACAAACATTAAATTACATAAGTACACCATCCTCATCAGAAAACATTGCATACAACTCAAGCTCGAGGGCCCCGCCTAAAGAAAACTGTAGTTGAGATTCCACCATCAATTTCACATCACCGTTGTCCATAACGTGGTATAATGAATACGTTAATGGTTCTAACGACGTCGGCATTCGAAACTTCAACGCTTCCAAATATTTCCCACGACCATGTGGAACATGCTTCTTCACTTCATTCATCAACTTCTTATATGAAAAGTTGTATGGCAGCAGAAGCAATATAGTACTTGAGGACTGAAATACAACGCCGAGAGATGCATCATCGACTATTTGCCCATCGTAGTATACCAAAGTTGTAATAGTTTCTCATCTGGACATATTATATCGATCGAAATATTTACAAATGATATTGAATTGTAGACTAAGAAGAAGAAGAACAAAGAATGAAGATGAGTTAAGAGAATAAACGAAGATCGTCGTCCTAAATTTATAGGCTTAACGAGCCTTTCTATATGCAGATCGTGAGGTCTTATTAAAGGAAAATATGGAAAAATTTGTCAATTTATTCAAAATTTTGGCATAATCATCAAAATAATTAGGAAATTAATTAAAACGTTCAAAATGACCTCGCTTTCTATAGCGAGTGAGGTCACTTTTTGCTTTTTTTAATAGAAATATATTACATTAATCTCAAGGATTACGCGAATGCGGCGATTAACTTCTCGGATAAACCCATCAAACATGATTCTCAAGGTATTTTACCTTTTTATTCATACCCAAAACCAAGGTTTAGAACCATTTTCATGGCCATTTTTATATCGTTCAAAAAGTCTGTTATGTGCCAATATCAGTCTGAAATGAAAGATAAGTTCCAATACTATGCCTCTAACTTAAAATATTACGAAGATTATTATAATAATAACCCGAGAAAACACCTCCAACATGCCTACCAAGCCATTTCAACTTCTTAAACAAGCGTTTGAAGCATTTTTAACGGGCTTTTAATATAGTGTGAAATGTCTCGTATGTGCCAATATCAATCTCAAATGAAAGATAAGTTCCAATACCACGTATCTAAGCTTAAAAAAACCAAAATTATCGGGCTAATGGCACGATAAAATGCCTTCAAACATGCCTATACACCCTTGTATTTCAGCCTGGATTTCGAGGACCACGATATGTGTAAAGCACGAGGTCCATACAATAATTACTGTGATACATAAATGTGCATATTCAATATGAAAATGCGGCCTATGTCGAACGGACCTCGCTATGTGTACAACGCAAGGTCAGGGTGCGCATTTCCTAGAATGCGAGGTCGCCTGATGTGAACGATTTGGGGGTCATTTTTCTAAATAACACTGGCTGAGGGTCATTTTCGTAAAAAACTATGAAAATGGTTTTCCTCTAAAAATGCCAGCGAATCAGCTTGCCGTTTTAATTGTGGTCAACAGTTTATGGACATGACAATGATCATTATGAAACGTGTCCCATGCAGTAAGCCTAGCGCCGACTGCGGTTACAAGTTGTTAGCTTTTCCTGCTATATTTCTTTTTAAACCGTTACACAGTATTTAAAATTCCTATACAAGGATTGTAACACTACTTATTTCCACAGAGCGACGAAGTTGTGTACCGCTAGAAATTCCATCCCAGGATTGTTGATTGATGGACAGTGGATTACATCGCCTTCGACGATGCGTAATTTTGTGGTTGCCGAGTTCACTACTCATTCTGCTTGTGATGGTCAGGCGGGTGATTGGCAGTTCGAAGGCGGGTTTTGTCAATTATCAGAGGCTGATAGGAAAAGTCTGATTTTGTCATTTACAATGGACGAAATTAAGAGGGTATTATGGGAGTGTGATGGATCGAAGGTACCAGGCCCGGATGGTTTTACATTGGATTTCTACAAGAAAGTTTGGGAGGTGGTGAGGTATGATGTTCTCCGATTTTTTGAACGTTTTCATGCTTGCGGATTGTTGCCGAAAGGTGCGAATTGCGCCTTCATTGTGTTGTTACCTAAGGTGTCGACTCCTCAGTTATTATGTTAGTATCGCCCTATATGTTTGGTCAATTCAATGTATACAGTGTTGGCTAAGTGTCTAGCAAATCGACTTCAATCGGTGTTGGGTGGTTTAATTAGCGATACACAATCTGCGTTTGTTAAAGGTCGACAGTTAGTCGATGGTGTTTTATTGGCCACTGAGGTGATTCACTCGCTTAGACAAAAAGGCGATGTTGGTTTATTTTGAAGTTGGACTTCGCTAAAGCTTACGATTGTGTAAGCTGGAATTTTTTAGATTTCGTGTTAACTCGGATGGGATTTTGTGCGGTTTGGAGAGCTTGAGTTAGGGAATGCATTAGTTCTGCCCATTTGTCGGTCTTATTGAATGGAAGTGCGACTAGGGAATTTAAGATGAGACGTGGATTGCGTCAAGGCTGTGCGTTATCACCATTATTGTTCGTTGTGGTTGCAGAGGCGCTACACTTGATGTTGGGTAATGCCGAGTCAGAAGGATTAATTCGTGGGGGTGGAGGTGGTGTCGGATGTGTTTTTATCTCACTTGCAGTTTGCCGACGATACAATCCTATTTTTCGAAGCTTCAGTGGAAGTTGCACGTAACATCAAGCGTATTTTACAAAGTTTTCAGGCGTGTTCTGGCTTGCGGATTAACTTCGCTAAGAGCTCGTTGTACGCCATTGGTGTGGAAGGGGAGTTGGGCGGGTTAGTGGCTGAGTTGCTGGGTTGTCGACAGGGTGAGTTGCCGTTTATTTACCTTGGGTTTCCATTAAGGGCTAATCCAAGGTTATTATATGTTTGGGAGCCAGTCATAGCTAACTTCAGACGCAAGCTAGCCGGGGGGAAACGTACATCATTGTCTTTTGTTGCCCGAGTGACGTTGGTAAATTTTGTACTTTCATCTTTTCCTATTTTTTACATGGGCTTGTTTGTGGTTCCAAAGGGGGTAATAGCGCAATTGGATCGTATCCGTGGTGCATTCCTTTGGGGAGGTGTTGGCCTTTAACGAAGGATGAGTAGGGTAGGTTGGGAGGTTGTGTGTCGGCCACGACATTTGGGAGGCTTGGGAGTGGCGGATTTGCGAGTGAAAAACATGGCGTTGTTATCTAAGTGGGTTTGGCAATATGCTTGTGATCGTGACTCGTTGTAGCGACGTTTAATTGCAGCCAAGTATGGAGAATATACTCAATGGTGGCGTTTTAACACAGAGAAGCCGTCGGCAATGTCTATTGTGTGGCGACAGATTGTGACCAATTCCTGTTCTGCAAACATTGACCAACACTTGAGGGTGTCAGGTTTTCAGTGGAAGTTTGGTAACGGGCGGACTGTATTTTTTTTGTTTGATCCGTGGATAACGTAGCAACCTTTGAAGGACTCGTTTCCGAGATTGTTTTCGTTGGCGATAAATAAGTTAGCATGGGTTAGTGATTATGCGGTGGATGCGCAGTTTGACCACGGGCAATGGGAACGTTTCTTTAGGCGGCATTTGAGATTGTTTGAGCTTGAGCGGTTGCCGGAGTTATGTGATTTGGTGTGTGAGGTTCGTCTGTGGGAATTTCGCCTTGATACTCTCATTTTGCGTCCGGATGCACATGGGGAATTTTCAGTTAGTGCACTGTCAAAATTGTTGATGCTAGATAAGGTGGGTGATGATGGCATTGGGGATTGTTTTGCTTGGAAAGTCTTGGTACCGCCTAAAGTCCTGGCGTTCCTTTGGTTTATTTGGTTGTGAAGGTCGCTGACAGCGGATTTCTTGCAAATTCGTGGGTTGCCATTAAGCGATGAGCAAGGTAAATGTCCGTGGTGTATGGCATCGGAGGAATCTATTGCACATCTTTTCTATGAATGTCCGCGCATGCTGAAACTTTGGGATTGGTTGCGTCATTGGTGGGGTGTATCGCTACCTTTACCGGTGAGTTTTGACGATTTTTTTGTTGTGAGTTTCCACTGTTCATTTACTGGTTGTATGAGGAAATGGTGGGTGGTGAGTGTCAGTGCTTTGTTGTGGTCGTTATGGTTAGCTAGGAATGAGTTCATCTTTTGTGGTAAATGTTTTTCGATGAACGAGTTATGTTTTCTGGTTAAGCTGCAATCTTTTTACTGGATTAAGGTTGGCGCAGAGGGAGAGATGGTGCCCGAATCGGTTTGGTGGTCATGTCCGTCTGCATTTGTTATTAGTCCGTCAGCGCGGAAGGTGAGGGTTGGGGTGTGTTGGCAGCCACCGATCCAGGTTATTTTGAAATTTAATGTTGATGGTTCTGCGCGGGGTAAGCTGGGTCCTGCGGGGTTTGGTGGTGTGATGCGTGACGGGGAGAGTCTGATTTTGGGAATGTTCTCGGGGCCGTTAGGTGTGATGGACTCGAATGAAGCTGCAGTGCGGGCTATAGCGTTTCCTTTGAGTTTAGTTATGGATAGGTGTTGGCGTGATCAATGTGTGATTATTGAGTTAGATTCGCAGGTTGCTTTGAGTTGGGCTACGCATTCGGCGAAATGACCATGGCGTTTGTGGGAAGTATTTACAACGATCGATCAGGCTTGTAAGGTCTCTTATGAGATACAGTTTTGTTATGTGCCTAGAGTGGCTAGTGGTTTTGTTGATGTGTTAGCAAAGGAAGGCGTGGATCGATGATCGCTCTTTGTGGCTTGTTTATGATAAACTTGGCGTTTGTTTCTGTGTTTTTGACGGATCATATCGTACTCTTTTCCTCCACTAGGGAGGTTTTGAACGAGGCGTATGATCTGTCACGCTGTATGCTTTTTGCTTCATGCTGAATAAAATCATACAGTTGCTGATCAAAAAAATTCCTATACAAGGACATCTTTTGCTACAAGTATTCTACATATCATTCATCTAAACTTTTATGTGGCCATAAAGAAGTATGCTTTGACCTGAAGCTTGATTATTTCGTACTCTTTTAACTTGTTTGAAGGATAACTATTCGACTTGAATTATTGTGTTATTATTTACAATCCTCATATTTCAAGCACAACCGTATAAACACAAGCAAAAATATCAATTAAGGGTGTGTTTCTTTTGGGGACGAATAAAGTAGCCCCAGGATACCGTACTTACAACACAATTTAGCATGGCAAAAATAAAAGCATTAGTTTCCAATCAACCCAAACCCAAATCCAAGCCATTTTCCACTTGTTGTCTCTTCCTTGCATTTTCATCTTCTGTTTATTTTATAGTTGATCATTTTGTATCATATTGTTGATTCCTATTGTAGATTCGAAATTGCTCATACCGTTAATCTTCTTTGATTCTTCTCAGGTGATGTTTCCCATCTTTCATTGTTTCTTCCCCAATTCGAATGCCCAAGGGGAAAGATCCTTCATAAATTGGGAGAAACATCAGGCAATCCATTGCCTTGTCAATATAGTCAACACCGAGTTGTCCTTCGTAATCCCTTATATCTCCTAATGCCTCTTCCCAAATCGGCTTTCTCCTCATTGCAATGTCACCAAAGGTGTTCCCATTGTTCGGACTGATGAAGTCTCCACCCGCTGTTCTCGGTGAAGTTGCAGCTTCCTTTGAAACCTTTGCCCTTAGATTTATCTTGGACAAAGGAATACTGGTGCAGAATAGCTCCATGAAGTTCTTGAGGAATACTTGTCCCTGGGTGTAGAATGAACCCTCTCTGGAACTGCACTATCATTTCTTAGTATATATGTGCTATTATAAAGGGAGGGTTAGGGTTAGGGTTTGGGTTAGAGATTTTTTTTGTAGAGAAAGGGTGTTTTTGTGAAGATGATAAAAAATAAAGTTTTAAGAGTTTAGGAGTTAAATTTAAAATTAATTTTTTTATTAGCGTGATACATCATGGTACTAACAGGAAGAACAAAGGCTAACAGTTTGATGACCAAAACGGTAATGGTAAAAAATATAAGCAGGAAAATAATATTTTTTTTCAATTAGATGACTAAAATAGAACACGCCCAAAATATAAGGGACCTCTACTGAAATTTACCCATTTTTATAAAGGTGAATGTCGATACCACATTTGTGGGGTACCAATACTATTCATCTAGCATTGGTACAAAAATGACGTATCGATATTAGCTGGACTTGGAAAACATCCAATGAATTTTTGTTATTGATACTTGTGGGTATCTATAGAGTATCAATACTCATGGGTTCAACATCAGTACTTATAAGTGACTATCGATACTCATTGCTTGATATCTATACTCAATGATGAGTATCGACACCCATAGTGTTAAAATCTTGATAATCTTCTTAAAAGTCTAGAAATGTAACGCCTTGGTTTTGGGCCTAGATGTTTTGGACATCGGATCGGACCGGTCGGAAACGGTTCGAATCGCGTTAGGTGATTTAAGGAAATCAAGGATCGGGATAGGATAAAAATATGGTAAAATTTGATAAAATCCTCTAAAATCATGTTTTAGGGGTTGCTCAAATCAATTTTTCAAAAATAGTTTTGGAAGTAGTGCATTTTGGGTAGTGACCAAAATGTAAAGTTTCAAAACTGTGGAAAAATGCTATTTTAAAGAGAGGAGCCAAAATCTTAGAATCTTTAGGGAGATTTATGGCAATTTAGCCTTTCCTTAATATGACATGTGTTTTAAAAGGATTTGAAGTGATTAAATAAAATGGTTTTATTTAATTAAAATTAATAAAAATAAGAAAATTGAGATTTCATTTGACGTAACTACCTTCATCTTCTCATTTTCAGCCAAACACCATTCTAAATCATTTTCTCAAGATTTCTTTTCTCCCAAACACTCTCTCATTAATTTCCAAATCAATTTCAAGATTTCTCTTCAAGATTTCCAAGTTTTGTGAAGCTAAAACTTGTCATTCGTTGAGGAAAGAAAGAATTGGAGGTAAATCTAGTTCTCAACCTTCAATATAGGTTCTTTATTGAAATTCCTAAGATCTTTGGCTTCTAATTAATGTTTTTGGTTGAATTTTCATTATAGCTTTGATTTGAGATCAAAACATTACAAAAATATGATTAAAATCTTGATTTTTCGGATTTGTTTTGATAGGCTCTGTTTTGGATTGATTTTAATTGAGTTTTGTGTTGATCAATATGTTGAAAAGAGGTTTTGATGATATAGATCCCGAAATCCTTGAGATCCTTGAGTTTCTTGATGGTATTATTTGGGTTTTTAAGGTTAGATGATGTTGTAAAGCTTGCTGGAGGTATAAGGATGGGTTTATGTTATTTTTAGATGTGTTTTGATGTTTATAAAAGGTTGAAAGTGATGTATGTTGGCTGGGCTTGGTTTAGGAAGCAATCGATTGAGCTTTCGGTTGTTTCAGATGGGTAAATTGGTGTAGTTTGGGTGAGCAACGAGTTTGTGTTTAGTTGTTGGTGTTGAAATGCATTTTGATGCTTTTGGATCTCTGTTTTGATGATGTGGAAACAGAGGATCTTGATCCGGGAGCGAACAAGACGATTTTGGAGGCTACAGGAAGGTGATTTTTGTGTCGGTGAGCAAGGCTTCGTGTATCGGTGAGTGGAAATGGATTTTCCAACTTTGTTACGCTTTGAGCGTGGTCTTGGGAGCTTAGAGTAAGTTTGAAACAGTTAGCTAAGCTCAAGAGTAAGTGATTCGAATGTCTCTCTCGAAATGTGCTATGTTTTTGTTGGAAAATGCACTTGATTTGTATGTGGTTTAAATTACTATTTTAAGCTTGTTTTGAGCATTGATAATGGTGGTGTGTACTGCCATGTGATTAGGGATGCACTTAGTAGGTGATCCTTGGTATTATGAAATGTATGCATTTGATAATAAGCATGTTTATGCTTGTGGAAATAGCATTGTGTTTATGCTTGTAAAACAGTGGAATATTGATGTTAAATGATTATATTGGCAAGTGATGGAAATGGTTTTGGTTACTTTAATCGGATATAGTTAGCCGGCTATAGGATTGGGTGCATCGTGAATAAAGTCGCCTTGGATGTCGAGGGGTTGTGATTGTACCGTATACTCGATCCAAGTACCCTAACGATTGAGGCTAAGATCACAACGGTTGAAGGTTTAATTCCGTATGTGGATATTGTATTATGTGTCTCGTACTCTCGGTAGTGGAATTATACATCTACCGATGAGTGGTGTTGAGGGGTTGTGATTGTACCGTTATACGCCACCACGTGTGTCACAACGATAGAGGGTTACTCTCATGTGTGAGCCTTGTGTAGTCCGGTAGTGTGTATCAAGCGTGTGAGACAACGCTTGTAATACACGTATCCGATTGTGTCATTTGTGTTGGTTTTGGTATGGTTTAAGAATTGATCACTTGCGAGCCAATATAATGTTATTGATTAATGGTTTAAGCATGAGATGCTTGTGGTTTATGCTAGAATGCATGTAATGTTTGGTTCAAGCATGAACAAAAGATTATTTGTTGATAATTTGATGATGTTATGAGCATATGGTTTAAAAGGTGCATTGATGCTTTAAAGAGCATGTTTTAAGGAAAGGCATTGGATGACAATTGATGTTATTTCTGGTTTATAAAATGCATTGATGAATATTTGATTTTAGCGATCCTCACTAAACTTCATGCTTACGCTCAATTTGTTTCATCAATGCAGAGAATTAGGCTTTTGAGGCAGCAAGAAGCAAGGGAAATCCAAACTCTTTTGAATAGACAAAGTATGTGGTTTGAACACCTCGAGCATGTTTGGTTTGCCTATTTTGGTTTGTAAATGGCCTTTGAATGTTGGTTTGAACTTGAATGTGGTTTTTAGCTTTTGTGTGGTTTTTACTTCTAGGAAGCATGCATATAGTTCTTAAGCTTGCAAGTTTGATGCTATGCTTTAGCTTGTGCCTCGTAATCGTGATCTTTGATGCTTATTCATAATGTATGTGTGATGTGGCATGTATTGGGATGATTTCGGAGGTGAATAGTTGAGTAAAACTAGCAAATTGGGAAATTGCATGGCAAGGCGTTTCGGAACGCCCTTACCTGCTTCGGAACGATGGCCTAGAATGGTCATGGTGTTTCGGAACGGGTAAGCACGTTCCTAAACATTTTAGCACTAGAATGCATTGTTTCGGAACGGGTTTGAAACAACCGTTACGATACGGGGTCTTGTGTTTCGAAATACTTGACCGTTGGATGTTGAATTGAATTGTTTCAAGATTCTGTTTCTTACGTTTTGGTCCTTGATTATTGAATACTTAATTAAATGATTTTGTATGGTCCGTTTGTGATGAAACTTGACATGATGGCATGTTATATGATTAATTTTGGATTGGTAACTTTAAAATATGTTTAGTCCTTAAAACTTTGGAAATTTACAATTTAGTCCCTAAAAGACATTTGTATGCAATTGAACCCCTAATTGAACTCTGTTTGCTGTGTCACTTTTACCAAAATAAAATGCTAATCATATAGGATAATAATGTGCATCTAGAAAAGATAAAATAAAAAGGGTCGTTAATCAAGGTTAACTTTAACGAGTTGACTTCGGTTTTCCCCGTGTAATCTTCTTAGTTTGGGTCGGGCGTCTAGGTCGGGCTAAGGGTGTTACAAGTAAGAATATGATGCTAAATCTCTATAATATCCTTTCCAATAACGTATTACAAACGTATAATCATAAACAGGTACAACCTATATGTAAATTAGTTAAGAATATGATGCTTGTTGTGTGCCCTTGTTTGCACCCGAGAAATCATTCAGAGACTCGATGTATCTTTGAAATTTTAGTCAATACTATTCATCTAGTATTGTGTAACCCCTTAAACCCGCCTATGCGTTACATCAGATTTTAGGAGATCACATTAGGGCCACAAGAGCGACCCACAAAAAAATTCGAATAAAATTATTTTTTATTTTGTTGCATTTAAAACCGTAAAATAAAAAACTTTCTCAGGACATCATTACAGAAAATTATAAAACATAAATCCAATAAGTATATTACAAACTCTGTCATAAAATAAGATACAATATACATGTCCGCTAGTTGTACCAGCAACGTACTCCAAAAGTTACACCGAAAGTACTCCAAACACTAATGTTGGTCACTAAACCATGATAGATTTCTTCTAACCTGCGATGGTAAGAACAACATGAGCTTGAGAAAGCTTAGTAATACAGAACTACCATGAGATACTATAAAGCAACATGCGGGTATGGGGCAAAGCATAACACTGTTACGATGTTCTGTGAACAACAAACTCCATTTATGATTCGTTATTTTCGTGAAGCGATATATTTGAAGATAACAAAATTTTTCTTTAGTCAAACATTGAGTATAAGATGAGAAATAGATAGATCGAAGAATATGAAGAGAGATAGATTATGAAAATTGAGCTAGAGAGTTTAGTTTGTTTTCCAACAGTGCAAGTTAACACATACAAAGTAACAGTGCATTGAACATTTTATTTTAGGGACATATAATAGTAACAGTAAAGTTCATTTTAAATTCATTATCTATCCACCAACCAAACTACAATATGCAGTTCCCCAGAACTGCATCTATATGAGACGTTAACCCAAGCCTATTGGGCGTAGGTGCCAGCCTAAGGGGTACCTTAGGTACAATAGGAATCACCCTAGCCGAAGCATAGGAACCTGAAAGGTAAGGAATTACCCTAGCTGAAGCATAGGAACCAGAACGGTAAGGAATTACTCTAGTTGAAGTATAGGAACCTGAAATGGTATGGAACTACTAGCTGGATCAAGGCTGAACCTATGAGAACTTCATACTATATTCCAAGTACCCCAATAACAGTCTAGGCAGTATTTACAATAATAACGGTAATTGATAATAATAGTAATTACAGTAATCAGTAGTATGCAGTAGTAATCAGTAATAACAGTACTTGGTAATATTTAGTAATAACAATACTTATAAAGCAAACTTGTAACACACTAAATGGAAGAATTTATTTCTCTAAGATACTTGATATTTACAACAAAAAGGAAGACACTGAACTTTTGACAGTTTTGAACGGATTTCAATAACGATGTCCCGATTAAAAGAGACTTGGTAGCCAACATCACTAAATAAGAATTTAGGAAATGCTATAGTAAGTTCATTTAGGATATCAGGTATATTAAGGATATTTTAATCATTTTGTTCAACGAGGGCATTTTAGTCATTTCATTGTCATGGGAAATTTTGTAATTTAGCCCAATAATGATAAAATAATGATTTGTAAAATTTAGGATTTATAACGATTTATCGATCCTCCAAATCCATTTGAACTAACATATCCCAACCATGCAGTACTTACCAAACATTCAGATGTATGCATTTCACATGTATCATTTCCAAAATATCGATTGTATCGTATATATGAACGGCCGCCTTTATTGTTTCACCATAGGACTTTCCACTGAGTAGTCAAACTTATATTTCGTGCGAAAAATCTTCAAGCCTTATATTAATATCAGGAGTGATTAACGTACATGTGCCATGCTTCATAACCTTTAGTGGCATTTCAGTCATTTTAAGCTTTATTGGTATTTCTAGAATTTTATCAAAGGCAATTTACATATTCTAGTCCATAGGGGATGTCTATCATTTTGGAGCTTAGGATATATCCATCATTTCTGTCATTAAACCATGTATTTTAGTCAATTCAGTGTTTGAGCCACTAGATTAATCTAGACGTACGAATACAATTTCGTAAATCTATCTTCGGAGATTTATTCAAAATTCAAGGAAACCAAACACTTAACAATCTTGAAGATTTAAATCTTGTTACAATAACTTTCCAAGTAGTTTGAGGTTTTTCAAACAAATCACGTTGTTTTACCAGATCTAGCATAGATTTCTAGATCGCTTTCAATTCTCGGGGTATTTTAGTCATTCTAATACCTCAAGGGCATTTTCGTAATTTTATATCCAAATATTTTTTACGCTTAATCATTTGACATTAAAAATCAAGTTTGGATATTAACTACCTTATTAAGTATTTATTGAACTCCAGATCTTTTCGATATTTTAACCTTCTCATTCAAGTATTCCAATCTTATCTAGATTATCATACTCATTTTCATGTTCGGTTTGACTTAAGCAGAATTAACATTACTCCTCATCATATATATATGCATGCATTAACGGAATACTAACATGTTCTTAAAGCATACAAGAGGTAGTAATGTATTACCTCGTCTCCGAGCTACACAGATTGATCCATGATACTCCCTTTGATCACTCTCAAACCCGAATTCGATGACCCTCAACATCTTAGATACAAGGAACTGTGAAACTTTCAATCACACAAATTCCAAATTCAGTCCTTATTCACATTGCTCTTAACTGAATAATTAAACACAAGCAAGTTCGGTTTAAGGTTAGATTCGGAGGCTTTTAGTTCAGAATTTCACAAAACATACTTCAAAAATGGACTCGAGACATCAAAAAACATTAAATTATGGTTTTTGAAAAAAAGTTAACTTTTGGCCAAAGTCAACGACGACATCATCATCGGTCAATGTTGATGTCACCAGTCAAAGTCAACCCTGACATCATGATGACGTTATTGGCCAATTGAGTTGACTCGAGCGAGTCTACTCAGGCAAGTTGACTCGGTCAGGACAGTCCACTCAGGTCGGGTCTAGCGAGGCCAGTTTAAGGGTCACCGCCTAGGGCGACTAGAAACCACCGCGTATGGCGCGCGAAGCACATGCGAGGCCATGGACAGCCAGAAAAACATCTCAAAATGTAGTTTTCCTAGATTTTCACCATATCAACACTCAACAACAGTTATACAACCAAAAATAAGAATTAAACTCACCGAAACTTACCCAAAATGTCAAAAGTTTGTTGAAACTGGCGTGGCTCTAATGAGGCTCTGAATGGTAACGTACCGGTGATCGAGGGCCACGGTCTTGCTCGTCTTGACATGAGGAAGACAATGGTTGTGTGGGTATTACAAATAGACGACCACGGTGGCCGAAAAAAACCAAAAATAGTGGCGGATGAGATTTGGTTCTCGCCGAACCTTCAAATCAATTTTCCTGATGATCGAGACACAGTTGCGCGAGTGGTATGAGAGCTTTCGATCAGGACGAGGCAGTGGTTCGGATGAGCGAGGCAGTGACGGTCATTGATAGATGGTAGGAAAGAGCGGGATGGTGGCCGGAGTGTGTTTGATGATTTGAGGAAGATGAAAGGTTGGTTAGACTTGGGGAAAAGGGGATGATTCGAAATTAATGCCCAATAATAGGGGTGGTTGGGCATGTGGTTTGAAAGCCATAAGTTATGGTTTGAATCGCATAACTGACAATCTGCCATTTGTTAGCTTTATCTTTTATTAGGGTGTTACAACTCCCCTTCCTAAAAAGAAATTTCGTCCTCGAAATACCCCTAAGCCAAACAGATGCAAGAATTGTACTCTCTTCGATTCCTCAGTCTCCAAGTAGTTTCTATAGGGACATTATTGGACAATTGTACCTTAACTTTCGGGATACATCTGCTGCTCAGACCTCTCTAGTCATGATCTAAAATATGTATGGAATCCTCATCAAGACAGATCTGGCCTCATTTTCATATCCCCAATCTAAAAAAATCACTCGGATTTAGACAGTATAACTTCAACATAGATACAAGGAAGACATTATTGATATGACCAAGCTAGGAAACAACTCAAGCTAATAAGTTATATATCAAACTCTCAAAAGAACTATAGTAATCTAGAGCTCAACTTGTCCATACATCTAGACCTCAATATTTTTAACATACAAAGTTACTTGAACAATACGTAAACTCCACCACTAAACTCAACGCCACACTCTTTTAGATAAACATAAGATTCTTGTTTGTCAGACCTTGACCTAGACAATTACGAATAACTTTTAGCCAGTTGGATAGTAAAGGTTAGCTTACTCATCCACTCATATATATACCATCGAAGAACATATCTTATACATATCAGCAACAAAGCAAAGCAGTCAATTCGAGTATCAACATAAACTTTACATGATTAGCATATATGAATTCATATTTTTAACTCAAGAATCATGTATGCAACATAACTAAAGGGTGAATAACTTGCTTACCAAAAGTGCAACATTCAGACATAACTACATTTCAGATATATTAGAATCACTCTAGAATTTACACTTGCGCCACACATACGAACACCTTTCTTTCAATTTCACTTTACTCTACAACAAACTTCCACCAAAATATTTCCAAATATAATCTTATAACGGTTACAAAATTGAGGTACGAGGCTTGTCTCTTATCAAAATTAGAATAAGAGTAATTCCATAAATTCTTCAATTCAATTCACCAATGCAGACCATAGGGGAAAATCTCCTTATTCAAGATTAGACATACTATTTCATTTTACGACTTTCAGAAATAAATCATGTTCAACTTAGGATCTAGCCAGTATCTGTCATACTCCGTCTCACACAATCGAACATTTATTCTTAATATGAAACAACTCTTCAGTTTCGCATGCACCAACCATTTCATGTACTTTATCCAGATTTAAATCCATCACTCGAATCCAAAACAAAGACAAACATCAACGACATTCTTTGCTAGCTCAAATCGACCAGTAACAGGCAAAATACTTATATTTACTTATTTCAGGAAAAAGATTCGATATCAGAGTTACAGCTTGGTGGAGTACGGATATGATCTAGGGCCATGCACAAACTACACCCCCTATGACAGACGATCAGCTGATCTACCTAGAAAGATGCAACTCTAAGCTCTAATACCACAAAATTTAACCCCCTAAACTCGTCTATGTGTTACATGGGATTTTAGTAGATCACATTAGGGTCAAAAGAGTGACCCATAAAAAAACTCGAATAAAATTCTTTTTTATTCTAATGCATTTAAATCCATAAAATAAAAATCTTTGTCAGGACATAATTACAGAAAATCATAAAACAGAAATCCAATAATTATATTACAGACTCTGTCATAAATTAAGATATGATATACATTCATGCTAATTGTACCAGAACTGTACTCTAAAAGTAACGCCAAAAGAACTCCACACACTGATGTCGGTCACTAAACCATGATAGAATTCTTCTAACCTGCGATGTTAAGAACAACATGAGCTTGGGAAACCTCAGTATAACAGAATTACCAGGAGATACTATAAGCAACATGCGGGTATAGGGCAAAGCATAACATTGTTATGATATTTCAGGCAACAACAGGCTCCATTTATGATTCAGTATTTTAGTGAAGCGATATATTTAAAGATAACAAGATTCTTCTTTATTCAATCATTGAGTATCAGACGAGAAACAAATAGACCAAAGAATTTGAAGAGAGATGGATTACGAAAATTGAGCTAGAGAGTTTAGTGTGCATTCCAACATTGCAAGTTAACACATACAAAGTAACAATGCATTGAACATTTTATTTCACAGACATATATTAGTAACAGTAAAGTTCATTTTAAATTCCCTATCTACCCTCCAACCAAACTCCAGTATGCAGTTCCCTAGAACTGCATCTATTGGGGCGTTACACCAGGCCCATTGAGCGTAGGTAGGAATCACCCTAGCCAAAGTTTAGGAATCTGAACAGTAAGGAATTACCCTAGCCGAAGCATAGGAACCTGAAACAGTAAGGAATTACCAGGTAGATCAAGGTTGAACCTGCGGTAACTTCATACTCTATCACAAGTACAACAATAACAATCTAGGCAGTAATCACAGTAATAACAGTAATCGGTAATAACATTAATTACAATAATCAATAGTATACAATAGTAATCAATAATAACAATAGTCGATAGTATTCGGTAATAATAGTAGATATAAAGCAAACTTTAGTTTTCTGTGAAACAATAACGATGGAACATATTTTTCAGATCAAATACAAAAGTTTATTTTAGATAGATAGAAGTCATGATTCAGATTAGGTAGACATTCTTGGGTTCAAAATGGAGAGAATATTTATGTGCACATGGAACACACTAGATGAAACAATTTATTCTCTGAGATACTTGATATTTACAAGAAAAAGGAAGACATTGAACTTTTGACGGTTTTGAACTGATTTCAGTAACGAGGTCCCGATTAAAAGGGACTTGGTAGCCAACATCACTAACCAAGCATTCGGGAAATGCTATATTAAATTCATTTAGGATATCAGATATATTAAGGATGTTTTGATCATTTTGGCTAACGAGGGGATTTTAGTCATTTCACTGTCATGGGGAATTTTGTAATTTAGCCAAATAATGATAAAATGATTATTTGCAAAATTTAGGATTTCCAATGATTTATCGAGCTTCCAAATCCATTCGAACTAAAATATCACAACCATGCAGTACTTACCAAACATTCAGGTGTATGCACTTCACATGTATCATTTCTAAATACTGACTCTATCGTATATCTGAATGGTCACCTTTATTGTTTCACAACAGGACTTTCCAGTGAGTAGTCAAACTTATATTCCGTGCGAAAAATCTTCCAACCTTATATTTGTATTCGAAGTGATTGACGTACATGAGTCATGCTTCATAACCTTTAGGAGTATTTCAGACATTTTAAGCTTTATTAGTATTTCCTTAAATTTTATCAAAGGCAATTTACTTATTCTAGTCTAGAGGGTATTTCGGTCGTTTTAGAGCTCGGGATGTATCCATCATTTCTTTCAATTGAACCATTTATAATATTTCAATCAATTTAGTGTTTCAGCCACTTGATTAATTCAGACGGACGAATAGCTTTTCGTGAATCTATCTTTGGAGATTTATTTAAAATTCAAGGAAACCAAGCAGTTAACAAGCTCGAAGGTTTAAATCTTCTTACCATAACTTTCCAAGTAGTTCAAGGTTTTTCAGACGAATCAGGTCGTTTTACCAGATCTAGCGTAGATTTTTAGATCGTTTTCAATTCCCGGGGTATTTTAGTCATTCTTATACCTCAAGGGCATTTCGTAATTTCATATCTAAATATTTTTGACTTTTAATCATTTGACATTATTAATCGAGTTTGGAGATTAACGACCTTATTAATTATTTATTGAACTCTAGATCCTTCTAATATTTTAACCGTTTTATTCGAGTATTCCAATCTTATCTAGATTGTCATACTCACTTTCATATCCGGATTCACTTAAGCAGAATTAACAGTACTCCTAATCATATTTATGCATGCATTAACCGAATACTAACATTTTCTTAAAGCATGCAAGAGGTATTAATGTATTACCTCATCTCTGAGCTACATTGATCGATCTACGATACTCCCTTCGATCACTCTCGAACCCAAATTTCACGAAACAGACTTTAAAATGGACTCAGGACGTCGAAAAACAAGAAATAATGGTTTTTTTTTTTGAAAAAGTTGACTTTTTAGTCAAAGTGAACATTGGCGTCATCATCGGTCAATGATGGCGTCACTAGTCAAAGTCAACGCTGACGTCATGATGTTTTTATTGGTCAATTGAGTTGACTCGAGCGAGTTGAATCATTGAGTTAACTAGGGCTGGTTGACTTGGTCAGGTTGGGTCGATCAGATACGAGTCGAGTCAGTCTGACTCAGGTCGGTCTATCCAAGCTGATTTGAGGGTCGCCATCCAGGGCGGCTGGAAACCACCCCAGACAGCGTGTGAAGCCAACGTGCGGCCCTGGACAGCTAGAAAAACATCTCAAAATTTAGTTTCCCTAGATTTTCACCATATCAACACTCAACAACAATTATACATCCAAAAATAAGAATGAAACTCACCGAAACTTACCCAGAATGTCAAAAACCGGTCAAAAATGGCGTGGCCTCGACGAGGCACCGACCAGTAATGGATCGAAGATTGGGGGCCACGGTCTTGCTCGTCTTGACATGAGAAAGATGATGGTGGTGTGGGTGTTACAAACAGACGACCACGGTGCCGAAAAAACCCAAAAACAGTGGCGGATGAGATTTGGTTCTCGCTTAACCTTTAAATCGATTTTCCTAACAATCGGGACAACAGTTGCAAGAGTGGTATAAGAGGTTTTGATCAGGACGAGGCATCGGTTCGGAGGATCGAGACGGTGACGGTCACCAATGGACGGTGGGACAGAGCAAGAGGGTGGTTGGAGTGTGTTTGATTGTTTGAGGAAAATGAAGGGTTGGTCAGACTGGAGGAAAGGGGAATGGTTCAAAATTAATGTCCAATAATGGGGGTGACTGGATATTTTTTATATTGTTATTTTTTTATTTTGAACCCCACAACATTGGTTTAAATTAAAACATGGGTAACTATAGACCAATAGTTTCCATAGCTCAATTGGTTGGGCATGTGGTTTGAAAGCCATAAGTTGTGGGTTTGAATCTTATAACTAGTAATCCACCTTTTTTAGCTTTATCTTTTATCAAGGTTTTCCATATTAATACCCAAATGATATATCGATATTAGCTGGACTTGGAAAACATCCAATGATTTTTTGTTATTGATACCCGTGGGTATCTATAGAGTATCAATACTCATGGGTTCAACGTCAATACTTATAAGTGACTATCAATACTCATTGTTTGATGGCTATACTCATTGATGAGTATCAATACCCATAGTGTTAAAATTTTGATAATCTTCTTAAAAGTCTTGTATGGCATCAATACAATTTATTAAAGTTCAATAGATTCTAAGTCTCTATAATATCCTTTCCAATAACGTATTACAAACGTATAATCATAAATAGGTACAACCTATATGTAAATTAGTTAAGAATGTGATGCTTGTTGTGTGCCTTGTTTGCACCCGAGAAATGAGTCAGAGACTCGAGGTATTTTTGAAAAATTTTCCTTATTTATTGAAGGATTTGGATACCCGTAATTCGTGTTGTAGCAATAAGAGGCTCAATCGTGTTGGGTGCTTGATTCAGGCACGAGGTCACTTGTGTTCGATCATATAGAGGGCGACAAACGTGACTAGATCTAGGAACGAGAAGTGGTTTGTATGCCATCGAAGGATGTGTGCAAAGAAGGCTACTCGTTAGTGTGCATTTGGATTCATGAAGGGTGCTTTGATCAGATGACCATGTAAAGAGTAGAGGTGTTACAATGCATTTGGGTGATCATGTGGCATCAAAAATTTTATGAACGCGAGTGGTTGCGATGGGAGAGGCGGCAAAGAGAGCAATGGATGGCAGGTCAAAATGGTGAAAATAAGAACGAAGCTACGTATGTATTAGGAAGGGCTCTTGCACCACCCACGGCCGAAAATTTTCACCTTCGATTTATATATAAAAAATTGAATTAATTAAGAATTCCCCCAACTTATCAGCATTAACGTTTTCCCCCAACTCCTAACTCTAGCTCTATCTCTGGTTCCAAGGTCATACGAAGTAAGAGGATGGGTGATTGGAGCATAATGATAAACGATCGAGAATGAAGTGCGGGGTTAAAAACGATATGGTCTAAGATTTTGGTGTCAGTATTAAGGACAACAATTTTTCCATAACCAATAGGTTTTGATATGATAGAAGCAATTTTTTCAAATTTGTGTTTAGAACGGGACGAAGAGTGTTTTAGAAGAGACGTAATCGAGGTCAAGACGAGTTTGAATTTGGAGTAAAATTTTTTCAACTCGACCTGACCTAATTTATTTTAATTTTGTGTCATATTTACGAAACTGATATTTCATATATATATATATATATATATATATATATATATATATATATATATATATATATATATATATATATATATATATATATATATATATATATATATATATATATTAGGCCCAATTTTCCTATTATTTTACTTTCCTCTTATGTCTTTTCATTCATTCCTCCCTTTCTTTCTTTTTTCAATTTTCCTCCAATTTTATGCCTCTCTCATTCTTTCCCTTTCCCTTTACTTTTTTTTTTCATTTCTTCTTCCTCCATTCTCTCGTCTCATTTATTTTAACTTCTTTTGTTCTTCATTTGTTCCTTCATCCCATTATATTTTTGTTTCTTTTGTAATTCATTCGTCATCTCTTGCTATTGCATGTTATTTTTGGTTAGTAATTGTCGTTATTCGTCCTAATCTTGATATTTTTGTTCTCATGTTTTTAAAATTTCTTTTAGACAACACCGATTATAAGATGAAATACTTTTTTATTTTTACAGATTTTTTTGGATATTTTCAGGGTTATTTTATATAAAAAATACTTCTTTTGAATAGCAATAAACATGAGAAAACATATGTTTTTGTTTTGGGTATTATTTTTTTGCTCAATTCAATCCATATGATTTTATTAGAGAAAAATCATACAGCGCTACGGTAACATACACCTCGTTAAAAATCTCCTTAAACATAAAATGGAAGAAAAGAGTATGATACGTTACCAAAAGAAAGCGAAAATACACCCAAAAAAAAATCCACAACACCCAGACATAGAACCCAAACCTGTCACACAAACACAACACAATAATCTCAATATATATATATATATATATATATATATATATATATATATATATTAACTATATATATATATATATTAACTATATATATATTAACTTTTGTTTGTTTGATGAAAAATTTTGGGATTAACAATTTTTTTTAAACTTTTGTTTGTTTGGTATTATTTTACTGTTAATAATATATTTCAGATTTTTTTACTTTTGTTTGTTTGATGAAAAAATTTGGGATTGACAAAAAAAAGTCAGATAAAAACTTGAAAATACGGAACATGTTAAATTGGGAGCGATAATAGGGTACAAATCTCGACACATTTTCAGAACGGGTGAAAATATAATAATTTTGGAGATAGATCGAGGTCAGGTAGAGTTTGCTCTACTTCAAGTCGGGACAAACAAAAACCTGACCCATCCTGTCGACATCCTTAGTTAGTATCTAAAGAGTCATAGAAAGGAAATGGTGTATTGTGTTGCAGACGTGGTCCCTAATGCAGACCCAGAGGCAGCTCCTACAAATGAGGCCCAGGATATTTCTATGGTCGGGAATGAACCAACCACGCGCAGAGGAGGCAGGGAGAGAAAGGCGCCACGTGGCCTAACGACTTTGTCCTATACTAGGATGTTTGTTTTCTTTTTTGCTTAAAGAGCTTGGGATGTGAGCTAGAATGGGTGTGAAAACCCTCAGAAACTTTGTTTCTCTTCTCTTCTTAATCTATTTCTCCTTCTTTCTCCGTCTTCCTTTCGAGCATCCACTGTAATTCATAACAGTTTGGTGCTTTCATTGCCAACTCTACCATGGTAAACAATACCGAGTCCATCCGTTCCCTCCAAGACACAACCACCCGCCATGAACAAACACTCACCTTCCTCGAAACACATGCTGCCAACCAAGAAAAATGGAATGCCACGACTCATGTTACGTTGCAGGAAATGGCTAAGCAGCTCCAGACGATCGCTGCTCAGTTGGGAGCGTCCCAGTTGGGAGCTTCTGCCGCCACATCGGCCGGCGGTGAAATGTCTGTCGATAGCACTTTGCACAGAGGTAAAGCAAAGGCACACGGAGCCTCCGATGATGCTTTTCCATTCCCACCCAAACCAGTTCAAGTCGAGTTGCCCATTTTTAATGGTGACGATCCCGAGGAATGGATTTCCTCTGCAACAGATTTCTTCGATTTTTACGGGACAGACGACCACCATCGCGTCACGATGGCATCATTCCGAATGACCGGCACGACGAAGAAGTGGTTTCGTTGGATGCAGCGTCAACGCTAACTTGCAGGTTGGGGCCACTTGGTTGACGCGATTCGCAAACGCTTCACCATTATGGAGATTGAATCCCCTACCGGACAACTGTCGAAGTTGATACAGACAACGACGATGGTGGATTATCAGTCCCGTTTTGAGGACTTTGCTTTGCGCACATCGAACCTCTCTGATGAATTCTTCTTGGACTGCTTCACTTCCGACCCGCGCACTGATATTAAGAACGAGGTTCTAGGCCATCGTTCAACGTCCATGGTTGAGGTCCAAGCTCTAGCAAGATTTCATGAGGCACGGATCCACGAGCGACGGTCGTTTTCGCGTTCGTCACATTCAAAACTGCCACCTCTGTTGCCCACTCCGACTGCTCCTGCACCAGATCCAAAAGGGCTACCTGGTCGTCCCCCACCATCGGAAACTGGACCCGCCACCGATTCGTCGGATTTCCTCTGCTGAAGCCCAGGCCCGACGCCTCAAGGGCTTGTGTTTCTATTGTGATGAACAATATGTGCCGGGCCAAAAATGCAAAGCCCCTCAGCTGTTTTTGTTGGACGACTTCATTGACCATGCTCACCACATACCTCCGTCCGATGATACCGTTGACACACCATCTCCACCCATCGACGAGCACTCCACAGTCTCATTTAATGCTCTAGCTGGTTGTGCCACCCTGAGCACACTGTGCGTCCAAGGGAAGATTCAGGGTAACCTCGTGCGCATTCTAAGTGACGGCGGTAGCACCCATAACTTCATCCAGTCGCGCGTTGCCAAGCACCTGGGATTGACAGTCTCTGTTGCCCCGCACTTCAGGGTTCTCGTGGTTAATGGCCAACGTTTACAACACGAAGGTTGTGCCCGTGCGGTCAAAGTTGTGGTCCAAGGCACTGAGCTCACAACTGACTTCTACATTTTACCACTCGAAGGGGCTGAAGTGGTGTTAGGCGTGGCCTGGATGGCCACCTTGGGCCCGATCACCATAAATTTCGCCACGTTGACGTTCCAGTTTCAGCATGGTAACGAGCAACATTGCTGGCAAGGGGACACTGAGATTGGACCACAACCTATTCACCTGCAGTCTCTCCGCCATCTATCGGAAATAGGCGCTGTCGCAGAGCTCTTTCGTTTGCATGTTGAGAACCCATCCCCATCTACCACCTTGCCTGACTGTGGGGACTTGCGAGATCTCTTAGCAGAATTCAGTGGGGTATTTGAACCAGTTCACAGTTTACCTCCTCGGCGTCCTCACGACCACGCCATTCACCTTGAGCCCTCCAGCAAACCCGTCAACGTCTGCCCATATCGCTACCCCCACTTCCAAAAGACTGAAATTGAGAAACAGCTTCAGCAGATGCTTCAAGCCGGCCAGATTCGCCCCAGCACAAGCCCTTTCTCTTCACCTGTTTTGTTGGTCCGCAAGAAAGATGGTACGTGGAGTTTCTGTGTGGATTATCGCACTCTCAACGCGATCACTATTCGTGACAAGTTCCCCATACCCACAGCTGATGAGCTCTTCGACGAACTGGGAAAGTCTTGCTTCTTTTCGAAACTTGATCTGCTCGCCGGATACCATCAAATCAGGGTCCGTGGTGAAGACGTTCATAAGACTGCTTTTCGCACACATGACGGCCACTTCAAATTTCTAGTCATGTCGTTTGGCGTAACGAACGCCCCATCGATATTTCAGGCGATAATGAATGTCATCTTCCGCCCGTTCCTACGCAGATTTGTACTTATTTTTCTGGATGACATCCTCGTGTTCAGTGGCAGTTGGCAAGACCATCTTCACCATTTACGCAGCGTTCTACACACACTGAAAACCCATGGCTTAGTGGCCAAGTAGTCGAAATGCTCTTTTGGTCAAGAGACAGTCGAGTATCTGGGACACGTTGTATCTCGCCACGGGCTAGCCATGGATGACTCAAAGGTTGCTGCTATTCGAAACTAGCCTGTTCCTACCACAGTCAGAGATGTTCGTGCTTTCTTGGGTATCTCTGGCTACTATCGTCGATTCATCCGAGGGTATGCTACAATCGCAGCTCCTATCTCAGACTTGCTGAAACATTCTGATACATTCAGTTGGTCTCCGACAGCATAAACGGCTTTCGAACACTTGAAATCCGCCCTTGCGTCAGCTACTGTACTTGGTCTCCCGGATTTCGACAAAGAATTTGTTGTCGAAACGGATGCCTCCGGCGTCGGCATTGGCGCGGTTTTGACATAGGCAAATAGACCACTAGCATTCTTCAGCCAGAAGTTGAGCCCCAAGATGCAAGCTGCATCGACGTACCATCGGGAAATGTACGCCATCACTCAGGCCGTTGGCAAATGGCGTCAGTATCTCCTTGGCCGCTGTTTCGTGATCATCACTGACCAGAAAGCTCTTCGCGAATTAACTCAGCAAACCATTCAAACACCGGAGCAGCAACAGTGGCTTGCAAAACTGATTGGGTTTGATTTTGAAATCAAGTATCGACCGGGAAAACTGAATACAGTGGCCGACGCATTGTCTCACGAAGGTAGCGCCCACTTGTTGGCCTTTTCTAGCCCATCATTTGGAATTTTGGAAGACCTTCGCACTGCTCTTCAGCACGACCATGCTCTACTGCAGATTATAGCTAACATCTCTGACGGCCAGGTCTCTCCCCCAGGCTACTCTATCAACCACGGGCTCTTACTCTTCAACAATCGAATAGTGGTTCCCAATGAAAGCTCTCTGCGCTCTCAGCTTCTTCGCGAGTTTCATTGCTCGACAGTCGGTGGTCATGCCGGCATCTCTCGTACATTTCACCGGTTGTTTGCGCAATTTTTTTGGAATGGGATGTGCAAGGACGTGCGTCGATTTGTTTCAGAATGTCAGACATGTCAGACAATGAAGAGTGACAGTCTGGTTCCGGCGGGCCTACTACAGCCACTTCCGATATCGCAGCAAGTGTTTGAGGACATCTCGTTAGACTTCATCACTGGCCTACCCCGTTCTAACGGTAAAGAGGTCATCTTGGTTGTCGTTGACCGGCTGACCAAATATTGTCACTTTTTTACCCTACCGGCGCAATACGACGCACCCCTAGTCGCCAAAGTTTTGTTCCATGGCGTCGTCAAGCTGCATAGCATCCCCCGTTCGATGGTAAGCGGTGTACCTCCGTTCCGCTTACCATCCACAGTCCGATGGTCAAACGGAGGCCTTGAACCGCTGTCTGGTGATGTACCTCCGTTGCATGACTGGCAACGAGCCACGCAAATGGGAACACTACCTCTCTTGGGCAGAATTCTGGTACAATACGGCATACCAAGCATCTACCGGAATGACTCCTTTCCGGGCTCTATATGGCCGTGACCCTCCTACACTGCTGTCCTACATGGAAGGCAGCTCTCTCAATCCTCAAGTGGACTCCGCCCTGCAAAATCGAGACGAAATCCTTCGTGTCCTTAAACAGAATTTGGCTTAGGCTCAACTGTGAATGAAAAACCACGTCGACAAACGGCGTCGAGAGGTCGAATTACAGATCGGAGATTGGGCTTTCATCCGCCTCCAGCACTATCGCAAACTCTCACTTCAACTGGCCAAGCATACTAAGCTCAGTCCCCGGTTCTTCGGCCCCTACAAGGTTACCCAACGCATCGGACATGTGGCTTATTGTCTCGACCTTCCAGCAACGGCCCGCATTTGCCCTATCTTCCACGTGTCTCAGCTCAAGCTTTGTCGCGGCCAACCATTACACCAGTTTACCCCGCTGCCATTGTTCGCGGATTCACCAACCCTTGAGGACAAGGTTGAGCTTCTAGGAGGGGATAGTGTTGCAGACGTGGTCCCTAATTCAGACCCAGAGGCAGCTCCTACAAATGAGGCCCAGGATATTTCCATGGTCGGGAATGAACCAACCACGCGCAGAGGAGGCAGGGAGAGAAAGGCGCCACATGGCCTAACCGACTTTGTCCTATACTAGGATGTTTGTTTTCTTTTTTGCTTAAATAGCTCGGGCTGTGAGCTAGAATGGGTGTGAAAACCCTCAGAAACTTTGTTTCTCTTCTCTTCTTAATCTATTTCTCCTTCTTTCTCCTTCTTCCTTTCGAGAATCCATTGTAATTCATAACATATTAAAATATAAATTGAAATGAAAAAATTAGGGCTTAGTCCCTATATTTGTGTTGAGTGGATCAATGTATTGATCAAAGCCAAGAGGAGGGTGAATTGAGTTTTTAAAATTTGTTGGAGAAAGTGAAATGACTAAAATTTAAGAACAGTGCAATTTAGAGTGTTTCAAGTTCCAAATGAACTCTACTAAGGATTTTGGGTACTAAGGATTTTCCAACAATCCACTAATTGATCTTCCCTTTTTCAAGGCTTAGAAGGTAACCTTTACAATACCAGTCAAATTTTCTACCCAAAATTTGACCAAACCCTCACTAGGATACAAAGAAGAATTTTAAGGCAAGAAGAATATCTCTCAATACAAATTTGCCCCTTTTGATACAAGCACTCAACCCAAATTGGAATACAATATTGGAATTACACACAACACAATTTGGGATTTTTCAAGAATGAGAAATTAGGCACTTTGAGCTTGGATTTTTGTATGGATGTTTCTCTTGGATGGAATAGTTGTTGATGGTCTTCAATAGGCTTGATTTTATACCTTATCCATTAATTCTAGTCATTTGGGTGGTTAGGGTATTGATTATAGCCGTTGGGACCCTCTCTTCCCACCATAAATGCACTTCTGCTTCCTACCGTATCGATACACAGGAAGACGTATTGATACTTGTCTGGAAACAGAAAGAGTCGTTGCACAATTACAAGAGGGGTGTATCGATACGCGTATAGGCGTATCGGTACGGGTTAGAAAAGTGTTTCAGTACGAGCAAGACCGTATCGATGTAATTATTCCCACAAAGCTCACTAGAAGAATCTGTATCGATACGTGTAAGAGAGTATCGGTACGAGTTAACCAACTCTTCAAAAGTTTGTTACCTACCAACTGACACTAACGATCAAAAACATTTAAGGCTCTGAAATTTAAAATTCCTTTTAAATCGTATCGATACGGGTGAGACCGTATCGGTACGCCATTCAAACTCCACCTGATTTTATGGTGATAGCGTATCGATACAGATGCAATATGTTTTGATACCCTCTTTCTATACGGTAAGGAGCGTATCGAAACAGATTTCTATAGTGGCCAAGTTTGTAAAAAAGGTATCGATACGGCAAGGAGCGTATCGATACACATAGACGATTTTCAATAGTTTGGCCTTGGAACACTTAGAAAATATTTTGGAGTTTGATTTTTTCAAACTAGAGTAAGGCCTTGTTGGTTTGAAAACTTTTGAGGGACTTAAAAATCTATTTCAAGTTTTCAATTCAATCCTTAAAACACTTTGTTATATCAAAATCAAACATATATTTTACAATCCCCCCCTTTTTGATATAACAAAACTAAAACTTGAAATTTTTAATACTTTTGAAAACTTTGGAAAACAAATACCCTTTAATGTTAGCTAGGTAAAATTTAAGTTTAAAATTTTAAGTGAGCTTGTTCCCTCTCCCCCTTTTTGTTAGATAAAAAACAAGAGACATAGGCAAAATGCATAAACAATAACCAAGCAATATATAATAGATAAACATTAAGTTCATAAATAAGGAAACATCAAAATAAAATCCAAATAACAATAATCAAAGCATAGGTTTTAAACTTAATCCTAAAGAACATAATTCAAAGTGCATAAATAGAAATCGTAAATGACATGAATGGAATACAAATAAAATCTACTACTCTTCTCCATCGCCATCTTCATCGTCATCTTCGTTGGCATCGTCATCCTTCCTCCTAAATTGACGCCATTCATCATGAAAGGTCGTGAGAGAGATGTTCATTGAGTTGTGCCTGGCCTCTATGGACGAGATACGCTTCTCCACATTCGTCATACGATCTTCTAAGCATGTGAAGTGTTTGTCTATGGCGGCAAACCTCGAATTCATAACTTGATCCATAGAAGCAATCCCCGTGCGTAAACCCGTGAATTGTTCATTGAGAAAAGTCATAAGAGCATCCATGGAAGGTGGAGGAGGAGCTTGAGGATTGGAAATCTCTTCCAGAATCGCATCACTAGGATGCACAAAGATGCGAAGCCAACTACCATTGAAATAGTGAAACATCCCCCTAGAAAGAGATCTCTCATCAATAGGATCAGTAAGGGGTGTCGGGTAGTCGTGAGAGCAATCAATCTCCTTTTGAGTGAAGAAATAGCTCAAAGTGGTTCCATATGTGAACGAAGTGACAAGAGTTGTGTGACGATGTTGCACGAGATAGACAATCTCCGCAAACATGATACGAGCAAGGTTTGGTTGTTGTCTCTAGCGAAAGAACCGAATCCAAAAGTCATCAACTTGGCAGATGGTTGAATATTTTCCTCCCGAATGTCTAAACCACCAAGTAATCATCAAGTGAAGGATTCAATCCTGAGCATTGAGAAGGGTCACGGAACCCCCAAGACATGGTCAAGAGAATTCTCATCTTCGATACCCTAATCCTCTAACTTAAAAACAACACAAAGAGATGGAACATTGTTGAGATTTTAGGGGCTCGATTCGATCAACCGTTCTTGCTCGCCAAGTGTGGAGAAGTGGATAAATTGGTGTTTTAGTGGGAGGTGAAAATTTGGCAATTTGACACAAGGATTTATAGTGGTTCAACCTTCTAACCAAGCTCTACATCCACTACCTTAGCTCCCCACTAAGGATTTCCAACAAATTCACTAAGAATTTTGCCCCCCTTTTCTCGGATTAGGAGGAAACCGTTACAACCCTCAAAGCTTTCTACCCAAAGCTTGAAGGAACACTCTATTTACAAAGAAAGACTTAGCAAACTAGAAATCTCTCTAAAAGGTGTTTGTTTGCAATTCTAAGCTCTCACCCAAAACCTAAACACTTGAGCAAATTTAACAATGTAAGCTCACAAGTGTTGTCTAAGCAAGAAATGAACAATTAAAGCTCTAGACAAATTTTGACATCATAATGTTGTAACAATTGAAGCATTAACCATTACAAGATGTTTGGAGGTCCCTTTTATACTCCCAATTGAGTTTGTAGCCGTTACTAGCCGTTGGGGATGATTTGGAGTCGTTGAGGACTTTATTTCCCTTCATAAATGTTGTTCTGTAGCTATTCGTATCGATACGCTTGGAACCGTATCGGTACGACCTTCATTAGAAACTAGCCGTTGGGCTCTTGCTAGCCTGGGCGTATCGATACGCTTGAGGGCGTATCGGTACGGGTTCACTTTTAAATGACCGTTGGGAAAATAGCCGTTGGGGTGGTTGAAAGGGGATTGGTACGCTTACCAGGCGTATCGAAACGATCTCGATCCGTATCGAAACAGCCAAGCCTGTTTCGATACGGGTTTTGACAGTGACCAAACTAAGGCAAAAAGGTATCGGTACGGGTACAACCGTATCGATACGGGTAGCTTGAAAAGTCAAGTTTGGCTTTTTAAAAATAGTAAAAACATTGCCAAACCCCCTTTAAAATATCTCAAACATAATTTCAAGTTGTTTGGACTTAAAACCAAGTTTTAAATTCTTTTCAAATTAGTCCAAAACATTTTTCAATTATTATATCAAAACACTAGTTCTACAATCTCCCCCTTTTTGATATAATAAAAATAACTTGAAAAATTGTTTGGGATTCTCCTCCTTTAACTTTAAAAATGTGAATAAGAGATTAAAGATATGAATTCAAATACTGCTCCCCCTTATTCATTTGAAAATTCAAAATTTTCAAACCATTTCTCCCCCTTTTTGTTATATCAAAAAGAATTTAAAACATTAAGTTTCAAAATAACAATAGAGGAAAAAAAATTTGACACACTTAAAATTTTGGTTTAAAATTGGATCCCCCTTACTCAAAGCATCATAAGAATGTTAGTTCAACATATATGATTATCTAGTTGACTTAAATGAAAAATAATCAAAGAAAAGCAAAAGTAACTAGATTTTACCACACTTGAACTCAAGGGAGGATGTGAAGTCTTCCTTCTTCAAGTGTTCTTCCTATGTGTGCATGTAGCTCCCCCTCAATTTTTGACTTGTTGATCACTCTCCATCACACCTAGCAAAAGACAATGAAGTAATTTTTGGTATCCAAATTGCTTTGGATTCATAGACATTAGTAGCACAAAATTTAGTCCCCTTAGGAATCCATTTGCCAATTTCATCCTTTTTAGTTGAAGTGGTTAGTCCTTTTGGGACCCAAACACTTCTAAAACATTTACCATTTATAAATCTAGGGGCACTAGATTGTCTTACATAAAAATTTGATTTTCCAAAACTATTTTTCTTTTCAAGTTCATTGGAAATCAAATCTTTTTCTTTTTGAACTTTGAGAAGCAAATTTTGTAAATCAAAACATTTTTGTTCAAAATCTTTCAATTTTTCTTCAAGTTCAAGATTTGTTTTGGAAAGCAAATCATTTTCAATTTTTATTTTTGAAATCAACTTTTTGTTCTTGGAAAATGATGCCTTGAATTCCAAAAGCAAATCATCATAGGCATCTTGTAACTCATCAAATGTATAAGAATTTGAAATGGATGAGTTAGAAGTTACCTCCCCCTCATTGAGGGCCATCAAGCATAGGTGGGCTACTTCATCATCGGTGGAGTCTTCATCACTCCATGTGGCTACATATGCTTGTTTTGAAGATGATCCCTTCTTTTTGGATTTGTGGGAGTCCTTCATCTTCTTCATCGATTCATGCTTGGATTTTTCTATTTTGCTCTTCATGAACTGGGCAAATTTGTTGAAGAGATAGACCATCTCTTCATCTTCACTTTCCTCCTCACTTGAATCTACATGATGGCATGTGGAGGATTTGAGAGCTACGACACTAGCATTGATGCCTAGCTCCATGATCTTCTTCTTCCCCATCGCTCTAATCTCTTACTTCTTCCTCTCATCTTCTTTGTTTTTCTTCATTATTTGGTGAGTGAGAAGAGACCCCATGAGTTCATCAAGCTTCAAGGTTTTGAGATTCTTGGCTTCGATGATGGCGGTCCTCTTTGAGTCCCATGACTCGGGAAGGGAGTAGATGAGCTTTCGGACAGGCTTCTCTTCCGGGATGGCTTCTCCATAACCTTTAAGACCATTGGTGATAGTGGAGAACCTGTCAAACATCTTCTCGATGTTCTCTTCCAGATCCATCTTGAAGTTCTCATACTGTAAGGTTAGGAGCCCAATCTTGGTGTCCTTGACTTCATCGATTCCCTCGTATGTGACTTCAAGCTTGTCCCATACCTCCTTGGCACTCTCACAAGAAGACATCTTCTCATAGATGGTTGGGCCAAATGCACAAAAGAGTATGTGCAAGGCTTTGCAATTTAGCTCCATCTTCTTGCGATCGTCGGCACTCCATTCCGCTTTGCTTCCTTGAGGCACAACAGACCATCTTCAACTATGTCCCATAGCTTGTAATCTCTTGACTTCAAGAAGAATTTCATCTTTGTCTTCCAATGGGCATAGTGATTTTCGTCGAAGAAAGGCGGTTTGTCGATTGATTGTGCCATTGAGCCGGTTGGTGAAATGTTGATCGAGCTTGCCGGATCTTCTCAATAGGATGTGAGTCCCCTTCGATTGAGCCAAGCTCTGATACCAATTATTGAGATTTTAGGGGCTCGATTCGATCAACCGTTGTTGCTCGCTAAGTGTGGAGAAGTGGATAAATGGGTGTTTTAGTGGGAGGTGAAAATTTGGCAATTTGACACAAGGATTTATAGTGGTTCAACCTTCTAACCAAGGTCTACATCCACTACCTTAGCTCCCCCACTAAGGATTTCCAACAAATTCACTAAGAATATCGTCCCCTTTTCTCGGATTAGGAGGAAATCGTTACAACCCTCAAAGCTTTCTACCCAAATCTTGAAGGAACACTCTCTTTACAAAGAAAGACTTAGCAAACTAGAAATCTCTCTAAAAGGTGTTTGTTTGCAATTTAACAATGTAAGCTCACAAGTGTTATCTAAGCAAGAAATGAACAATTAAAGCTCTAGACAAATTTTGACATCATAATGTTGTAACAGTTGAAGCATTAACTATTACAAGATGCTTGGAGGTCCCTTTTATACTCCCAATTGAGTTTTTAGCCGTTACTAGCCGTTGGGGATGATTTGGAGCCGTTGAGGACTTTATTTCCCTTCATAAATGCTGCTCTGTAGCTATTCGTATCGATACGCTTGGAGCCGTATCGGTACGGCCTTCATTAGAAACTTGCCGTTGGGCTCTTGCTAGCCTGGGCGTATCGATACGCTTGAGGGCATATCGGTACGAGTTCACTTTTAAATGACCGTTGGGAAAATAGCCGTTGGGGTGGTTGAAAGGGGATCGGTACGCTTACCAGGCGTATAGAAACGATCTCGATCCGTATCGAAACGGCCAAGCCTTTTTTGATACGGGTTTTGACAGTGACCAAACTAAGGCAAAAAGGTATCGGTACGGGTACAACCGTATCGATACGGGTAGCTTGAAAAGTCAAGTTTAGCTCTTTAAAAATAGTAAAAACATTGCCAAAAACTCTTTAAAATATCTCAAACATAATTTCAAGTTGTTTGGACTTAAAACCAAGTTTTAAATTCTTTTCAAATTAGTCCAAAACATTTTTCAATTATTATATCAAAACACTAGTTCTACAAACATCTACGGTAATCTTTTTGCCCATGAGATAAGACTTAACGTCAATAACATTACCCAAGGTATTGGCAACACGTTTGGCATTAGCATAAAATATCAAAACCAAATTGCGAAAGAAAAAGGCCGGGGTTTATAAAAAATCCATAAATTTGCATTCTTGGAGCAAAGGTAAGTAGACAAACTTGAAGCACTCTGAATTAAGAAAAGGAAAAGAAATTACCCTCTTCGGTTGAGTTCCCCGGTTGTTCTAAAGCACTTTTGATAGATAAGAGTCAAATTAGGATGAGTACCATCTCCGAGACTGAATGCTTCACCGAATTCACTAGTACGCGCTCTCTTTTTGGGTTCCATTGTCTAGAGAAATTTATCAAAACAATGTGTATGCATTATTTTCTCATTCAACCCATGGAAAATCAATAATCAAGGTTTTAAAAAAAATTTGAAAGGAAAATCAAAAACAAAAAGGTTTGATAAAGTTTGTTTTTGAAAGAGCAAAACAAAACAAAAAGAATTTAAAACGAAAATGACAAAGAAAATAAAAAAGAGAAAAAGAATTTTATACCTTGATATTGATATAGAGAGAGGAATGGATGAAGAACTTGCACCAAATTTATGGAGAGCTTTAAACACTTGGCTTGATGTTGAAAAACCCTCAATAGATTTTTAGTTTTGTGGTGAAAATACGAGGGATTGAGAGGCTTTTTATAGAGGAAAACAGCTAGGGTTTTGAATTTTAGTTTTGGTAAAAGTAAAACACTTTTAATGCCATTAAGTAGCTGTCTGCGCAATCGAGTATCTATACGCCAAAGGGTGTTTCGATACGGGGGTATAATAGTAATTCCATGAAACCGCGTGTCAAAGGTCCGTACCGAAACGGATGGTATACATATCAAAACACTCGCATATTATATCGAAACGGGTTTAACCGTATCGATACCCGCAAGAGAGAAAAGGCAGTCTAGTCAACTAATAAAGGACTCGTATCGATAAGCATAAGGTCGTATCGATACCCTATGCCCAGAAATGCATATTTGGCTTTTAGAACAACCAAAGGCTCGAATTTAACATCTCCTAAATGAATGCAATTGATGAATGAGCAAGTCTAAGCATGTTCTAACAGAAGCATACTCTTCTTAGCTATAAGCATGGTTTCTATCAAGATCAACAAAACATAAACATGCATTTTCACAAATTCAAGCAATTTTAACCTAAAAAGAGTCCTAAATGGGCAAAATAAGCTAGTTAGACCTAACTCTCTCCTAAGGGACCAAAATCGCTCTTTGTCTAGAGGTTTGGTAAAAATGTCCGCTAGTTGGTTCAAGGTGTCAACATACTCTATAACAACATCTTGCTTAAGGACATGATGTCTAATGAAATGATGCCTTATTTCTATATGTTTGGTTCTAGAGTGTTGGATGAGATTTTTGGTTAGGCATATAGAACTAGTGTTATCACACTTAAGAGGTATGTTTTCAACTTTAACTCCATAATCTAAGAGTTGTTGCTTCATCCAAAGGACTTGAGCAAAACAACTCCCTAAGGATATGTACTCGGCTTCGGTGGTAGATAGAGCTACACTATTTTGTTTCTTAGAGAACCAAGATATGAGCATACTACCTAAGAATTGGCAAGTTTCCGAAGTACTTTTCCTATCAATTTTACATCCCCCATAATTCGCATCCGAATAAGCATGAAGGTTGAAGGTTGAGTCTCTAGGGTACCAAAGACCTAGATAAGGAGTGTCTCTAAGGTACCTAAAGATTCTTTTAACGGCTATAAGGTGAGACTCTCTAGGACTAGCTTGAAACCTAGCACACAAGCAAACACTAAACAATATATGTGGTCTACTTGCGGTAAGGTAAAGCAAAGATCCAATCATAGAGCGATAAAGCTTAGAGTCAACACACTTACCTCCTTCATATTTCTCAAGATTCGTAGATAAGCTCATTGGTGTACCTTGAGGATTTGGTTGTTCCAAGCCAAACTTCTTGAGCATATCTTTCACGTACTTTGCTTGATTGATGAAGGTGTCATCCTTCCTTTGTTTGATTTGGAGTCCCAAAAAGAATGAGAGCTTCCTTATCATGCTCATCTCGAATTCACCTTGCATTAATTAGCAAACTCTTTGCAATGACACTCATTAGTAGATCCAAAAATGATATTATCAACATATATTTGCACTACTAAGATGTCATTTTTATATCTTTTTATGAAAAGTGTAGTGTCCGGCTTACCTTTTTCAAAACCTTTTTTCAATCAAAAAGTTTGAAAGCCTTTCATACCAAGCTCTAGGAGCTTGTTTTAAACCATAAAGTGCTTTGGTTAGCTTAAAAACATGATTTGGAAATTTTGAATCTTCAAAACTCGGTGGTTGTTCCACATACACTTCCTCATTTATAAAACCATTTAAAAATTCACTTTTCACATCCATTTGAAAAGGCTTGAAATTATGATAACATGCATATGCAAGCAACATCCTCATAGCTTCTATTCTAGCTACGGGTGCATAAGTTTCATCAAAATATATTCCCTCTTCTCGAGTGTAACCTTGAGCAACTAATCTAGCTTTGTTTCTCACAATGTTACCACTCTCTTCTAGTTTATTCCTAAATACCCATTTTGTTCCTATAGTAGATTGATTACTAGGCCTTTCAACTAATGTCCATACATTACTTCTCTCAAATTGATTTAACTATTCTTGCATAGCCATAATCCAAAAATCATCTTTTAATGCATCTTTAATGTTCGTAGGCTCAATGCATAAGATAAAAGCAACATGATTCATGAGTTTGAGAGAACATCTAGTAGTTACCCCCTTGGATGGTTCCCCCAGGATTTCACCATCTTTGACATAGTTGTACTCTCTTGGGTAGCTCACTTCCTTTTCCTCAAGAGCCAAGTCCTTCAAGGCTTCAAGAGGTGGATGTTGTGCATCTTCTTCTTTAGTTGGAATCTCATCCTCCTTTGAAGTTTGTCCTCCATCAAAGGCATCAAGGATTCTTACATCATCATCATCACAAGATTCCTTTCTCGAAATGAGGTTATCATCGAAAACAACATGTATAGATTCCTCTACAACTAAAGTTCTTTTGTTAAACACATGATAAGCTTTAGAGTTTAAGGAGTAACCTACAAAAATAACTTCATCACCTTTTGCATCAAATTTACCTAAATTTTCTTTTCCATTAATTAAAACAAAACACTTGCAACCAAAAGGATGAAAATAGCTAGTGTTAGGCTTTTTCGATTTTAAAATCTCATAAGGAGTTTTCTTTAAAATAGGCCTAATCATTACTCGGTTAATAATATAGCAAGTGGTGTTAGTGGCTTCCGCCCAAAAATATTTAGGTAAATTGTTTTCACAAAGCATGGTTCTAGCCATTTCTTTTAAAGTCCTATTTTTCCTCTCAACTACCCCATTTTGTTGAGGAGTTTGAGGTGCCGGAAAATTGTGGCTAATATCATTATCATTTAAAAACTCTTCAAAACTTAGATTTTGAAACTCGGTTCCATGATCACTTCTAATGTGAGAAATCTTAAGCTCAATATCATTTTGAGTTAATTTTGAAAATGTGATGAAGTTTTCTAAAGTCTCATCCTTGGTGCTTAGAAAGAGAACCCAAGTATATCTAGAGTAATCAGCAACAAGCACAAAGGCATATGATTTTCCACCCAAGCTAGTAGTTCTAATTGGCCCAAAAAGATCCATATGAATTAATTGTAAACATCTACTAGTAGAGACATTATTAATGGATTTAAAGGATGATTTATGTTGTTTACCCTTAGAGCATGCATCACATATTTTATCATTTAAGAACTTAGTCTTGGGTAAACCTCTAACTAGATTTAGGGAAACTAATTTTTCTAAAATACTAATGCTAGCATGTCCTAGTTTCCTAAGCCATAACCATGCATCACTTTCATTTTGTGCAACAAAGCATGCATGGGATGAATGAATGTCATCTAGATGCACAATATATATGCTACCTATGCGATTACCAATGAGCAATATTTTATTTGATTTAATGTCAACAATTTTACATCCATTTTTATCAAATAAGACATTAAACCCTTTATCATACAATTGACTAATGCTCAATAAATTGTGTTTTAGGCCATTGACAAACAATACATTTTCAATGAGTATAGTAGAGTGATTACCTATGGAGCCAATACCTTCAATGTGGCCTTTGGAGTTGTCGCCAAATGTCACTACTCCACTTTTTGGCTTTAAATCCATGAATCGACTCTTGTCTCCGGTCATGTGCCTCGAGCATCCACTATCAAGGTACCATTAGTTTTGACTTTGTACTTTGGCCTTGTAGCAATGCTCCCCCTACAAACAAAGAGATTAAGCTTTGATTTTTGGTACCCAAATCATTTTGGGTCCACGAGTGTTAGCTCCCAAAAGCTTTGTTCCCTTAGGAATCCAATGCGACATGGCATCAACATTATTAGATTTGACAAGTTCCTTAGGAACCCATACACTTCTAATTCTTTTATTTCTATTATGCCTATAGGAGCCACTTTTTTGTAGTTATAGTTCTTTCTCTTAGGTTGGTTTGTTCTAGATGATTCACCTATTTCATTTTTCACATTACCAACACTTTTGAAAGATATTTTGAGCTCTTTAAGCTCATCTAACACCTTTTGGTGTTCAATGTTACATTGAGAAATAAGATTATTTAAATCTACATTTTCATTTTGAAAGTATTCAAGTTCATCTTGTAGACCTAAAATCATTTTCTCAAATTTCAAGTTAGCTTGAGAAAGTAAATCATTTTTAGCATTTAAATCTGAAATGATCTTTTTATTTTTTAAAATGGACTCCTTATACTTCTCAACTAACTCATCGTATACCTCTCGTAACTCATCATAAGATTCATGCAATTCATTAAATGTAAAATCCAAAGTATATGAGTTAGAGGTAACCATAGAAGAATCCTCCTCAAGAGCCATGAGGCAAAGGTTGGCCACTTCTTGTTCCTCATCCTCGAATGACTCCTCATCACTCCAAGTAGCAAGCTTATCTTTGAGCTTCTTCTTCTTCTTAAAGCCCTTCTTCTTGAGTTGAGGACACTCAGAACGAATATGACCCGGTTTCTTGCACTCATAGCATATGATCAGTTCCTTTTCTTCTTCTTTTTTTTGTCTTGAAGTCCATTTTTCTTTGAAACTTCCTACCCTGGTTGAACCTCATTAACTGTGAGACTCTCTTGGCTATCATAGCCAATTCTTCAAAATCTTCCTCCTCACTAGAAGTGCTCTCATCATGTAGAGAAGCTTTAAGAGCCACTCCTAGTTTCTTTTTCTTGTCTACCTCAAGCTTTTTCACTCTTCTTTCTTCCTTCTTCCTTTTATCTTCTCTTCCTTGCTTCATGATTTCTTGAGTTAGGAGAGAACCAACTAGCTTATCAAGATTTAGTGTCTTCAAATTCCTTGTCTCAATGATAGCGGTTCTTTTTCCATCCCAAGACTCGGGAAGTGAGTAGAGTAGCTTCCGGACTAGCTTTGTAACGCCCCGGTTTTGGGCTCAGAAGTTTTGGCGTTGACCGGTTTAGTCAAAGTGCTGATCGAATATATAAGAGGGAATTTAGGAAAACCTAGTTCGGGTTGCATTAAAAATATGGAAAAAAATATTCTAAAATCATCTTTTAATATATAAAAGTGAACTGTGAAATCAATTTTGGAAATGAGGTTCGGAAGGTTGACATTTTGACTAGTGACCAAAATGTAATTTTTGAAAGTTGCGGGACAGTTTTATAAAGGATTGAAACTTTGAATCTTTAAGGAGCTATTATTCCAAAAAGGATTTCTCCAGATTTTTCTAAGATATTTTATGTTTAAAATCTGATTTTTAAAGATTAAGAGAAGAGAGGGAAATCATTTTAACCAAATCTTAACTAATTTTCTATTTTCTCTCAAATTCTCTTTTCTCTCATTTTCTCTCTACCCAAACAAGATTTCCTCAGATTTCTTTCTCTGATTTTGGCATCTACATCTTTCATTTCAACTCTCATTTGATTCCTAATCATCTCATCATCAAAACCTCTCAATTTGCAAATTGTTTCATCAAGCATTTTGGCTCTAAAAGGGAGAAATTCGAGTTTGGAGGTAAGAACGTCCTTCTCCTCTAAACTATCAGTTCTTTACTGAAATTCCTAAGTTCTCAATCCTTGATTCATGTTTTATTAAAGGCTTTTCAATTGAGATCTTGATTTTTTTGGCTAAAATGCAAGATTTGGTGATTTTGGTAAAAATTTCGTGTGATCTGTTTAAGCAGGGTTTTGAGGTGTTAAAATGATGTTAAATGAATGCTAAAATGATTAGAAGTTGAGGTTTAATCAATGCAATCCCGGATAGGTTGAATTTCCTAAGTTTGGCTTGAGTTTTTGGTTGTTTTTGGAGTGTTTTTGGTGATCTGTTATACCTGGAGGTATAAGGACGTGGTTGTGATCTTTTTGCATGTTAGTTGATGTATAAAATGGTTAGAAGTGATGGATCTTGGCTGGGTTAAGTTTTGGAAGTGTTTGGAGATGATTTCGGTTGTGTTTGGTAGCCAAATTGTTAGATTTGTGATGAGCAGCGAGTTGTGTTGATGTTGCTGGTGTTTTAATGCATAAGGATGCATTAATGTTCTGTTTTTATGTGCTTGAAACAGGGGAGGTTGATCCTTGAGTTTTGGAGGTGTTTTCGGAAGGTTTCGGAAGCTTGGAAAGCTTGTTGGCTAGGCTTGTTTGGTAATCGGTGAGTGAAAATGGATTTTCAGCTTTTAAACCAAAGGTTGAAGGTTTTGGGAGCTTAGTTTAAGTCTAAGCAACTTTGCTAAGCTCAAGTGTAAGTTTTCGGATTACTCTCTTTAAGTGGTGGCCATGTTTTGATGAAATGTGAAATGATGATTTTGCATGATTTGCTACTGTTCTGGGAAGCATGTTTTAGCATGTTAATTGCTGATGTTTTAGCATGATTTATGCTGATGATTTAAGCCATGTGTTGTAGGTGTCTCTAGGTAAGAGTACCTTGTTTTTATGCATTGTTAAATGATGATTTAATGTTTTGAAATGCATGATGAAATGGCTTGATTTAAATGCTTTAAAACAGTGGACTATGTGATGTATAAAGTGTATATTGGCAAGTGATGGTTTGTAAAAGTGAAGGTCACTAAGGTGGTTAAAAGTCCTTGAGTGAGCCTTGTTATCTAAGATCATCAAGGTGGTTAAAAGTCCTTGGATGAATCTTGTTGCGGACTCTAAGGTGGTTAAAAGTCCTTAGGTGCTCCTTTCCATGGTGGTTAAAAGTCCATGGGGCCAAGGTGTTTAAAAGTCCTTGGGGCCAAGGTGTTTAAAAGTCCTTGGGGTAATTCAAGCTACGGACACAAAGGTGGTTAAAAGTCCTTGTGTGGTCCATTCATGGTGTTTAAAAGTCCATGGCCAAGGTGTTTAAAAGTCCTTGGGGTCCAAGGTGTTTAAAAGTCCTTGGGAAAAGTTGTTGAACTTGATTTCTAAATGAAATGTATCACTTGAGCCAATATGACATGTTTTGTACGTGAGATGCATGAGATGCATGATTTAATGTTTATGTTGAAGCATGAGATGCTAGTTTAAATGAAATGTGGAAGCATGTTATTGCTTGATTTAAAGTATGCTTTGAGCATGTGTAAAGGTTGTTTACAAGCATGATTTACAAATGGTTTTAAATGCATTATTGAATGGTTTTTAAAGAGCACTCCTCACTAAGCTTTGGCTTACGCTCTCTCGTTTTCTTGATTCAATAATGCAGAGCATTAGGGTGCATTGAGGGCAGCAAGAGGAGGCAAGCAAACAAGTACAAGTAAAGCTCAAAGTATGAAGGTTTTATAAGTGTTTTGGCTTTTGTACGTTTTTGGCAATGGGGGACCAATGTATTTGTTTTGGGAGGTGTTTATGACTCCCTAAATATGTTGTATGTGGTTGTTGATGCTGGTTTTGGATTGAATTTCTATTGCTTGCTTTTGAAGGTTTAAGGCTTGAATGTTAGCTTGTGTAGGAAGCATGACCTTGAATTTAGGGCTTTTTGCATGAGATGTTATCTTGCTGAATTGTTGATGCTTATATGTGTTAAATATGTTTAATTGTATGCTGGTAAAGTTTGGTGATGTTTGGAGCATGTTTGAGTGTCCAATTGCATGATCTGGTATGCTTGTTTGCTGGTTTTTGTGCAGGCGTTTCGGAACAGGGGTGTACCGTTTCGGTACGGGTGCCTTGCATGAACCCAGGCGTCCGAAACGGTATGTTCCGTTTCGAAACGGTTTAGCCTCTGCCGAGGCCATGTTCCGGAACCCGTTTCGGAACGGCCCGTGTTTCGGAACAGGGCTAGCCTGTTTCGGAACGGTCGACTGTTAGGGGGCTGTCATGGTAGTTACATGTTTTGAATTGTTTGCGTTTTGGTCCTAAGTCTTGCGTGATCAATTGCATGAGCTGTGGATGTCCTTTTAAGCTGAAATTTCACAGTGATGCATGGAACCTGACTAATTTCAAAATGGTAACTTTATTTTGGGCTGAGTCCCTTAATTTATCAGAATATACAATTTGGTCCCTAAAGTTGTAATTTGTTCAATTGGGTCCCTGTTTGATCTCTGATGCTTGTGATCTGTTAATACGTTGTTTGTATGGTCACACTTAAGGTTAATGTGCATCTAGACAAGATTAAAAAGAAAAAAAAAAGGGTCGTTAATCAAGGTTGACTTTCGGGTTGACTTTGGTTTTCCCCGTGTAATCTTTGTAGTTCGGGTCATCCGTCTAGACCGGGCTACGGGGGTTACATTTGGTGGTATCAGAGCTGAGTTCTCGAGTAATTGGGAATGTGTGTATGCATGATTGAAGCATGGGTTGGTTGGTATGCTTATTGAGTGAAAGCATGTTCAGTGTTATTATATGATGATGTGTATGTGATGCATGTTGTGATGATGCATGATGAGGGTACCCATTGCCAAACAAAAGCTAAAGGGATGATGTTGTTTTTGAAAGAAATTGAGCTTGAATACTTGGAATTTGCTTACCTTGCTGGTCCTGACTTGTTTATTTTGTATTGTTATGCATGGTAAAGTATGGCACCACGTAGAGAGTTAAGGAGTAGCGCGAGAGCTACGACCCCGGAGGGGAATGTGAATGATGAGCACACTGGTAGTGCTGTGATACCTCCTCCTCCACCTGGTGGTGGTGGTGCGGAGAGGGAAAGAGTTGGAGCTGGAGCTGAGGCAGCTGGTGCTGGAGCTGCAGGACCTGAAGCTGGTCAGGGGCAAGCGATACCTGACATGTCTGTGCTTGTACAAGCTATTGCGGGTGCGTTTCGAGCAGCAGTAGCTGGAGCTCAAGGAGCTGCGCATCAAGGAGATGCTGGTGCTAGACTACCCTTGGAACGTTTGCGCAGTCTTGGTGGGACTGAGTTTAGGGGTATGTCAGCTGAAAGGTCTGAAGCATGGTTAGAGAGTACTAAGCGTGTCTTGGGACAAATGAGTTGCACTGACGTGCAGAAGCTGGGGTGTGTGGTGTCACTGCTGCAAGGTGATGCTTATACGTGGTGGACGACCACAATCTCTGGGATGGCTGATGCTGATGTTACTTGGACGTTCTTTCAGCATGCGTTCAAGAGGAGATATCTGGGAGTTAGATATCTGGATGAAAAGAAGCGTGAATTCATGTCTCTGACCCAAGGGAACATGAGTGTGGCTGAGTATGAGGTACAGTTTGTACGTCTTAGCCAGTATGCACCAGAGTTGGTACCTGATGAGCGCGAAAGGTGCGAAAGGTTCCGTTATGGTTTGGTGACGGAAGTTAAGACTTATATGTTAGCTGCTGAGTACAATGATTTCGATGTGCTGGTTAGTCGATCGAAGGACATTGAGATGAACCTGAGTTTGTCTGCTAAGGGTGCTGGAGCTAGTTCTGGAAAGAGAGCTGCTGAGTATAGTTCTGGTGGTCGGAACAAGAGAGGGCGTGATCAGAGGTTTCAGTCCTCGTCTAAGAGAGGTGGAGGTGCATTTGCTAGGGGTGGTAATGCTAGAGCTGACCCTAGTGCTTGTTGGATTTGTGGTTCCCGTGGTCACTTGAAGCGTGACTGTCCTCGTGCTGGGAGGGAGGTGCAAGCTCCTGTGATAGCAGCTGGTTATGAGTGCTGGAGTTGTGGTTCAGCTGATCATCTGAGACGCGATTGTCCGAGGATGGCTGGTGGTCAAGAGCGTGCTTCTGTTGTTGCAGCATCGCAGAGAGGTCGTGGGCGCGGCCGTGGTAATTTTCAGAGACGAGAGGAAGGTGGGCGCGGTGTAACCCCCGTAGCCCGGTCTAGACGGTTGACCCGAACTACGAAGATTACACGGGGAAAACCAAAGTCAACCCGAAAGTCAACCTTGATTAACGACCCTTTTTTTTTTCTTTTTTTTTTAAACTTGTCTAGATGCACATTAACCTTAATTGTGATCATACAAACAACATATCAAAAAATCACAAACTTCAGAGATCAAACAGGGACCCAATTGAACAAATTACAACTTTAGGGACCAAATTGTAATTTCTGGTAAATTAAGGGACTTAACCCAAATTAAAGTTACCATCTTGAAGTTAGTCAGGTTTCATGTTCCTCTGTGAAATTTCAGCTCAAACGGACATTCCAAACTCATACAATTGATCATACAAGATTTAGGACCAAAACGCAAACATTTCAAAACATGTAACTACCATGTCAGCCCCTTAACGGTCGACCGTTCCGGAACAGGCTAGCCCTGTTCCGAAACACGGGCCGTTCCGAAACGGGTTCCGGAACATGGCCTCGGCAGAGGCTAAACCGTTTCGAAACGGTGCATACCGTTTCGGACGCCTGGGTTCATGCAAGGCACCCGTTCCGAAACGGTACACCCCTGTTCCGAAACGCCTGCACGAAAAACAGCAAACAAGCATACTAGATCATGCAATTGGACATTCAAACATGCTCCAAACACCACCAAACTTTACCAGCATGCAATTAAACATATTTAAGACATAAGAGCATCATCGATTCAACAAAATAACAACACATGCAAAAAAGCCCCAAATCAATGGTCATGCTTCCAACACATGCTATCTACTCAAGCTTCAACTTGCAAAACAAGCATATATGGTTCAATCCAAAAACTAGCAACAACATTAACATTCAACATACTTAGGGAGTCTTAACACCTCCCAAAACACATATACATATCGGTCCCCCATTGCCAAAACATACAAAAGCTAAAACACTTATAAAACCTTCATACATTGAGCTTTACTTGTACTTGTTTGCTTGCCTCCTCTTGCTGCCCTCAATGCACTCTAATGCTCTGCATTATTGAATCAAGAAAACGAGAGAGCGTAAGCCAAAGCTTAGTGAGGAGTGCTCTTTAAAAACCATTCAATAATGCAATAAAAACCATTTGTAAATCATGCTTGAAAACAACCTTTACACATGCTCAAAGCATACTTTAAATCAAGCAATATCATGCTTCCACATTTCATTTAAACAAGCATCTCATGCTTCAACATAAACATTAAATCATGCATCTCATGCATCTCATGTACTATACATGTCATATTGGCTCAAGTGATACATTTCATTTATGAAATCAAGTTCAACAACTTTCCCCAAGGACTTTTAAACACCTTGGACCCCAAGGACTTTTAAACACCTTGGCCATGGACTTTTAAACACCATGAAAGGACCACACAAGGACTTTTAACCACCTTTGTGTCCGTAGCTTGAATTATCCCAAGGACTTTTAAACACCTTGGCCCCAAGGACTTTTAAACACCTTGGCCCCATGGACTTTTAACCACCATGGAAAGGAGCACCTAAGGACTTTTAACCACCTTAGAGTCCGCAACAAGATTCATCCAAGGACTTTTAACCACCTTGATGATCTTAGATAACAAGGCTCACTCAAGGACTTTTAACCACCTTAGTGACCTTCACTTTTACAAACCATCACTTGCCAATATACACTTTATACATCACATAGTCCACTGTTTTAAAGCATTTAAACCAAGCCATTTCATCATGCATTTCAAAGCATTAAATCATCATTTAACAATGCATAAAAACAAGGCTCTCTTACCTAGAGACACCTTCAACACATGGCTTAAATCATCAGCATAAATCATGCTAAAACATCAGCAATTAACATGCTAAAACATGCTTTCCAAAACAGTAGCAAATCATGCAAAATCATCATTTCACATCTCATCAAAACATGGCCACCACTTAAAGAGAGTAATCCGAAAACTTACACTTGAGCTTAGCAAAGTTGTTTAGACTTAAACTAAGCTCCCAAAACCTTCAACCCTTGGTTTAAAAGCTGAAAATCCATTTTTCACTCACCGATTACCACTTCGCTTCAAGCCAAAGCACCAAAACAAGCCTCCGGATCAACAAATCTTGGATCCAAGGATGCCTCCCCTCCAAACTTGAGTTTCTCCTCTTTTTGGAATAGAAAAGCTTGATGAAACTTGAAGCAATTGATGAGGTTTTGAAGACACAATGATTTGCAATCAAATGAGAGTTGAAAGAAGGTTTTTAGGTGATGAAAATCAGACTTAGATCTCTGGAATTGAGTGTTTGGGTTGAGAGAAAAGATAGAGAGAAAATAGGTAGTTAAAAGAGAAAATGGCCAAAATAGATTTTTCCCTCCTTTTGATTCCTTTAAAATCAGAATTATGAGTTAAAATATCTTAGAAAAATCTGGAGAAACTCCCTTTGGGTAAATAGCTCCTTAAAGATTCAAAGTTTCAACCCTTTATAAAATAGCCACCAAACTTTCAAAAAAATTACATTTTGGTCACTAGCCAAAATGTCACATTTCCGAAACTCATTTTCCAAAATTGATTTCACAGTTCACTTAATTATAATAAAAGATGATTTTAGAACATTTTTCCATAATTTTTATGCAACCCGAACTAGGCTTTCCTAATTTAACCTCTTACGATTCGAACAGCACTTTGACCAACCGGTCAACGCCCAAGACTTCTAAGCCCAAAACCGGGGCGTTACAACTCTCCCCCCCTTAAGAAATTTCGTCCTCGAAATTTACCTGAAGGAAAGAGATAAGGAAACTGCTTCAGCATATCATCCTTCCGCTCCCACGTGGCTTCCCCAACACCGCGATGCTTCCACAGCACCTTCACCAACTCAATGGTCTTGCCACGAAGAACTTTGCTATCTGAATCCAGAACCTTCACCGGTTCCTCATCATAGGTCAAATCCGGATTCAATTCTACTTCCTCCACAGGCAACACATGCGAAGGATCAGATCTATACCTCCGGAGCATAGAAACATGGAACACATCATGAATCTTCTCCAGCTCCTGAGGTAATCTCAACCGATACGCAACAGGACCCACTCGCTCAACAACCTCATACGGTCCAATGTATCTAGGGCTCAGCTTACCCTTCCGACCAAACCTCATCACCTTCTTCCAAGGCGAAACCTTCAAGAACACGCGATCACCCACCGCAAACTCTATCTCCTTACGCTTCAAATCCGCGTAAGACTTCTGCCGATCAGAAGCAGCCTTCAACCTCTCACATATGAGCTTCACCTTCTCGGTGGTACCTTTCAACAAAGCTGGCATCGAAACCAACTTTTGACCAGTTTCAGCCCAACACAGAGGAGTCCTACACTTCCTCCCATACAGAGCCTCATAAGGTGCCATCTGTATACTTGCCTGAAAACTGTTGTTGTAAGCGAACTCAACCAAAGGCAGATGCTTCTCCCAAGAACCTTGGAACTCTATCACGCAACATCTCAACATATCCTCCAAGATCTGAATAACTCGCTCAAACTGGCCATCCGACTGAGGATGATAGGATGTACTGAAATGCAACCTTGTACCCAGAGCTTGATGCAAACACTGCCAAAAACGCGATGTGAACCTCGGATCCCTATCCGACACGATCGACTTAGGCACACCATGCAACCTCACAACCTCAGCAATGTACAGCTCTGCCAACTTATCCAAAGAAAACGTAGTATGCACAGGCAAGAAATGTGCACACTTCGTCAGGCGATCCACAATCACCCAAACAGAATTCTTCTTCAACGGAGACAAAGGGAAACCAGATACAAAATCCATGGTAACCCTCTCCCACTTCCATTCAGGGATCTTCAACGGTTGCAACAAACCAGAAGGAACCTGATGTTCAGCCTTAACTCGCTGACACACCAAACACTTGCTCACGAACTCTGCCACATCCTTCTTCAGACCTACCCAATAGTACTCATCACGAAGATCGCGATACATCTTTGTACTACCAGGATGCATAGCAAAAGGACTGCTATGACCTTCAGCCAGAATAGTACGCCTCAACTCAGCATCTGCAGGCACTACTATCCGACTACCAAAACACAACACCCCATCCTCATTAAAACAGAAATCCGAAGGTCTACCCTCCACGATATCCTGAACATGAGACACCAAGGAATCATCCAACAACTGCTTTTCCTTGATCAACTGAACCAACGAAGGTTTCACTTGCAACTCAGCAACAAGGCCACCATCCTGCGATATACTCAAGCTAGCCAACATAGCTCTCAGCTCAACAGCTACCTTTCTACTCAAGGCATCCGCAACAACATTGGCCTTTCCAGGATGATACTCTATCGTCAGATCATAATCCTTGAGCAACTCCAACCAACGTCGCTGCCTGAGATTCAACTCCTTCTGAGACATCAGATACCTCAAACTCTTGTGATCCGTGTACACAGTACACTTCTCACCATACAGATAATGCCTCCAGATCTTCAGAGCAAAAACCACTGCAGCCAGCTCGATATCATGCGTAGGATAATTGCGCTCATGCACCTTCAACTGCCGCGACGCATAAGCCACAACCTTACCCTCTTGCATCAGCACACACCCCAAACCAACATAGGATGCATCACTTAGGACTACAAACTCTTTCCCTGATTCAGGCTGAATCAAGATAGGAGCTTGCGTCAAAGCCATCTTCAGCTTCTCAAAAGCTTGCTGCCTCGCTTCTGTCCACTCATACTTAACATCTTTCTGCAGCAATTCCGTCAAAGGAGCAGCAATCTTGGAAAAACCATCCACAAACCTTCGGTAGTATCCTGCCAAACCAAGGAAACTACGAACCTCCTGAACAGACTTAGGAACTTTCCAGTTCATCACTGCTTCAATCTTCTGAGGATCAACACGAATCCCCTCAGCTGAGACCACATGCCCAAGAAAAACAACCTCTCTAAGCCAAAACTCACACTTGCTCAACTTAGCATAAAGCTGATTCTCCAACAAAGCTTGCAACACAACCCTCAAATGCTCTTCGTGCTCTTCCTCAGTACGCGAGTACACAAGGATATCATCAATGAACACCACAACAAACTTGTCCAGGTATTCATGAAAAACACGATTCATCATGTCCATGAAAGCAGCAGGAGCATTTGTCAAACCAAACGGCATCACAAGGAACTCATAATGCCCATACCTAGTCCTGAAAGTTGTCTTAGGCACATCCACATCCTTCACCTTCAACTGATAATACCCTGACCTCAAGTCAATCTTAGAGAACACAACAGCTCCCCGAAATTGATCAAAGAGATCATCAATCCTCGGCAAAGGATACCGATTCTTGATAGTCAACTTGTTCAGCTGACGGTAATCAATGCACATCCTCATCGTGCCATCTTTCTTCTTCACAAACAAGACAGGAGCACCCCAAGGCGAAACACTCGGCCGGATGAAACCACGATCAAGCAACTCTTGCAACTGCGTCTTCAGCTCCTTCAGCTCCTTAGGTGCCATTCTATAGGGAGTAATGGACACAGGAGTGGTATTCTCATACAGCTCAATACCAAACTCCACCTCGCAATTAGGAGGTAAACCAGGCAACTCCTCAGGAAAAACATCAGGAAACTCCTTCACAACCCTGATATCCTGCACCCTCAGCTCCTTCGAACTAGGATTCATCACAAAAGCTAGAAAAGCTTCACAACCTTGCCTCAGCATCCTGCTCGCCTCCAAGGTAGAAACAACATTGGCAAGAAACTTCACATTCTCACCAACCACCACCACTTCATAATCATCCGCAAGCTTAAGCGAAACCCGCTTATTCTCACAATCCACCACAGCACGATGCTCAGCAAGCCAATCCATACCAAGGATCACATCAAAACCATAAAAGGGCAACTCCATAAGATCAACAGGAAAGACATGCTCTTGAACAACCAAAGGACACCTTCTATAAAGCTTACGAGTCACAACAGTTTCACCAAAGGAACTAGTGACTCTAACACCAACATCCAAAAACTCAACAGGCAAACTAAGCAACTCAGCATGCCCACGAAGAATGTATGAATGCGTAGATCCAGAATCTATCAAAGAAAGCAATGACAAGGATTGCAAAGTAAAGGTACCTGCAATCACATCTGCATCATTCCTTCCTTCGCGCTGAGCATACACCCTCGCTTGGCCTCCACCCTCAGGTTGAATAGCCACAACATGAGCTACACCGCGCCCACCTTCCTCTCGTCTCTGAAAATTACCACGGCCGCGCCCACGACCTCTCTGCGATGCTGCAACAACAGAAGCACGCTCTTGACCACCAGCCATCCTCGGACAATCGCGTCTCAGATGATCAGCTGAACCACAACTCCAGCACTCATAACCAGCTGCTATCACAGGAGCTTGCACCTCCCTCCCAGCACGAGGACAGTCACGCTTCAAGTGACCACGGGAACCACAAATCCAACAAGCACTAGGGTCAGCTCTAGCATTGCCACCCCTAGCAGGTGCACCTCCACCTCTCTTAGACGAAGACTGAAACCTCTGATCGCGCCCTCTCTTGTTCCGACCACCAGAACTATACTCAGCAGCTCTCTTTCCAGAACTAGCTCCAGCACCCTTAGCAGACAAACTCAGGTTCATCTCAATGTCCTTCGATCGACTAACCAGCACATCGAAATCATTGTACTCAGCTGCCAACATATAGGTCTTAACCTCCGTCACCAAACCATAACGGAACCTTTCGCACCTCTCGCACTCATCAGGTATCAGCTCCGGTGCATACTGGCTAAGACGTACGAACTGTACCTCATACTCAGCCACACTCATGTTCCCTTGGGTCAGAGACATGAATTCACGCTTCTTCTCATCCAGATATCTAACTCCCAGATATCTCCTCTTGAACGCATGCTGAAAGAACGTCCAAGTAACATCAGCATCAGCCATCCCAGAGATTGTGGTCGTCCACCACGTATAAGCATCACCTTGCAGCAGTGACACCACACATCCCAGCTTTTGCACATCAGTGCAACTCATCTGTCCTAAGACACGCTTGGTACTCTCCAACCATGCTTCAGACCTCTCAGCCGACATACCCCTAAACTCAGTCCCACCAAGACTGCGCAAACGTTCCAAGGGTAGTCTAGCACCAGCATCTCCTTGATGCGCAGCTCCTTGAGCTCCAGCTACTGCTGCTCGAAACGCACCCGCAATAGCTTGTACAAGCACAGACATGTCAGGTATCGCTTGCCCCTGACCAGCTTCAGGTCCTACAGCTCCAGCACCAGCTGCCTCAGCTCCAGCTCTTTCCCTCTCCGCACCACCACCACCAGGTGGAGGAGGAGGTATCACAGCACTACCAGTGTGCTCATCATTCACATTCCCCTCCGGGGTCGTAGCTCTCGCGCTACTCCGTAACTCTCTACGTGGTGCCATACTATTACCATGCATAACAATACAAAAATAAAACAAGTCAGGACCAGCAAGGTAAGCAAATTCCAAGTATTCAAGCTCAATTTCCTTCAAAAACAACATTATCTCTTTAGCTTTTGTCTAGACGGTTGACCCGAACTACGAAGATTACACGGGTTCCGGAACATGGCCTCGGCAGAGGCTAAACCGTTTCGAAACGGTGCATACCGTTTCGGACGCCTGGGTTCATGCAAGGCACCCGTTCCGAAACGGTACACCCCTGTTCCGAAACGCCTGCACGAAAAACAGCAAACAAGCATACTAGATCATGCAATTGGACATTCAAACATGCTCCAAACACCACCAAACTTTACCAGCATGCAATTAAACATATTTAAGACATAAGAGCATCATCGATTCAACAAAATAACAACACATGCAAAAAAGCCCCAAATCAATGGTCATGCTTCCAACACATGCTATCTACTCAAGCTTCAACTTGCAAAACAAGCATATATGGTTCAATCCAAAAACTAGCAACAACATTAACATTCAACATACTTAGGGAGTCTTAACACCTCCCAAAACACATATACATATCGGTCCCCCATTGCCAAAACATACAAAAGCTAAAACACTTATAAAACCTTCATACATTGAGCTTTACTTGTACTTGTTTGCTTGCCTCCTCTTGCTGCCCGCAATGCACTCTAATGCTCTGCATTATTGAATCAAGAAAACGAGAGAGCGTAAGCCAAAGCTTAGTGAGGAGTGCTCTTTAAAAACCATTCAATAATGCAATAAAAACCATTTGTAAATCATGCTTGAAAACAACCTTTACACATGCTCAAAGCATACTTTAAATCAAGCAATATCATGCTTCCACATTTCATTTAAACAAGCATCTCATGCTTCAACATAAACATTAAATCATGCATCTCATGCATCTCATGTACTATACATGTCATATTGGCTCAAGTGATACATTTCATTTATGAAATCAAGTTCAACAACTTTCCCCAAGGACTTTTAAACACCTTGGACCCCAAGGACTTTTAAACACCTTGGCCATGGACTTTTAAACACCATGAAAGGACCACACAAGGACTTTTAACCACCTTTGTGTCCGTAGCTTGAATTATCCCAAGGACTTTTAAACACCTTGGCCCCAAGGACTTTTAAACACCTTGGCCCCATGGACTTTTAACCACCATGGAAAGGAGCACCTAAGGACTTTTAACCACCTTAGAGTCCGCAACAAGATTCATCCAAGGACTTTTAACCACCTTGATGATCTTAGATAACAAGGCTCACTCAAGGACTTTTAACCACCCTAGTGACCTTCACTTTTACAAACCATCACTTGCCAATATACACTTTATACATCACATAGTCCACTGTTTTAAAGCATTTAAACCAAGCCATTTCATCATGCATTTCAAAGCATTAAATCATCATTTAACAATGCATAAAAACAAGGCTCTCTTACCTAGAGACACCTTCAACACATGGCTTAAATCATCAGCATAAATCATGCTAAAACATCAGCAATTAACATGCTAAAACATGCTTTCCAAAACAGTAGCAAATCATGCAAAATCATCATTTCACATCTCATCAAAACATGGCCACCACTTAAAGAGAGTAATCCGAAAACTTACACTTGAGCTTAGCAAAGTTGTTTAGACTTAAACTAAGCTCCCAAAACCTTCAACCCTTGGTTTAAAAGCTGAAAATCCATTTTTCACTCACCGATTACCACTTCGCTTCAAGCCAAAGCACCAAAACAAGCCTCCGGATCAACAAATCTTGGATCCAAGGATGCCTCCCCTCCAAACTTGAGTTTCTCCTCTTTTTGGAATAGAAAAGCTTGATGAAACTTGAAGCAATTGATGAGGTTTTGAAGACACAATGATTTGCAATCAAATGAGAGTTGAAAGAAGGTTTTTAGGTGATGAAAATCAGACTTAGATCTCTGGAATTGAGTGTTTGGGTTGAGAGAAAAGATAGAGAGAAAATAGGTAGTTAAAAGAGAAAATGGCCAAAATAGATTTTTCCCTCCTTTTGATTCCTTTAAAATCAGAATTATGAGTTAAAATATCTTAGAAAAATCTGGAGAAACTCCCTTTGGGTAAATAGCTCCTTAAAGATTCAAAGTTTCAACCCTTTATAAAATAGCCACCAAACTTTCAAAAAAATTACATTTTGGTCACTAGCCAAAATGTCACATTTCCGAAACTCATTTTCCAAAATTGATTTCACAGTTCACTTAATTATAATAAAAGATGATTTTAGAACATTTTTCCATAATTTTTATGCAACCCGAACTAGGCTTTCCTAATTTAACCTCTTACGATTCGAACAGCACTTTGACCAACCGGTCAACGCCCAAGACTTCTAAGCCCAAAACCGGGGCGTTACAACTCTCCCCCCCTTAAGAAATTTCGTCCTCGAAATTTACCTGAAGGAAAGAGATAAGGAAACTGCTTCAGCATATCATCCTTCCGCTCCCACGTGGCTTCCCCAACACCGCGATGCTTCCACAGCACCTTCACCAACTCAATGGTCTTGCCACGAAGAACTTTGCTATCTGAATCCAGAACCTTCACCGGTTCCTCATCATAGGTCAAATCCGGATTCAATTCTACTTCCTCCACAGGCAACACATGTGAAGGATCAGATCTATACCTCCGGAGCATAGAAACATGGAACACATCATGAATCTTCTCCAGCTCCTGAGGTAATCTCAACCGATACGCAACAGGACCCACTCGCTCAACAACCTCATACGGTCCAATGTATCTAGGGCTCAGCTTACCCTTCCGACCAAACCTCATCACCTTCTTCCAAGGCGAAACCTTCAAGAACACGCGATCACCCACCGCAAACTCTATCTCCTTACGCTTCAAATCCGCGTAAGACTTCTGCCGATCAGAAGCAGCCTTCAACCTCTCACATATGAGCTTCACCTTCTCGGTGGTACCTTTCAACAAAGCTGGCATCGAAACCAACTTTTGACCAGTTTCAGCCCAACACAGAGGAGTCCTACACTTCCTCCCATACAGAGCCTCATAAGGTGCCATCTGTATACTTGCCTGAAAACTGTTGTTGTAAGCGAACTCAACCAAAGGCAGATGCTTCTCCCAAGAACCTTGGAACTCTATCACGCAACATCTCAACATATCCTCCAAGATCTGAATAACTCGCTCAAACTGGCCATCCGACTGAGGATGATAGGATGTACTGAAATGCAACCTTGTACCCAGAGCTTGATGCAAACACTGCCAAAAACGCGATGTGAACCTCGGATCCCTATCCGACACGATCGACTTAGGCACACCATGCAACCTCACAACCTCAGCAATGTACAGCTCATGTTGTGGCTATTCAACCTGAGGGTGGAGGCCAAGCGAGGGTGTATGCTCAGCGCGAAGGAAGGAATGATGCAGATGTGATTGCAGGTACCTTTACTTTGCAATCCTTGTCATTGCTTTCTTTGATTGATTCTGGATCTACGCATTCATACATTCTTCGTGAGCATGCTGAGTTGCTTGGTTTGCCTGTTGAGTTTTTGGATGTTGGTGTTAGAGTCACTAGTTCTTTTGGTGAAACTGTTGTGACTCGTAAGCTTTATAAAAGGTGTCCTTTGGTTGTTCAAAAGCATGTCTTTCCTGTTGATCTTATGGAGTTGCCCTTTTATGGTTTTGATGTGATCCTTGGTATGGATTGGCTTGCTGAGCATCGTGCTGTTGTGGATTGTGAGAATAAGCGGGTTTCGCTTAGGCTTGCGGATGATTATGAAGTGGTGGTGGTTGGTGAGAATGTGAAGTTTCTTGCCAATGTTGTTTCTACCTTGGAGGCGAGCAGGATGCTGAGGCAAGGTTGTGAAGCTTTTCTGGCTTTTGTGATGAATCCTAGTTCGAAGGAGCTGAGGGTGCAGGATATCAGGGTTGTGAAGGAGTTTCCTGATGTTTTTCCTGAGGAGTTGCCTGGTTTACCTCCTAATCGCGAGGTGGAGTTTGGTATTGAGCTGTATGAGAATACCACTCCTGTGTCCATTACTCCCTATAGAATGGCACCTAAGGAGCTGAAGGAGCTGAAGACGCAGTTGCAAGAGTTGCTTGATCGTGGTTTCATCCGGCCAAGTGTTTCGCCTTGGGGTGCTCCTGTCTTGTTTGTGAAGAAGAAAGATGGCACGATGAGGATGTGCATTGATTACCGTCAGCTGAACAAGTTGACTATCAAGAATCGGTATCCTTTGCCGAGGATTGATGATCTCTTTGATCAATTTCGGGGAGCTGCTGTGTTCTCTAAGATTGACTTGAGGTCAGGGTATTATCAATTGAAGGTGAAGGATGTGGATGTGCCTAAGACATCTTTCAGGACAAGGTATGGGCATTATGAGTTCCTTGTGATGCCGTTTGGTTTGACAAATGCTCCTGCTGCTTTCATGGACATGATGAATCGTGTTTTTCATGAATACCTGGACAAGTTTGTTGTGGTGTTCATTGATGATATCCTTGTGTACTCGCGTACTGAGGAAGAGCACGAAGAGCATTTGAGGGTTGTGTTGCAAGCTTTGTTGGAGAATCAGCTTTATGCTAAGTTGAGCAAGTGTGAGTTTTGGCTTAGAGAGGTTGTTTTTCTTGGGCATGTGGTCTCAGCTGAGGGGATTCGTGTTGATCCTCAGAAGATTGAAGCGGTGATGAACTGGAAAGTTCCGAAGTCTGTTCAGGAGATTCGTAGTTTCCTTGGTTTGGCAGGATACTACCGAAGGTTTGTGGATGGTTTTTCCAAGATTGCTGCTCCTTTGACGAAGTTGCTGCAGAAAGATGTTAGGTATGAGTGGACAGAAGCGAGACAGCAAGCTTTTGAGAAGCTGAAGTTGGCTTTGACGCAAGCTCCTATCTTGATTCAGCCTGAATCAGGGAAAGAGTTTGTAGTCTACAGTGATGCATCCTATGTTGGTTTGGGGTGTGTGCTGATGCAAGAGGGTAAGGTTGTGGCTTATGCGTCGCGGCAGTTGAAGGAGCATGAGCGCAATTATCCTACGCATGATATCGAGCTGGCTGCAGTGGTTTTTGCTCTGAAGATCTGGAGGCATTATCTGTATGGTGAGAAGTGTATTGTGTACACGGATCACAAGAGTTTGAGATATCTGATGTCTCAGAAGGAGTTGAATCTCAGGCAGCGACGTTGGTTGGAGTTGCTCAAGGATTATGATCTGACGATAGAGTATCATCCTGGAAAGGCCAATGTTGTTGCGGATGCCTTGAGTAGGAAGGTAGCTGTTGAGCTGAGAGCTATGTTTGCTAGCTTGAGTATATCGCAGGATGGTGGTCTTGTTGCTGAGTTGCAAGTGAAACCTTCATTGGTTCAGTTGATCAAGGATAAGTAGTTGTTGGATGATTCCTTGGTGTCTCATGTTCAGGATATCGCGGAGGGTAGACCTTCGGATTTCTGTTTTAATGAGGATGGAGTGTTGTGTTTTGGTAATCGGATAGTAGTGCCTGTAGATGCTGAGTTGAGGCATGCTATTCTAGCTGAAGGTCATAATAGTCCTTTTGCTATGCATCCTGGTAGTACAAAGATGTATCGCGATCTTCGTGATGAGTACTATTGGGTGGGCTTGAAGAAGGATGTGGCAGAGTTCGTGAGCAAGTGTTTGGTGTGTCAGCGAGTTAAGGCTGAACATCAGGTTCCTTCTGGTTTGTTGCAACCGTTGAAAATCCCTGAATGGAAGTGGGAGAGGGTTACCATGGATTTTGTATCTGGTTTGCCCTTGTCTCCGTCGAAGAAGAATTCTGTTTGGGTGATTGTGGATCGCCTGACGAAGTGTGCACATTTCTTGCCTGTGCATACTACGTTTTCTTTGGATAAGCTGGCAGAGCTGTACGTTGCTGAGGTTGTGAGGTTGCATGGTGTGCCTAAGTCGATCGTGTCGGATAGGGATCCGAGGTTCACATCGCGTTTTTGGCAGTGTTTGCATCAAGCTCTGGGTACAAGGTTGCATTTCAGTACATCCTATCATCCTCAGTCGGATGGCCAGTCTGAGCGAGTTATTCAGATCTTGGAGGATATGTTGAGATGTTGCGTGATAGAGTTCCAAGGTTCTTGGGAGAAGCATCTGCCTTTGGTTGAGTTCGCTTACAACAACAGTTTTCAGGCAAGTATACAGATGGCACCTTATGAGGCCATGTATGGGAGGAGGTGTAGGACTCCTCTGTGTTGGGCTGAAACTGGTCAAAAGTTGGTTTCGATGCCTGCTTTGTTGAAAGGTACCACCGAGAAAGTGAAGCTCATATGTGAGAGGTTGAAGGCTGCTTCGGATCGGCAGAAGTCTTACGCGGATTTGAAGCGTAGGGAGATAGAGTTTGCGGTGGGTGATCGCGTGTTCTTGAAGGTTTCGCCTTGGAAGAAGGTGATGAGGTTTGGGCGGAAGGGTAAGCTGAGCCCTAGATATATTGGACCGTATGAGGTTGTTGAGCGTGTTGGTCCTGTTGCGTATCGGTTGAGGTTACCTCAGGAGCTGGAGAAGATTCATGATGTGTTCCATGTTTCTATGCTCCGGAGGTATCGATCTGATCCTTCGCATGTGTTGCCTGTGGAGGAGGTGGAATTGAATCCGGATTTGATCTATGATGAGGAACCGGTGAAGATTCTGGATTCAGATAGCAAGGTTCTTCGTGGCAAGACCATTGAGTTGGTGAAGGTGCTGTGGAAGCATCGCGGTGTTGAGGAAGCCACGTGGGAGCGGAAGGAGGATATGCTGAAGCAGTTTCCTTATCTCTTTCCTTCAGGTAAATTTCGAGGACGAAATTTCTTAAGGGGGGGAGAGTTGTAACGCCCCGGTTTTGGGCTCAGAAGTTTTGGCGTTGACCGGTTTAGTCAAAGTGCTGATCGAATATATAAGAGGGAATTTAGGAAAACCTAGTTCGGGTTGCATTAAAAATATGGAAAAAAATATTCTAAAATCATCTTTTAATATATAAAAGTGAACTGTGAAATCAATTTTGGAAATGAGGTTCGGAAGGTTGACATTTTGACTAGTGACCAAAATGTAATTTTTGAAAGTTGCGGGACAGTTTTATAAAGGATTGAAACTTTGAATCTTTAAGGAGCTATTATTCCAAAAAGGATTTCTCCAGATTTTTCTAAGATATTTTAAGTTTAAAATCTGATTTTTAAAGATTAAGAGAAGAGAGGGAAATCATTTTAACCAAATCTTAACTAATTTTCTATTTTCTCTCAAATTCTCTTTTCTCTCATTTTCTCTCTACCCAAACAAGATTTCCTCAGATTTCTTTCTCTGATTTTGGCATCTACATCTTTCATTTCAACTCTCATTTGATTCCTAATCATCTCATCATCAAAACCTCTCAATTTGCAAATTGTTTCATCAAGCATTTTGGCTCTAAAAGGGAGAAATTCGAGTTTGGAGGTAAGAACGTCCTTCTCCTCTAAACTATCAGTTCTTTACTGAAATTCCTAAGTTCTCAATCCTTGATTCATGTTTTATTAAAGGCTTTTCAATTGAGATCTTGATTTTTTTGGCTAAAATGCAAGATTTGGTGATTTTGGTAAAAATTTCGTGTGATCTGTTTAAGCAGGGTTTTGAGGTGTTAAAATGATGTTAAATGAATGCTAAAATGATTAGAAGTTGAGGTTTAGTCAATGCAATCCCGGATAGGTTGAATTTCCTAAGTTTGGCTTGAGTTTTTGGTTGTTTTTGGAGTGTTTTTGGTGATCTGTTATACCTGGAGGTATAAGGACGTGGTTGTGATCTTTTTGCATGTTAGTTGATGTATAAAAATGGTTAGAAGTGATGGATCTTGGCTGGGTTAAGTTTTGGAAGTGTTTGGAGATGATTTCGGTTGTGTTTGGTAGCCAAATTGTTAGATTTGTGATGAGCAGCGAGTTGTGTTGATGTTGCTGGTGTTTTAATGCATAAGGATGCATTAATGTTCTATTTTTATGTGCTTGAAACAGGGGAGGTTGATCCTTGAGTTTTGGAGGTGTTTTCGGAAGGTTTCGGAAGCTTGGAAAGCTTGTTGGCTAGGCTTGTTTGGTAATCGGTGAGTGAAAATGGATTTTCAGCTTTTAAACCAAAGGTTGAAGGTTTTGGGAGCTTAGTTTAAGTCTAAGTGTAACGCCCCGGTTTTGGGCTTAGAAGTCTTGGGCGTTGACCGGTTGGTCAAAGTGCTGTTCGAATCGTAAAAGGTTAAATTAGGAAAGCCTAGTTCGGGTTGCATAAAAATTATGGAAAAATGTTCTAAAATCATCTTTTATTATAATTAAGTGAACTGTGAAATCAATTTTGGAAAATGAGTTTCGGAAATGTGACATTTTGGCTAGTGACCAAAATGTAATTTTTGAAAGTTTGGTGGCTATTTTATAAAGGGTTGAAACTTTGAATCTTTAAGGAGCTATTTACCCAAAGGGAGTTTCTCCAGATTTTTCTAAGATATTTTAACTCATAATTCTGATTTTAAAGGAATCAAAAGGAGGGAAAAATCTATTTTGGCCATTTTCTCTTTTAACTACCTATTTTCTCTCTATCTTTTCTCTCAACCCAAACACTCAATTTCAGAGATCTAAGTCTGATTTTCATCACCTAAAAACCTTCTTTCAACTCTCATTTGATTGCAAATCATTGTGTCTTCAAAACCTCATCAATTGCTTCAAGTTTCATCAAGCTTTTCTATTCCAAAAAGAGGAGAAACTCAAGTTTGGAGGTAAGAACGTCCTTCTCCTCTGAACTTCAAGTTCTTTAATGAAATTCCTAAAGTTTTCAATCCTAATTTGATAATTGATTAAAGGTTTAAAGGTTGATTTATGGATCTTGGCTAATTATGCAAGATTTTGATGATTTCACTTGATTTTCGTTTGATCTGTTAAATCAGTGTTTTGAGAAATGTTTTTGATGTTAAATGATCATTAAATTGATGTGGAAATGAGTTTTGATTGATGCAATCCCGGATAGGTTGGATTTCCTAAGTTTAGCTTGTGTTTTAAGGTAGCTTTTGTGGTGATCTTGGTGATCTGGTGTTGCTGGAGGTATAAGGATGGTTGTAGGTTGTTTTTAGATGTTAAATGATGTTGATGGAAGTGAGGTTTTGCTGGTTTGTGGCTGGGCTTTGCTTAGAAGTGTTTCGGATGCATTTTCGGTTGTGTTTGGTGGCCGAAAATGGAGGTTTAGTGAGAGCAGCGAGTTTAGATGCTTTAATTGAAGCAATTAATGCATGATGATGCATTAATCCTCTGCTTTAATGTGTTGAAACAGGGGAGGCATCCTTGGATCCAAGATTTGTTGATCCGGAGGCTTGTTTTGGTGCTTTGGCTTGAAGCGAAGTGGTAATCGGTGAGTGAAAAATGGATTTTCAGCTTTTAAACCAAGGGTTGAAGGTTTTGGGAGCTTAGTTTAAGTCTAAACAACTTTGCTAAGCTCAAGTGTAAGTTTTCGGATTACTCTCTTTAAGTGGTGGCCATGTTTTGATGAAATGTGAAATGATGATTTTGCATGATTTGCTACTGTATTGGAAGCATGTTTTAGCATGTTAATTGCTGATGTTTTAGCATGATTTATGCTGATGATTTAAGCCATGTGTTGAAGGTGTCTCTAGGTAAGAGAGCCTTGTTTTTATGCATTGTTAAATGATGATTTAATGCTTTGAAATGTATGATGAAATGGCTTGGTTTAAATGCTTTAAAACAGTGGACTATGTGATGTATAAAGTGTATATTGGCAAGTGATGGTTTGTAAAAGTGAAGGTCACTAAGGTGGTTAAAAGTCCTTGAGTGAGCCTTGTTATTTAAGATCATCAAGGTGGTTAAAAGTCCTTGGATGAATCTTGTTGCGGACTCTAAGGTGGTTAAAAGTCCTTAGGTGCTCCTTTCAATGGTGGTTAAAAGTCCATGGGGCCAAGGTGTTTAAAAGTCCTTGGGGCCAAGGTGTTTAAAAGTCCTTGGGATAATTCAAGCTACGGACACAAAGGTGGTTAAAAGTCCTTGTGTGGTCCTTTCATGGTGTTTAAAAGTCCATGGCCAAGGTGTTTAAAAGTCCTTGGGGTCCAAGGTGTTTAAAAGTCCTTGGGGAAAGTTGTTGAACTTGATTTCACAAATGAAATGTATCACTTGAGCCAATATGACATGTATAGTACATGAGATGCATGAGATGCATGATTTAATGTTTATGTTGAAGCATGAGATGCTTGTTTAAATGAATTGTGGAAGCATGATATTGCTTGATTTAAAGTATGCTTTGAGCATGTGTAAAGGTTGTTTTCAAGCATGATTTACAAATGGTTTTATTGCATTATTGAATGGTTTTTAAAGAGCACTCCTCACTAAGCTTTGGCTTACGCTCTCTCGTTTTCTTGATTCAATAATGCAGAGCATTAGAGTGCATTGAGGGCAGCAAGAGGAGGCAAGCAAACAAGTACAAGTAAAGCTCAATGTATGAAGGTTTTATAAGTGTTTTAGCTTTTGTATGTTTTGGCAATGGGGGACCGATATGTATATGTGTTTTGGGAGGTGTTTAAGACTCCCTAAGTATGTTGAATGTTAATGTTGTTGCTGGTTTTTGGATTGAACCATATATGCTTGTTTTGCAAGTTGAAGCTTGAGTAGATAGCTTGTGTTGGAAGCATGACCATTGATTTGGGGCTTTTTGCATGTGTTGTTATTTTGTTGAATTGATGATGCTCTTATGTCTTAAATATGTGTAATTGCATGCTGGTAAAGTTTGGTGGTGTTTGGAGCATGTTTGAATGTCCAATTGCATGATCTAGTATGCTTGTTTGCTGTTTTTCGTGCAGGCGTTTCGGAACAGGGGTGTACCGTTTCGGAACGGGTGCCTTGCATGAACCCAGGCGTCCGAAACGGTATGCACCGTTTCGAAACGGTTTAGCCTCTGCCGAGGCCATGTTCCGGAACCCGTTTCGGAACGGCCCGTGTTTCGGAATAGGGCTAGCCTGTTCCGGAACGGTCGACCGTTAAGGGGCTGACATGGTAGTTATATGTTTTGAAATGTTTGCGTTTTGGTCCTAAATCTTGTATGATCAATTGTATGAATTTGGAATGTCCGTTTGAGCTGAAATTTCACAGAGGAACATGAAACCTGACTAATTTCAAGATGGTAACTTTAATTTGGGTTAAGTCCCTTAATTTACCAGGAATTACAATTTGGTCCCTAAAGTTGTAATTTGTTCAATTGGGTCCCTGTTTGATCTCTGATGTTTGTGATCTCTTGATATGTTGTTTGTATGATCACAATTAAGGTTAATGTGCATCTAGACAAGTCAAAAAAGAAAAAAAAAGGGTCGTTAATCAAGGTTGACTTTCGGGTTGACTTTGGTTTTCCCCGTGTAATCTTCGTAGTTCGGGTCAACCGTCTAGACCGGGCTACGGGGGTTACACTAAGCAACTTTGCTAAGCTCAAGTGTAAGTTTTCGGATTACTCTCTTTAAGTGGTGGCCATGTTTTGATGAAATGTGAAATGATGATTTTGCATGATTTGCTACTGTTCTGGGAAGCATGTTTTAGCATGTTAATTGCTGATGTTTTAGCATGATTTATGCTGATGATTTAAGCCATGTGTTGTAGGTGTCTCTAGGTAAGAGTACCTTGTTTTTATGCATTGTTAAATGATGATTTAATGTTTTGAAATGCATGATGAAATGGCTTGATTTAAATGCTTTAAAACAGTGGACTATGTGATGTATAAAGTGTATATTGGCAAGTGATGGTTTGTAAAAGTGAAGGTCACTAAGGTGGTTAAAAGTCCTTGAGTGAGCCTTGTTATCTAAGATCATCAAGGTGGTTAAAAGTCCTTGGATGAATCTTGTTGCGGACTCTAAGGTGGTTAAAAGTCCTTAGGTGCTCCTTTCCATGGTGGTTAAAAGTCCATGGGGCCAAGGTGTTTAAAAGTCCTTGGGGCCAAGGTGTTTAAAAGTCCTTGGGGTAATTCAAGCTACGGACACAAAGGTGGTTAAAAGTCCTTGTGTGGTCCATTCATGGTGTTTAAAAGTCCATGGCCAAGGTGTTTAAAAGTCCTTGGGGTCCAAGGTGTTTAAAAGTCCTTGGGAAAAGTTGTTGAACTTGATTTCTAAATGAAATGTATCACTTGAGCCAATATGACATGTTTTGTACGTGAGATGCATGAGATGCATGATTTAATGTTTATGTTGAAGCATGAGATGCTAGTTTAAATGAAATGTGGAAGCATGTTATTGCTTGATTTAAAGTATGCTTTGAGCATGTGTAAAGGTTGTTTACAAGCATGATTTACAAATGGTTTTAAATGCATTATTGAATGGTTTTTAAAGAGCACTCCTCACTAAGCTTTGGCTTACGCTCTCTCGTTTTCTTGATTCAATAATGCAGAGCATTAGGGTGCATTGAGGGCAGCAAGAGGAGGCAAGCAAACAAGTACAAGTAAAGCTCAAAGTATGAAGGTTTTATAAGTGTTTTGGCTTTTGTACGTTTTTGGCAATGGGGGACCAATGTATTTGTTTTGGGAGGTGTTTATGACTCCCTAAATATGTTGTATGTGGTTGTTGATGCTGGTTTTGGATTGAATTTCTATTGCTTGCTTTTGAAGGTTTAAGGCTTGAATGTTAGCTTGTGTAGGAAGCATGACCTTGAATTTAGGGCTTTTTGCATGAGATGTTATCTTGCTGAATTGTTGATGCTTATATGTGTTAAATATGTTTAATTGTATGTTGGTAAAGTTTGGTGATGTTTGGAGCATGTTTGAGTGTCCAATTGCATGATCTGGTATGCTTGTTTGCTGGTTTTTGTGCAGACGTTTCGGAACAGGGGTGTACCGTTTCGGTACGGGTGCCTTGCATGAACCCAGGCGTCCGAAACGGTATGTTCCGTTTCGAAACGGTTTAGCCTCTGCCGAGGCCATGTTCCGGAACCCGTTTCGGAACGGCCCGTGTTTCGGAACAGGGCTAGCCTGTTTCGGAACGGTCGACTGTTAGGGGGCTGTCATGGTAGTTACATGTTTTGAATTGTTTGCGTTTTGGTCCTAAGTCTTGCGTGATCAATTGCATGAGCTGTGGATGTCCTTTTAAGCTGAAATTTCACAGTGATGCATGGAACCTAACTAATTTCAAAATGGTAACTTTATTTTGGGCTGAGTCCCTTAATTTATCAGAATATACAATTTGGTCCCTAAAGTTGTAATTTGTTCAATTGGGTCCCTGTTTGATCTCTGATGCTTGTGATCTGTTAATACGTTGTTTGTATGGTCACACTTAAGGTTAATGTGCATCTAGACAAGATTAAAAAGAAAAAAAAAGGGTCGTTAATCAAGGTTGACTTTCGGGTTGACTTTGGTTTTCCCCGTGTAATCTTTGTAGTTCGGGTCATCCGTCTAGACCGGGCTACGGGGGTTACAAGCTTGTCCTCCGGGATGATCTCCCCAAAACCCTTTAGCCCATTGACTATTGTTGAAAAACGATCAAACATCTTTGAAACGGTTTCGTCGGGCTCCATCTTGAAATTTTCATAGCTAAGATTGAGAATTCCAATCTTTGTTTCCTTCACATCGCTTGTTCCTTCATATGTAGTCTCAAGTGTATCCCACACTTTCTTAACACTTTTGATGGAAGAAACTTTGGAGTAGATATCGGGTCCAAAGGCGTAAAATAGCATGTGAAGAGCCTTGTCATTGATTCGGTGCTTATTTCTATCATCTTCACTCATTTCATTTTTTCTTTTTGGCACTAGTCTTCCTTCGTCGTCTCTTTTCATCGAAATAATGGGACCATCCTCTATAGCATCTCAAACAAGATAATCACTAGACTTTATGAAGAGACGCATCCAGTTCTTCCAAAAATGATAGTTGTCACCGTTGAAGAAAGATGGTTTGGTGATAGATTGAGACTCGTAAATGCTAGAGCCGGAGGTAGATGACATGACTTGCTTTGTACTTGATCACACTCTTCCTAGAATCTTCTCTTTCGGTTTTTAATCCTTCAAAGAGGTAGACTCTGATACCAATTGTTGAGTGGATCAATGGATTGATCAAATCCAAAAGGGGGGGTGAATTGGGTTTTTAAAAGTTGATGGAGAAAGTGGAATGACTAAAATTGAAGAACAAGTCAATTTAGAGTGGTTCAAGTTCCAAATGAACTATACATCCACTTCCTTAGCTACCACTAAGGATTTTCCAACAATCCACTAATTGCTCTTCCCCTTTTCAAGGCTTAGGAGGTAACCTTTACATTACCAGTCAAATTTTCTACCCAAAATTTGACCAAACCCTCACTAGGATACAAAGAAGAATTTTAAGGCAAGAAAAATATCTCTCAATACAAATTTGCCCCTTTTGATACAAGCACTCAACCCAAATTGGAATACAAGATTGGAATTACACACAACACAATTTGTGATTTTTGAAGAATGAGAAATTAGGCACTTTGAGCTAGGACTTTTGTATGAATGTTTCTCTTGGATGCAATAGTTGTTGTTGGTCTCCAATAGGCTTGATTTTATACCTTCTCCATTAATTCTAGTTGTTTGGGTGGTTAGGGTATTGATTATAACTGTTGGGACCCTCTCTATCCACCATAAATGCACTTCTGTAACCTACCTTATCGGTATACGGGAAGGTGTATCGATACCTATCTCAAAACAGAAAGAGTCGTTGCACAATTACAAGAGCGAAGAATCGATACGCGTGCAGACGTATCGGTACGGGTTAGGGAATTGTTTCGGTATGGGCAAGACCAAATCGATGCAATTATTCCAACAAAGCTCACTGGATGAATCCGTATCGATACGGGTAAGAGCGTATCGGTACAGATTAACCAACTCTTTAAAAGTTTGTTACCTACCAACTGACACCAACGGTCAAAAACATTTCAGGCTCTGAAATTTAAAATTCCTTTTAAACAGTATCGATACGGGTGAGACCGTATCGGTACGCCATTCAAACTCCATCTGATTTTATAAAGATAGTGTATCGATACAAATGCAATCTGTTTCGATACCCTGTTTCAATGCGGTAAGAGGCGTATCGAAACGAATTTCTCTAGTGGCCAACTTTGTAAAAAAGGATACGACAAGGAGCGTACCGATACGCATAGACGATTTTCAATAGTTTGGCCTTGGAACACTTAGAAAATATTTTGGAGTTTGAGTTTTTCAAATTAGAGTAAAGCCTTGATGGTTTGAAAACTTTTGAGGGACTTAAAAATATATTTCAAGTTTTTCATTTAATCCTTAAAACACTTTGTTATATCAAAATCAAACATAGGTTTTACAATTTGTTAAGGGTGATTAAATTGACGTTGAAGTTTTAAAACGAAAAAATTAAACTCTAAAATTAAAAAGATTATAAAATAGTCCATAGATTTTAATTTTCTCCAAATTGACTCTAGTATTTTAGAAAATTGCAAAATATTCCCTAAACTTTTGAAAATTACAATTTGACTAAAAATCCGGATTTTTAAAACTTTTAACCCTGTTCAAAATTTACAAATCTAAGGCACAACTGTTCACATAATTTGTAGATTAGTCCCTAGAACTTTATTTTTTTTTTTGCAAATGGTCTTGAATTATGATTTCAGTTTTAAATTGATCGATTCAAAACGGTTTAAATTTTTAGCTATGCTTTTCGGTTGTGAAAAGTAAAAAAAAAAAAATCGTTTAAATTGGGTTTCCAAAAAATTGGACCAGAATTGAATTTAATTGTGAGTTGAGTTTTAAAATAAAAATGGAATAATTTATAAAATGGTCAAACTTGAAAAAACTGAAAAGAAACTTTGTTTATAGTTAAATGTGTTCTTAACCGCCAAGTTTTTTTTAATTATATATATATAATTATGAAAAAAACAAAAGCACCCTTAGAATAATTTAGCTGCCCTTCAAAATAAAGGTATTTTAGTAATTTTATTACTGAGTTTATGTCGAATTTGCTCTTGACATCAAATTAATTAACCGTTTTATACATAGCATAGATACTTTTAGAAAATTGCAATATTTTATGAAAAACATTCTATTTAAAAATGATACACGAAAATGATTACGGTCAGAGTTATTTAATGTTTGTATACTAAATCCAAAGGTTGGTTTTGTGTTGAAATTTTAATTAATTGGATCTTATTTGTTTTATTTATGTATTATATAAGAGTATGAAAATACAATAACGTTCTTTAAAAAAATGTGTAATTTGATGGTTTCTCAATTGTTTGGTGTCTAGTTAACTCATGATACCAACTTAATACTACACTTTTCTAACAATATAGGTATTATTATATTAGAAACCCAAAAAAACAAAAGGGAAAACTACATGAATGATCATTGTATTATGGATGAAGTTCCATTTTGACCACCGATCTTTGAATTTGGTAAATAAAATCACTTAACTATTTAAATGATGTCAATTAAGCCATCTGATGTTAAAACCTAACAGATGAGGTAATGTGACATTGAACGAAAATTGTATAGTTACATATTTGTTCCTCCTTATATATTCTATCAATTTCGTCCTAAATCTAATTTAACTCGGTAAATTAAACCATTCAATCAGATTGAAGGATTTTATCCATAATTTCAATTTGTTTAATTTAATATTTTTATCCAATCAAATGATAACACATGTAATGTAAATAATACTGAGTTTAGAGAAAAGTAGTTTCTCTGTTTTTTATTTAATTCTATCGTAAAAAAAAATTACAGTGTTGGATCCCTTTTTAACAACACTGGTTACATCATACTAGTTTAATAAAACTCTAACTCCTAGTTTAAGATAAACTCTATCTTATCTAGAATAAACTTAAACTAAAATACCTCTATTATAGCACAAACTCCTAATTAAATAATAATTACTGCATGTTAATAACTCTAGGACTCTTAGATACATATTTACAATCGACACTCCCCCTCAAGCTGGTGAGTAGACATTGTATAGTCCCAGCTTGGATGTAAGCTTATCAAAGGTATTTCTTGGAAGTGCCTTGGTAAGTATGTCAGCTAACTGCTCTTGCGTTGGGATGAAGTTCAACTTAACCATCCCACTTGTGATTTTCTCTGAAATAAAGTGCCTGTCCAGTTCCACATGTTTGGTTCTGTCATGATGCACTGGATTCTTTGCAATGCTGATTGCAGATTGATTGTCACAGTAAAGCTCAAACTCTTTGCTGTAATTTAATTTCAATTCTGATAGGAGTCTTTGTACCCAAATCCCTTCACAGATTCCATTTGCTAGTGATCTGAATTCTGCTTCTGCACTGTTTCTTGAAACTACTTGCTGTTTCTTGCTCTTCCAAGTCACCAAATTTCCCCATACTTGAGCGCAATAGCCACTTGTAGATCTTCTAGCTGTCAACTCTCCTGCCCAGCTTGCATCTGTGAATATTTCAACTTTTCTGCTGTCATTTTTAGTGAAAAACATTCCATGCCCCAGAGTCATCTTCAAGTATCTTAGGATTCTCATAACAGCGTCAAGGTGCTCTTCTTTAGGATTACTCATAAACTGGCTGACAACACTTACTGGAAAAGCAATGTCAGGTCTAGTGAGTGATAAGTAAATAAGCTTACCCACTAGTTTCTGGTATTGTTCCTTGTTCGTAGGAACTCCTTGATCATCGGTCCTAAACTTTAGGTTTGACTCCATAGGTGTCTCTGCAGGCTTGCATCCTAGCATTCCTGTTTCTGAAAGAAGATCCAGAATATACTTCCTCTGGTTAATCACAATCCCAGAGTTTGATCTTGCCACTTCCATACCGAGAAAGTACCTCAAGTATCCCAAGTCTTTTACCTCGAATTCAGTAGCCAGAAACTCTTTCAACCTTTTTATCTCCTGATCATCATCACCAGTGATGATTATATCATCAACATAGACTATTAAGATAGTCCTTTTATTTCCTGAAGAAGTCTTCACAAACAAAGTATGATCATATTGACATTGATAGTAACCAAAATTCAAAACTGCTTTAGTGAATCTGTCAAACCAGGCCCTAGGAGACTGTTTTAGGCCATACAATGATTTAAGTAGCTTACACACTTGGTTTGGATTACCACTTAGACCGGCTGGTTTATGCATGTAGACTTCCTCCTCCAAATTTCCATTTAGGAATGCATTTTTCACATCAAGTTGATGAAGTGGCCAATCTAGATTTGCAGCAAGAGATAGAAGAATTCTTATAGTATTGAGTTTTGCTACAGGAGCAAATGTTTCCTGGTAATCAATCCCATAAGACTGAGTAAATCCCCTTGCAACCAGCCTTGCTTTAAACCTTTCAATACTCCCATCTGAGTTATATTTTACTGTAAAAATCCATTTACAACTAACTGCCTTCTTACCAGGAGGTAAATTGGTCATCACCCAAGTCTTGTTGGATTCCAAAGCCTGAATTTCATCTTCTACAGCTTTCTTCCACCTAGGATCTTGTAAAGCTTCATACACTGTTTTTGGAATCTGCACTTTGTCAATTTTGGCAGTAAAGGCTTTAAAAGATGATAATAGTTTTCCATAGGCCACATATCTCTGGATTGGGTGACTTGTACATTTTCTGACACCTTTTCTCTTAGCAATAGGTAAGTCATATGTATTAATAATAGAATCATCATTATCATTCAAATTTTTCATACCTCCCTCCTCCAAGGATAGTGGAATTGGTTCCATTTCTTGAGCAGTCCAAGGTTGTGTAGTTTCCTGAGCAAGCCCTTTTTTCCTCCTTGTATAGACACTTAGTTCTTTAGTTCCAAGTTGGTTCTCTGAAAAAACATGAGGTGTAGTAGGTGATTTTTCAGTTTCAGTTATAGGCGAAAAAGGTTCTGATGGTTCAGGACCAAATTCGGGAGGTACAGATGTAGGAGTTGCAGTGTTGTATGTTAAACGTTTATGCTCCATGCGATGTGTTGGCACAAAATCTGCTGCGGCAACGTTTAGAAGAGTTAATTCAGGACATCCCAGGTCTGTGGTGTATCGCATGCGACTTTAACTCGATACAATAGTTATCGGAACGTGCAGGGTGCAGCTCGGTGGCGTCAGGTATGGAAGCTTTTTCTGATTTCATTGACAATGCTGGACTTGTGGATTTACCGTTGAAAGGGAAGCAATATACTTGGTTTGGTAGGGGATATAGGCGGAGTCGTATAGATAGATTCTTGTTATCGTCTGCATGGGTAGATGTCTTTTCCAATATTGTTCAACATTCTTTGCCTAGAGGGGTATTAGATCATACACCGTTATTATTGTTTTGCGATGATCAGGATTGAGGACCTCGACCATTTCGCTTTATTAATTGCTGGTTGGAAGATAAGAAACATGTACATGAAATGGCTGAAGAGTGGTGTCGGTTGTCGGAACGGGGGGTTGGAACTGAAAATATAATGGTCAAGCTTAGGTTTCTAAAGAAGTTTTTGCGTAGCTGAATCATACTATTTTTTGTGATATTGAGCTGGAAATTCAGTCGATACAAGTGAAGCTGGAGGATAAAGATGCTGCGGGAATGGAGGGGGATCAGTGTGAGTCCGAATTAGAGCTGATAGATTGGAAAAGAGAGTGGATGCAATGGTTATGGCAGGCAATTAGGCGTAAGGAATCTCTTTAGAGAAAAAAATCAAGGGCGAATTGGTTGCGTTTAGGGGATCACAATACAACGTTCTTTCATCGCACGGCAAAACTTAGAGCTGTGCGGAACTCAATTACGGGGTTGCTGATCAATGGTCGTTGGGAAATGGATGTATATCGGCTACGGAATTACATTGTGGCGGCTTTCTCTACACGTTTCGAGGTCGTTGAACAGTTATGTGTTTGGAGCTTTGTGGGAGAATTTTGCCAGGTTAATAGAACGACAAATGAAGCATTGGCGGCGTCGTTTAGTAAAGAGGAGGTTTGGGAGGTGATACGCGGGTGTGATGGCTCGAAGTCACCGGGACCAGATGGTTATAGCATGGATTTTTTCATGACGTGTTGGAGTATAGTTCAAAGAGATGTGTTACGTTTCTTAGGAGAGTTTCATGCAGCGGGTAAGTTGCCTCCGGGAGTGAACTGTACTTTTCTTGTACTGATTCTGAAGATTGATTCACCAAAGGCTCTTAGTGACTATCGGCCGATAAGTCTTGTGAATTCTGTTTATAAAATTCTTGTGAAGCTTCTCGCTAAGAGATTGCAAGCGGTGTTGGGTTCGCTGATAAGTGAGCATCAATCGGCATTTATTCTCGGGCGACAAATTGTAGACGACATTTTACAGGCAAATGAGGTAATACATTCTTTGCGCAAGAGTTTGACGGGGGGTTTTGTTCTCAAGTTAGATTTCGCTAAAGTCTATAATTGTGTGAGGTGGGATTTTTTGGATTATAAGCTCACTAGCATGGGTTTTTGTGAGGTGTGGCGCCGTTGGATTTTGGAATGTGTGTCCATTGTCCGTATGTCAGTGTTGTTAAATGGTTGCGTTACGAAAGAATTTACGTTGGGACGTGGGTTAAGGCAGGGATGTCCATTGTCGCCCTTACTATTTGTTATCGTGGTTGAGGCTTTGCATAGTTTGTTCATTCAGGCTGAGGCGGCAGGCTTGATTTAGGGGGTGCGTGTTGCGCCGGGGGTGTCAATTTCACATTTGCAGTTTGCGGATGACACTATCTTATTTTTCGAAGCTTCGCCTGGTTGTGCTGATTCTATTCGACGATTGCTTAGCTGTTTCCAAGTTTGTTCAGGTTTACAAATAAATTTTAGTATATCATCGTTGTTTGCTATTGGTGTTGCGGAGGATATTGTTGAGTCGTGTGCCAAAGCTTTGGGTTGTCGACGTGGTTCTTTTCCTTTTATTTATCTGGGATGTCATTAGGATCTAACCCTCAAAGCATGGCGGTATAGAAACCTGTCCTTGCTAATGTTCGACAGAAACTTGCTGGGTGGAAGCGTAGTTCGATGTCTTTTGCGGAACGTGTTACTTTGGTGAATTATGTTCTTTCTTCCCTTCCAATTTACTACATGGGTGTGTTTCGAATCCCGAAAGGTGTCATTGCGGCAATTGATAAGTTGAGACGTGCCTTTCTTTGGGCGGTGTGAATTTGCATCGCAAGATGAGTCGAGTGAGCTAGAAGATGGTGTGTAGGCCGCGTCACTTGGGAGGTTTGGGGGTGGCGGATTTACAGGTGCGTAACACTGCTCTATTAGCTAAATGGTCGTGGCGATATGCCATCGATGCATCTTCATTATGGAGGGCGATTATAGTGGCTAAGTATGGTGAGGCTGCCCAATGGTGGCGTTTCAATCCTTCTCGGCAACAAGCGATGTCTGCTGTATAGAAGCAAATAGTGTAAACAGCTTGTTCGTCTAATGTGCAACGACATTTGTATGAGAAATTGTTGTGGCAAGTGGGGGATGGGAGTCGTGTCCTTTTTTGGTTTGATGCATGGTGTGCGGAAAAGCCTTTGAAGGATATATTTCCGCGGTTATTTTCTTGTGCCCGTAATCGTCTTGCATTGGCTGTGGATTACTCGGTGCATGGGGACTTCGTCATTCAAGGTGGGCTGATTTTTTTCGTCGTTCCCTTCGTTCTTTTGAGGTAGGGCAGCTTCGTGAATTGTGGTCTGTGGTGGGTGATATTCGATCACATGCTCGCTACCGTGACAAACTGATTTGGTCACCGGATGCACGAGGAGTGTTTTCGGTCAAAGCTTTTTCCCAGATGTTAATGCTTGATAGAGCGGGTGAAAGCGATTTTGGGGCGTGTTTCACGTGGAAAATTCTGGTTCCACCTAAGGTACAAGCTTTTTATGGTTTGTTTGCTTGCGTCGTTTGCCCACATTTGAGTTTTTGCGACATCGAGGTATTGTGTTTGAGGGACAAAGCACGTTGTGCATTTGGTGTAAGGAGCGAGAGGAGGATGTTGACCATTTATTGTATTCTTGTCTGTTGGTTCAACGCATTTGGGATTGGTTTCGAAGTTGGTGGAGCGTGTGTTTACCGATGCCGAAGAACTTGTCTGATTTTTTCTTACCGGACTTCCATTGCTCGTTTTCGGGCGTTCTTCATTGTTTGTGGGTATTGTGCGTGGCAGATTTGTTTTGGTCAGTATGGCTTGCGCGAAACGAGATGGTTTTTAATAAGAAGTCATTACCGGTAGCGGAGGTATGTTTCTTAATTAAATTACGATCGTTTTATTGGATGCGGACATTACGAGATGACCTCTTCATTGGTGAGGCGTTGTGGTGGGATTGCCCAAGTTTCTATACTGAATTGTCAAATTCGCGGCCGATACGTAGTGGTATTAGTTGGGAACCACCGATGGTAGGGACGTTGAAATTTTCAGTTGATGGCTCCGCGCGTGGCAAGCCGGGTCCTGCAGGTTTCGGGAGTGTGTTGCGTGATGATCAAGGCAAGATAGTGGCTTTGTTTTCTGGTCCGCTTTGTTGTCTTTAGTCTAATGAGGCTGAATTGCGGGCGATTGCTTTTGCGTTAACTTTCTTTCGGCTATCGGCTTGGTCATCGTATCATTTGGTTGTGGAGTCGGATTCCATAGCCGCCATTAGTTGGGTGCTACATGTGGATAAGCGGCTGTGGCGTTATTGGGAGGTGTTTCATGAGATTGACAACGTTTGTAGTAGTTTGCATTCAGTGTGTTTCTCGCATATTTTCCGCGAGGCGAATGGCTTAGCTGATGCATTGGCTAAGGAAGGGGTGTCGCGTGTTTCTTTATTTTGTGCTTGTTAACATTATCGGGTGTTTGCTGGTTTTGTTCGTTTGTTGTCTGATTGTTTTTGTTTGTTTTGTTGTCACAAACGGGCCGTACTCTTTTCTTCCGTTAGGATTAGGGAGGTTTTTAACGAGACGACCGTTGTGACGTTTGGTTGTATATTTTATATTAATATACCACATCTTGTTGAGAAAAAAAATACAGAATCCAGGTTGAGTCAGGCTTGAGGTGACAAACACAAAACTCAAAGCCATGAAGCATCTTCTTCCGACTTTAAAGGCCATATGGTTGGATAGTTTTGATGGTGTTGTCTCTCTTGGAATTATTGCTTTCCCAAAGTTTATATAGTTATCAGAAATCCTAAAATACAAGGTTAAAAATATTAAAAGATGACTTGAATCGTAGCAAGTTTCAAAGCCATTTAATATAAAAATAAATGTATTAACTTAAACCGGAGAAAACTTAATTTTCTCATAGGATAATGTCACATTTGGTCCCTATACTTTTTAGGTTATATAAAAGTTGGCCCCTAATGCTCAACTATAATTTGACCTAAACTTTACGATTTGAAACAATCCCTAACGATCTCTATTAAATGCGTGTAAATAGGATATGATATGAAGCTAGCTTTATGAGCTTTTTGTGTCACTTCACTGTGCAATCTATTGTGAATACGAAAATCGTTGTGTGATACATGTGTCTACTGTCTTTAATTCATACATTTTGAATATGATACGAAATGTGATGAACTCAATGAGTTCTATAGTGGAACATGTCAGTGCATTTGTGTTTGTGAAAAGCATGCCACGTGAACAAGATATGTGTAGAGCTCAATGAGTTCAATTGTGACAGTTGCTAGGGCATTTATTTGTGAAAATTAAGATGAATAAAAACATAAAAGTGTGCATTTAAGACAATGAATAAACATTTTTAAATGTGAATATATCTTCCTAATTTTCCACGTGAGAGCATCGGATAAGTTGACATGTCATAGGATTGAGTATGCCAACTTATATTATGTGATTTATGGGTGGTTGAGGTCTTGAGACATGCTGGAGAGTGTCTGTAGGTACATGTTTAGACTCTTTGAGTCAGGTTGTGGGGCTTTATAAGGAGATATGTATATCCAATGATTGTGACTATACTATGCTTCATATTGAGCAAAAGAAACAATAAATCAACAATTTAAAGCTAAATTATGCTATCATGACATATGAAAGTGCTTTGCAAATGCGTACATCTATAGTAATATGTGAAAGAGTAATGATTAAAGGTGTAAGATCATTATAAAAAGAGCAAATGCTACATACAAATGATACAACATTGGATTTAGTGAAGCATGAACTATGCTTTTGTTTAACCTTTGACATATGTTTCTATTGTAGTGCTTTAGAGAAGTCATTGTGCTTGGTTAAGCCCACATTCGTGTTTTATAAAATTAGTGTGGAGTGGGATTTTGAGGTGCTTCAACCAATTCAGATCATTAGGAATTGTTCAAAAAAGTGTAATAAGGTTTCCTAAACACTTAAAACAACAATACAAGAATAGGCTCTATGGATTGTTTTGAAATAATTTGGACACTAAATTGATGATGTTTAAATGATTGGTTGTTGTTGATGATGCATGTGATAATTGGTTAAATTCAAGTGTTAAAAACATGAAAAGAACTAAAAATAATTAAATGACTAAATGGTTCATTATCGATAGTTAGAAACATTAGATAATCAAGGTATGCAAATACGATATGCTATGTTGACGAGTTTCGAGTTTAAGTTTGTATGCTTTAATGAATAGTGACTTTAAATGATAAATTGAGTGATGATGTGTCGTGCCATGTATCAACATGTTATATATGATGTTTTAGGGTAATATGACTTGCTAGAAATGAGTGATGACCGAAAATTACTAGAATAAAAGACTTAGTGCACTCAATTGTGCAATTGAATCTGTAGGGTCTAAAATGAGATCAAATGTGTTTCGATGCATAAGAAATGGATTACAAGTGTGTTTTAATGTATGCAATTATTTGTTGATGATATGATTATTTGAATGGTAATGGGGGATTAACAAACAATCGTAAACACAAAAAAATAAATTAAATACCATGATTTACGTGGAAAACTCAAGAAAAAAAAAATCATGTGTAGTGGAAGAAAAAACTTCACTATGTCAAAAGAGATTACAACAAATGATTTTAACTCTAACTCCTTATATCTATTTATAGAGATAGGTCGCTTGGTTACAAAGGGAACTTGCATAAAAAAATAATTCTACTCAAAACTAATTTTTATACTCTTCAACGTATATCTAAAATGTGAACTAGAGTTCTACATTGGTTGATCAATTTCCTACTTTTCATCGGCCAGAGCAGGCCTCCACTTTTGCTAATACTTCTTTATTATTATTAGGGTCGGTTCAAAAGAAAATTTGGGTCGTAACTCTAACAGTTGATGTGCTAAGACAATGTATAAGATGTTTGATTGTAATTTGGTGTGAAATTGAAAATTTTAGCATGAAAAATGTGTAATTTTTTAAACATCAATATCAATACTTTATTATCCAGTATATATATTGTATGAATGGAACATCGCTATTAAACCATGATATAGATACTAAAAAGGGTTTAGTGACAATACCAAATATTGAGTATCGATACTAAATTTGTAGTGAAAATGGACTTGTGTTTTAAGATTTTTAAGAGTTTTGAGATCTTTATAAGTCCATCAATGGCCTTTCAAAGTACAATTAAGCTTTGAATTTAACTCAAAGGTTTGGAAAATTTCACAGCTGATTTGAAATAACTATAATTTCATAGAGGAATGGAGATTGGATGTTTCAATTAAGGATTAAAATTAATCACTATTTTTATTTAGTCCCTAAAGTAGCTTATTTGTGCAATTAAAGATCTTCAAGTCTGTTTTGGCTTACACTTTCTGTACCACTATTTTTAAAGGTGAATAAAATCATTTGTAAGTTATATTTGAAATTTTGAAGTGTTTTACGAAACCTTGATGTAAAAAGATATTTTCACCTTTTTTTTATAAAAACACTACAACAAAACAGCTCTATAGCGGCGTTTTTTTAACCCTATAGAGGCATTTTTTAGTGCTGCTAAAAACTTTTCCGGCGCTTAAGAAAGTGCCGCAAAAAATGCCGTTGAAATCAACGCTACAATAGTTTGCGGCGTTTTAGGTAAAAAACGCCGCAAAAAGTCAAGATCTATAGTGGCGTTTGTAAAGATAAACGCCGCGGGTAACTATTTTTTTGTGGCGTTTGTAAAAACAAAAGCCGCAAAAAGTCAAGTTCCATAGCGGCGTTTGTAAACACAAACGCCACGAATAAATGTTCTTCAATGGCGTTTGTAAAATCAAAGGCTGGGAGAACCTATTCTTTAGTGGCGTTTGTAAACTAAAATGCCGCGAGAACATGATCTATAGTGGCGTTTGTTTTTAAAAACGCCGCAAATAACACCATATTTCAAAAAAATTCAAATAAAAAGCATACATATTATATAATAATTTAAACGCCGTGAGAACATGTTCTAGTTCCTCTATGCACATAAATACCTCATGTTATTCAAATAATTTCTCAGGAATTGATTTTTTTTCTCAAGCTATTCAAATAATTTCTAACTTTTTCGTTCTTAATCTTGCAACCTAAAAAATGTGATATACACTTACTCATATTTTTTAAGGTCAACAAAATCCAGAAAAACACTATTACAATGGAACCATCTTTGCGGATACTCAACTAAGTACAGCCAACATTGATGTCTAGATTAAAAAACTTTAGTAGTAGCTGAAGATTCAACATTTTTAAGTTCAGCCCATCTCACAATTGGAGCATTATCTTCAAGCTTAAAGGTTGGCTTCAACATTTTTGTCTTGAGTATTCAACAAATGCGTGATTATAGTACTCAATGAAAACGAATCCACAATTTCTGTTGGGGTTCAATAGATCCTGCCATGTCAAGCACGTGCCATCAAAATCTAATACAGACTAGCACATAAGGCAATATTAGAATTTAAAACAATTAAGCAAGTTAATCAAAAGACCATTTCCCTTTTCTAGGACATGGCAAAGCTTTCAGCTACACTCAAATCTCAAAATTTGAAACAAATCACCCTTTTACAGGAACAAAATTGTAACTACAGCAAGAGACAACAATACAATCCAAGCCAAAGTTTAAAACCATGCAAATATATTAACTAGTCCCATCCTTTTCTATGTTTAATACAAGACTACTTTGGTCAGATTGCAGAGTTTCATCACCAAAGTTGAAAACTTCAAAAGAAAGACCAACATAAAAGGGATAAAAAGCGAAAAACTTTATCGCAGGGTTGAAAAATAGCAACAACAGAGAGTGAAAAGGGAAATTGTCTGAATTAAAGATTTAAGTTCTGAAGGATACCTGAAAGAGTTGAGATCGTCTTTAAAGCCTTTTGCTTGGCTTTGTCATCATGCAAATCAAACTTCAAAACAAACTTCTGTGATTTCAAAAAAGAATAACAAAGGGAAAAATCATTGAAGTTATAAATCTGAACATGGTCAAAAATAAAATCGAAATCAATAACAACAACCCATCAACAGTAAAGACTCAAGGTTTCCTTTGCTTCTTTTAAGCAAATAATAAATCAATAATTTACATTAAAAGTACATAAAGAATCAGTCTCTTAAATTGGGGTGTGAGACAATATATGCATTAATGCACAAACCTTCAACAATTCAATACAATTAACTTCGGGCCCAACATCTGTTACAACCTTCTTCACAACTTCCTCCCACAGCTTTTGGTTATATTACCAATGAATAACTTATTATTTGTTTGAGAAGTTGAACATTTTATTTTTCTCCCTTTTGAAGAAGACAGAAAAGAGTTAACAAAAAAACAAAAATCGACACTTTCATATATATATATATATTAATAAAGGCAAAAAGAGATAGGGAATAAATTGAAAAATAAATAAATAACATCTATATTGTAATGCCATGTCCTACTAGAATATGTTGACACAAAAACAAGTGCATTCTTTCTCACCTTGAATTTAGAATAATTTAGTTTTGCAATAGCTTTGGAAGCCAAGTCCTTGGATCTGAAGGTCACAAAAGCATAACCCTTGTCCTTGTCAGGTTCATTGGCCCCTTTAAGGTCCACTTGCTCTTCAGTCTCTTCCCTTATCTTTGGCATTTTATGTATCTAATAAAGCAAAGCTTGCAAGACAAATTTGAAGAAAGCACAAAGCCAGAAGCATTGATAAAAGAAAAGAGTAGAAACGAGGAAAGGAGAAAACAAAAAATGAGAGGCTAAATGGTGTTGCAAAATAAGAGTTTCGAGTGGATTTGTGCATGAAGATATATATGATTTCAAAGGAGTAGCAACTAGAGTGGTTCTCAGAAAAGAGACTAACAAAATAGTATAAAAAAGAAAAGAAAAGAGAAGCAATAAATACAGGTAAAAAGAGTTCGGAACCACAATCAAAAGGATTCTGTTGCTCAACAAAGTATTCTTGAAACAAGATAATAGATACAAACAATTTCCCCCCCAAAAAATGGCTAGTTTTATAGATTATTTATATATATATGAGAAAATTATTCACAAAAAAGAGGGAAAGAAAAAGAAAAAAGGCAGAAAATAATAAAAGAGAAAGTAAACTAAAAGACAGGAATATATAAAAATAAAAAGAATACAATAAGAGATTCCAGAAATCAAAAAGAAAAAAAGTTTTCCAAACAAATATTTCTTATGAGAATGCAGCAATGCACGAAGCAAATGGAGTCAACACGACTTAATAATTAATTTAACCGTCTCCCCATCTCTGACATTTTCATATTCTAATCCATGTTCTTTCAATATGCAAAAAAACATAAAAATCTTAGTTTTCTAACATTTTATTTCCTTCAACTTACCTCGCCATTTCGCCAACAAACTATTGAAATTAGAAACATGAAATGTACGAAACATTTCTTTTTCAATTTTCACTATATTAAAATCTTAGGGTTTAACAATAACTTCAAGTAACCTCCAAACTATTTCGATTTCAATATAGCAGGAAACTTCATTTTTTTCATAACAAATAAAAAGAAAAAAATAATTAAACATTCAATATTGAACACAAAGAAGATTATGTATATATAAATTAAGAAGGAAAGGGAGACGAGAGATTACCGAGCTCGAAAAGTGGAAGAATTGGAGGGAAACCCTAGAAAAGCGATTTGAGGGACGATTACGGCCGCTCACCGGCGACGAGGACCATGCTGCGACCAGAGACAATTGACCAACTGCGGCGAAGAGGACGAGCACGGCGATGCACGTCGTGAGTTTAGGGATTTAACGTACGATAAGGAGGATGAGTGCTTTTGATTTTGTGATGAACTGAGCTCTTGGTTGAGTTATAATCGTGAAATCAAAATGGTGGGCTTCAATTATTGCGGCGTTTGTGACAAAACGCCACCAAAAACTCACCTATTGCTGCGTTTCAACCAAAAATGCCACTGAAGAACGAAACTTTAACGGCGTTTGTGACTAAACGCCACTAATAATGGCGTTTGTTATGTAAACGCCGTGAGATATAAACTTTTAGCGGCGTTTGCTCTAAAAACGCCGCTATATATTAAATTTCATGTAGTGAAATGATATTTTCACCTTAAGTGATAGATTGATTGTTTTAGTTGTTCGACCATGAATTAGGATTTGTGTTTGGATTATAGTTATATCAGTCTAAAAAAATCGAAACATGTGTGTAAGTTAGTTTATGTTATGGTTCACTTTGGTAGCTAAAGTGACGTCTAGAATTCGGGTTGGATCGTTATGGTCGTGTTCGAGGTATCACAATTTTTGTAAAAAAGTTGTGGATAATCTAGTTTTAACATTATCATACCATTGAAAAATTATACAATTCATCTTTAAATTTTTAGAAACCTAAGATATGAAATTAGATTTATTTCATTTGCAATTTCAAAATAATTTGAAAACATATAAATAAATATAAACAACATATATGTATGTGAAAAGAGAAACGTTGAGGATGTGGATGGTCGTCATTTACTAGCTACCAAGCGACCATCCTAAACCAGTGGAAATTATCACAGCTGCGATAAAAACCATTATCATAAACCCTCCAATACACCGTCTTATTAGGGTGTTTGCAGACTTGACTTTCCGACCAGCTCTCACCATGCACAAAAATATCGAATGTCTTCACTTTGTTACCATGTCTAAACGTACAGTAGAAGAGAGTGGTTTCCCAGAAATTGATCTTGAAATGGAACTGATAATCGTCTTTTTGCCAGATGGCTTGCTCAGGAAAATCATCACTTTTGGACCTTACATGAACGATTAGAGGTTGTTTAGTATCAGACAACCGGTTCAACAGATGAACATGATATTTCCAATTCCAATAGATACAGAATCCGGGTTGAGCCAGACTCGCGATAACAAACACAAAAATCAAAGCCATGAAGCCTCTTCTTCCGACATTAGAGGCCATGGCTGGTTAATTAGGGTAGCTAGTTTTGATTGGCTTATTTCTCTTGGAATTATTACTTTAACAATGTTTATATAGTTTTCAAAATTACTAAAATACAAGGTTAAAAATACATGAGAATCGAACAAACATCGTTTCGCGGTTTCCAGGGCATGGAATAGGTCACTCGTATTTTAACAATTTCCCTCAAACAATGTCATAATTTCCACCACGTTAAATTTGTTTGTAAATTCGCTAATGACCATGAATACATAGATTATTTTCAACTTCTTAATTAAATTCATAGTTAAAGTTCCCACAACTTGTCAAGGAAATTATATGAAAATAAAGATAAATACTAGAAAGCATTTATTTATAAGCATGGTTATAACTTCTCCTTATTTCCTAATAAATTGCAAGCTAAACAGAGGCGAAACTACTTAACTAATAAAATGAGACAGATAATAGAACATGTTAACTTGTTGCAGTGGTAAAGCTTTAGCTTTTTATTCCCAAGGGATATGGATCAAATCCCTTGTATGCAACAATTTGTTTCCCAAAATTTTCAACCAATAAGACAAAGACATATTTCTTCATCTTAATGGATGTATTTGCAACATTACGGGATATGGGACACTACATTCACGTTACCTCAAACCCGTTCCATAAAATTTCGTTTGATTTCAAATACCAAGTTTAGATGAAAGTTCCATAGATAGTTTCAAATCTAAAATGTAAATGGAACTCAATACATTTAAAACACCGTATTTCAAAATAAGGTAGAATTAGAATTACAGACCAATTACAACAAGGTTTTATGGATACATAGATAGCCCTACAACTAAAACCAATGTACTGAACTTGAGATGAAATTGGTGCTGGGAAATCCTTTTTGATGTGTTCCCCAAGCGAGTGACATGTCAACCTACGCACGAAAAATAACAAATTTGCACGTCGAGCTAACAAAACTCAGTAGTACATGTCTACTCAACTATACTTCATAATATTCATAAAAAAAACCTGCAATGTAAGCAAAGAGTATAAGGTATGAATAAGCAATTCAAATATCGATTACTGTTACAGTGGTAACAAACTTGTTTAGCCTAAAACACTAAGACATCAGACTAGCGACAAATGTACTCGAGACCACCTAAGCATTGAGTACCTCACTGGATATTTGAGACCACCCAGACATTGAATACCTAACCATTTTATCCACTCGGGACCACAAAGACATCAAGTGATGCATGTCAAATACTAGGGTCCACTAAGACATTAGGTAGGGAATGTCCCTCGGGACCATGAAGATATCAAGGGCATTAAAAATGTATATGTACTACAGTACCTACCTTGGGTACCCGAATCCCAACATAAATAATCAAAGGCTCACAAGGCCTATAATTAACACATACCAAGGAAAACATCATTTAATAAGGGCATCCAAGTGATAGATCAACCAAAGGCTCAATATTTTAATTTACCATATTCGATTTAATCGCATAAGGCTTTTACCAAAAATTCAACATAATTGGGCAGTGGCCTCAATGGTACCGCAACGGCCCAATGACTATTAATACTTGGCCCATGGGTATCGGTACTGAACCTCGTACCGATACCAAAACACGCTACTGGAATTCGAGAGAAGCATGCCTGTATCGGTACTAGGTTGACCTTATCGATACATGGGATCGGGTATCGGTACACTCCCAACGTACCAATAGCAAAAGTGGTCATTGGAAATTTCCCAAACCCACGCATACCGGTACGGGTCGACCCGTTCCTTTACTTACTTGAGTTGCATAAGTTCATCATTGTTCTTCGAGTTAACAAGGGGGTATTGGTAGTGGCCTCCCGTGTACAGATACCGAAACCAAGAAATAGCTTTCCAAGCCATGAGATTCAACTCAAAACCCCTCAAATTTGATTCATAAGGTAGTTTCATGCTCCCTAAAGTCTATTAGGATTATTATTATCACATTATGTCCCTTTAAACATGTTGATAACAGAAATCACCAAGATTCAAGAACACTCAAAGGTCATCATGCTTAAACACCCAAACAACTCAATACTCAAACATGCAAAGCAATTACAGTTATGAAAAACCTGAAGCAATTCAAAGTTTTAATGTACAAAACTTGGCAAAAGACTCGAAATTCCTCTTACCACATCTTCTCCTCACTTTTTCTCCTTGCCTTTGGTGTGGGATGACTCTCCAAGTTTTTTAAATAATCAAAAAGTGTAAAAACGAGTTTGTTACACTCTCAAATGATTAGAAACATATTTTAAACGAATTTGCAACATGAAATCCATCCTATAACACCCACCACTTAAAACCCCCCACAAAAACCCATTTTCTCCTCTCACCACCATTTTCAATCATACTTACATCGAAACGTAGATCGTGATGTGGGGATTAATATATCTAAAAGTCAAGTCTCAAATGGCAAGATTGAAAATTGAAGTTTGGACCTTTACCTTGAATTTTCCTTAAAGCTCTTGCAATAAAGAAAGAGTTTTTGGGTGAAGAAGATGAGTTAAAGAGGATGATGTATTATAGGAAGCTTTTGGAAAGAGAGGGGACAAAGTTTAAAAGTTTTCAGCCCAAAATGACAAAATCACACTCCAAGACTCTCACCTTCCAAAGCTTTACAAAATGGCTTATTTTCTAAGAATATGAATATCCCTCTTAGACTAACCATCGGTATGAGGTTGGAAGGCTGTACCAAAATACAATCTGGTACCCAACTCCTCATGCAATGTTTTCCAAAACCTAGAAGCAAGTATTGGATCTCTATCAGAGATAATTGATGACGAAACCCCATGTAGTCTCACAATCTCCCTAATGTATAACTTGCCCAACTTCTCCAAGAAGTAGTCCATACGAACTAGTAAGAAGTGATCGGTCTTGGTCAATCTATCTATTGAGTGCATAAAATTTCTATATTTTACCCCTCATTTACCCATATTTTTGTCGCACTCAAGCATGATTCATTGTATTTAGGTTAGAGTTTTGCATACACATCACAATTAGATAAAATTACACAGTTGCTGCTGATTTTGGTTACTTTTGCAGGTATCTGTTGTGGCAGACCCATGGCAGCAAAGGAGCAGAGGCGAGTTGCGGAGTTGGAGTCGTCAAGAACAGTCTCTCATGACAACTGCCGCGGAAGCCATGACGACAATGGAATGCTGAGGTGGAAAAGTGAAGTGGAGCTCGACAGATAGAGGATTTCAAGCCAGTCTGTCAAGGACCACTCCCATATTTTTCTAAGCCCTTAAAGCAGAATGAATGTCAAGCCCAAAGTTCAAGGAAAAACTCAAGGCAAGAAAAAAGGACGAATAAAAGGCATCTACTCAGAAGATTTAGTCTTCAATAGAGTTGTAATTTAATTTAAACATGTATTCTTTCCATATTAGAAAACTTGGACCCAAGGCCTATATAAAGGTATGTAATTCGACCTAGGGAAGGATATCTCATTCCTAGCCGTCTTCCCCTAAACCCTTGTCGTTTCCCTTCTCCACCATGTTCTAAACTCTCTCTAGGGCTAAGGGTTGATTCTGTAAAGTAGTTGCAAGTAATAAAAACTTCAAGTTTATTTAATTTGGTTTTTCATATCTCATAAGAGGATCAGGAGAGCATTGTGAGGTTATCCATTTGTTTGATATCGGGAGAGTCAAGCATACGAAAGGAGTAAATACGTGTTTTCCAGTTTATAGTTAAACCATCTTGGCTTAGAGATAAGTACAAGGTTAAGTGGCTAAGGAAGAATTTGCAAATATTGGTGTTCATCCTTTGATTTACGCCGCGAGGTATCATCCAAGAAGTGTTCATCAACATAACTTGGGCCTAGGGATAGGAGAAGTTATTACAGGGATTCTTGCCAAGCTTGAAGCACGAAGTTGCTGATCACTGCCGCGACAGGTGCTGCCGCGACAGGAACGACGAAAGACAACAAATATTCCTCTAACAGTGCAACACCTGCACTACTGAGCAATTCAATACAAGCCTATTCTCTAAATCTGATTCCTTTATCTTTGTAACCCCCTTAACCCGGCCTAGACGGTTGACCCGAATTAAGAAAGTCACACGGGGAAAACCAAAGTCAACCCGAAAGTCAATCTTGATTAACGACCTTTTTTTCTTTCTTTTTAAACTTGTCTAGATGCATATTAGACCTTAGATATGATCCTACAACAGCATACTCAAAGATCATAAACATCAGAGATCAAACAGGGACCCAATTGAACAAATTACAACTTTAGGGACCAAATTGTAATTTCTGATAAATATGAGGACTTAACCCAAATTAAAGTTACCAGCTTGTAATTAGTCAGGTTTCATGCTTCACTGTGAAATTTCAGCTCAAAAGGACATCCCAAGCTCATACAATTGCACAAACAAGATTCAGGACCAAAATGCAAACATTACAAAACATTTAACTGCCAATGTCAGCCCCCAACGGTCACCCGTTCCGAAACAGGCACATCACGTTTCGAAACGCGGGGCCGTTCCGCAACGCGTACCGCAACACGGGCTGGCAGTAGCCAAACCGTTTCGGAACGGTCCCTCCCGTTTCGGACGCCTGGGCTTGTTTAAGGCACCTGTTCCGAAACGGGTGATACTGTTCCGAAACACCTTGCACAGATTGCCCAAAAATGCATTCTTAAACATGCAATTAAACATCCAATCATGCTCCAAATGCTACCAAACTTTACCAGCATGCAATTCAACATATATAAGACATACTTGCATCAACAATTCATTAAAACAACATCATATACGAAAAGCCCCAAATCTATAGGCATGCTTCCTACACAAGCATGCCATACAAGCATAAACTTCCAATTCAAGCATATAAAGACCAAACACAAAATCCAGCATTCTCAACATCATTCAACATACTTAGGGAGTTCAAAACCTCTCCCAAAACATACACATAGGTCCCCCATTGCCAAATTACCAAAAGCTAAATGAAATTAGGAAAACCTTCCATACTTTGAGCCTTACCACCACTTGATTGCTTGCCTTCCTTGCTGCCCTCAAAGTACTTTAATGTTCTGCATTATTGAATTAAGAAAACGAAAGAGAGCGTAAGCAAAAGCTTAGTGAGGAAAGCTCAATAAAACCATTCAATAATGCATTTATAAAACATTTATAAATCATGCTTCAAATCAACATTTGCACATGCTCAAAAGCATACTTTAAACAAGCATCTCATGCTTCATATCATAACATGTCATATTGGCCACAAGTGATAAGTTCCATTTCTTTAAAAACAAGTTCATCAACTTTCACCCCAAGGACTTTTAAACACCTTGGCCCCAAGGACTTTTAAACACCTTGGCCCCATGGACTTTTAAAAACCATGGCCCCATGGACTTTTAAACACCATGGAAAGGATCACACAAGGACTTTTAACCACCTTTGTGTCCGTAGCAAGAATCATCCAAGGACTTTTAACCACCTTGATGTTCTTAAGTAAACAAGGCTCACTCAAGGACTTTTAACCACCTTAGTGACCTTAACCTTTTCAAAACATCACTTGCCAATATACATCATTTTCATCATTTAATCCACTGTTTTAAAGCATTAAACCAAGCCATATTCATCATGCATTTTAAAGCATCAAACCACATTTTATCAATGTACAAAAACAAGGAACTCTTACCTTGAGCTTCCTTCAACATATGGCTTATAAAAACAGCAAATACCATGCTAAATCATGCTTTCAAAACAGTATTTAAATCATGCAATAAATCACATTGCATCACAACAAAATCATGGCCACCACTAGAGAGTACTTTCCGAAAACTTACACTTGAGCTTAGCAAAGTTGTTTAGACTTAAACTAAGCTCCCAAGACATTGGTTTCAAAGCTGAAAACCATTTTCACTCACTCACCGATTCCACTTTGCCTCTTGCCGAAGCACCAAAACAAGCTTCCGGATCAACAACTCTTGGATCCAAAGATGCCTCCCCTGTTTTAACACATCAAAGCAGAGGATTAATGCATCATCATGCATTAATTGCTTCAATGAAAGCACCTAAACTCGCTGCTCTCATCCACACTCCATTTTCGGCTACCAAACACAACCGAAAATGCATCCAAACCACTTCTCAACAAAGCCCAGCCATAAACCATCAAAACCTAACATCCTTTAACATCATTTAACATCTAAAAAGAGCCTAATAACATCCTTATACCTCCAGCAACACCAGATCCACAAAATCACCTCAAAAACAACCAAGAAACACAAGCTAAACTTAGGAAACTCAACCTATCCGGGATTGCATTAATCAAAACTCAATTCCTTATCAATTTAATGTTCAAATATCATCAAAAACACATCTCAAATCACAGATTTAACAGATCAAACGAAAATCACCAAAAATCACCAAATCTTGCATTATAAGCCAAGATCCAATTCACAACTCAAAAGCCTTTAATAAAACATCAATTAAGGATTGAAAACTTAGGAATTTCAGTAAAGAACTGATAGTTTAGAGGAGAAGGACGTTCTTACCTCCAAACTTGAGTTTCTCCTCTTTTTGGAATAAAAAACCTTGATGAATCAAGTAGCAAATGATGAGGTTTTGTAGATATGTTGATTAGGAATCAAAAGAGAGTTGAAAGGAGAGATTTAGGTGAGAAAATCAGAAACAATTCTCTGGAATGAAGGTGTTTGGGGTGAGAGAAAATGAGAGAAAGAAAATTGGAAAGTTAGTTAACAAAATAGCCAAAATGGCTTTCCCTCCTCTTTTGACATATTTTAAAATCAGAATAAATCTCAAAATATCTTAGAAAAATCTGGAGAAACTACTTTTGGATTAATAGCTCCTTGAAGATTCAAAGTTCCAACCCTTTCGAAAACAGTCACCAAACTTTCAAAATTTACATTTTGGTCACTAGCCAAAATGTCACCCTTCCAAAACTCATTTTCCAAAATTGATTTCACAGTTCACTTAATTATAATAAAAGATGATTTTAGAACATTTTTCCATATTTTTAATGCAACCTGAACTAGGCTTTCCTAATTTCGCCTCTTTAGATTCGAACAGCACTTTGACCAAACCGGTCAACGCCCAAAACTCCTAAGCCCAAAACCGGGGCGTTACAACTCTCCCCCCCTTAAGAAATTTTGTCCTCGAAATTTACCTGAAGGAAAGAGATAAGGAAACTGCTTCAGCATGTCTTCCTTCCGCTCCCACGTGGCTTCCTCAACACCTCGATGCTTCCACAGCACCTTCACCAACTCAATGGTCTTGCCACGAAGAACCTTGCTATCCGAATCCAGAACCTTCACCGGTTCCTCATCATAGGTCAAATCCGGATTCAAAACCACTTCCTCCACATGCATCACATGCGAAGGATCAGATCTATACTTCCGGAGCATAGAAACATGGAACACATCATGAATCTTCTCCAACTCTTGAGGTAACCTCAACCGATACGCAACAGGACCCACACGCTCAACCACCTCATATGGTCCAATGTACCTAGGGCTCAACTTACCCTTCCGGCCAAACCTCATCACCTTCTTCCAAGGCGAAACCTTCAAGAACACACGGTCACCCACCGCATACTCTATCTCCTTACGCTTCAAATCCGCGTAAGACTTTTGCCGATCAGAGGCAGCCTTCAACCGCTCACAAATGAGCTTCACCTTCTCAGTGGTCCCTTTCAACAAAGCCGGCATCGAAACCAACTTTTGACCAGTTTCAGCCCAGCAAAGAGGAGTCCTACACTTCCTCCCGTACAAAGCCTCATAAGGTGCCATCTGTATACTCGCCTGATAACTATTGTTATAAGCGAACTCAACCAAAGGCAGATGCTTCTCCCAAGAACCTTGGAACTCAATCACACAGCACCTCAACATATCCTCCAAAACCTGGATAACTCTCTCCGACTGACCATCCGACTGAGGATGATAGGATGTACTGAAATGCAATCTTGTACCCAGAGCTTGATGCAAACACTGCCAGAAACGCGATGTGAACCTCGGATCCCTATCCGACACAATCGACTTAGGCACACCATGCAGCCTCACAATCTCAGCAATGTACAGCTCTGCCAGCTTATCCAAAGAGAACGTAGTATGCACAGGCAAGAAATGCGCACACTTCGTCAGGTGATCCACAATCACCCAAACAGAATTCTTCTTCGATGGAGACAAAGGTAAACCAGATACAAAATCCATGGTAACCCTTTCCCACTTCCATTCAGGGATTTTCAACGGTTGCAACAACCCAGAAGGAACCTGATGTTCAGCCTTAACTCGCTGACACACCAAACACTTGCTCACAAACTCCGCAACATCCTTCTTCAAACCCACCCAATAGTACTCATCACGAAGATCACGATACATCTTAGTACTACCAGGATGCATAGCAAAAGGACTACTATGACCTTCAGTCAGAATAGCACGCCTCAACTCAGCATCATTGGGCACTACTATCCGACTTCCAAAACACAACACACCATCATCATTAAAACAGAAATCCGAAGGTCTACCCTCCGCGATATCCTGAACATGACACACCAAGGAATCATCCAGCAACTGCTTATCCTTGATCAACTGAACCAACGATGGTTTCACCTGCAACTCAGCAACAAGACCACCATCTCGCGATATGCTCAAGCTAGCAAACATAGCCCTCAGCTCAACAGCTACCTTCCTACTCAAGGCATCCGCAACAACATTAGCCTTTCCAGGATGATACTCAATCGTCAGATCATAATCCTTGAGCAACTCCAACCAACGCCGCTGCCTAAGATTCAACTCCTTCTGTGACATCAGATACCTCAAGCTCTTGTGATCCGTGTACACAGTACACTTCTCACCATACAGATAATGCCTCCAGATCTTCAGAGCAAAAACCACTGCAGCCAGCTCAATATCATGCGTAGGGTAATTGCGCTCATGCACTTTCAACTGCCGCGATGCATAAGCCACCACCTTACCCTCTTGCATCAGCACACACCCCAAACCAACATAGGATGCATCACTGTAGACCACAAACTCTTTCCCTGATTCAGGCTGAACCAAGATAGGAGCTTGCGTCAAAGCCACCTTCAGCTTCTCAAAAGCCTGTTGTCGCGCTTCCGTCCACTCATACTTAACATCTTTTTGCAACAGCTTTGTCAAAGGAGCAGCAATCTTAGAAAAACCATCCACAAACCTTCGGTAGTATCCCGCCAAACCAAGGAAACTACGAACCTCATGAACTGACTTAGGAACTTTCCAGTTCATCACCGCCTCAATCTTCTGAGGATCAACACGAATCCCCACAGCCGAGACCACATGCCCAAGAAACACCACCTCCTTAAGCCAGAACTCACACTTGCTCAGCTTAGCATAAAGCTGATTTTCCAACAAAGCTTGCAAAACAATCCTCAAATGCTCTTCATGCTCCTCCTCAGTACGCGAGTACACGAGGATATCATCAATGAACACCACAACGAACTTGTCCAGGTATTCATGAAACACACGATTCATCATGTCCATGAAAGCAGCAGGAGCATTTGTCAAACCAAACGACATCACAAGGAACTCATAATGCCCATACCTTGTCCTGAAAGCTGTCTTAGGCACATCCACATCCTTCACCTTCAACTGGTAATACCCTGACCTCAAGTCAATCTTAGAGAACACAGCAGCTCCCCGAAATTGATCAAAGAGATCATCAATCCTCGGCAAAGGATACCGATTCTTGATAGTCAACTTGTTCAGCTGACGGTAATCAATGCACATCCTCATAGTGCCATCTTTCTTCTTCACAAACAAGACCGGTGCTCCCCAAGGTGACACACTCGGCCGGATGAAACCACGATCAAGCAACTCTTGCAACTGCGTCTTCAGCTCCTTCAGCTCCTTAGGTGCCATTCTATAGGGAGTAATGGACACAGGAGTTGTATTCTCATACAGCTCAATTCCAAACTCCACCTCGCGATTAGGAGGTAAACCAGGCAACTCCTCAGGAAAAACACCAGGAAACTCCTTCACAACTCTGATATCTTGCACCCTCAACTCCTTAGAACTAGGATTCATCACAAAAGCTAGATAAGCTTCACAACCTTGCCTCAGCATCCTGCTCGCCTCCAAGGTAGAAACAACATTGGCAAGAAACTTCACATTCTCACCAACCACAACAACTTCATAATCATCCGCAAGCTTAAGCGAAACACGCTTATTTTCACAATCCACAACAGCACGATGCTCAGCAAGCCAATCCATACCAAGGATTACATCAAAACCATAAAAGGGCAACTCCATAAGATCAACATGAAAAACATGTTCTTGAACAACCAAGGGACACCTTCTATAAAGCTTCCGAGTCACAACAGTTTCACCAAAAGAACTAGTGACACGAACACCAACATCCAAAGACTCAACAGGCAAACCAAGCAATTCAGCATGCTCACGCAAAATGTATGAATGCGTAGATCCAGAATCAATCAAAGAAAGCAATGACAAGGATTGCAAAGTAAAGGTACCTGCAATCACATCCGCATCATTCCTTCCTTCACGCTGAGCATACACCCTCGCTTTGCCTCCACCTTCAGACTGAATAGCCACAACATGGGCCACTCCACGACCACCTTCCTCACACCTCTGGAAATTACCACGGCCGCACCCACGACCTCTCTTTGGTGCAGCTACAACAGGTGCACGCACTTGATCACCAGCCAACCTAGGACAATCTCGCCTCAAGTGGTCTGCAGAACCACAATTCCAGCATCCATTACCAGCAGCCGCAACAGGAGCTTGCACCTCCCTCACAGCACGAGGACAGTCACGCTTCATGTGACCACGTGAACCACAGATCCAACAAGCACTAGGGTCAGCTCTAGCATTGCCCCCTCTAGCAGGTGCACCACCACCTCTCTTAGCTGAGGACTGATACCTCTGATCACGTCCCCTCTTGTTCCGTCCACCTCCGGAACTATACTCAGCAGCTCTCTTGCCAGAACTTGCTCCAACACCTTTCGCAGATAAACCCAAGTTCATCTCTATGTCCTTAGCTCGGCCTACCAACACATCAAAATCATCATATTCGGTGGCCAGCACATACATCTTAACATCTGTCACAAGACCATAACGAAACCTCTCGCACCTTGCCCGCTCATCAGGTATCAGCTCAGGTGCATATTGACTGAGTCGCACAAACTGCACCTCATACTCAGCCACACTCATGCTCCCTTGGGTAAGAGACATGAATTCACGCTTCTTTTCATCAAGATATCTCACACCAAGATATCTCCGCTTGAACACATTCTGAAAGAATGTCCAAGTCACATCAGCTTCAACCATCCCAGCTATGGTGGTCGTCCACCACGTATACGCATCGTCCTGCAGCAAGGACACAACACAACCCAACTTTTGCACATCCGTGCAGCTCATCTGTCCCAAGATTCGCTTGGTACTCTCTAGCCAAGCTTCTGAACTCTCAGCAGACATACCCCTGAACTCAGTCCCACCAAGACTGCGCAGACGCTCCAAAGGTAGTCTAACTCCAGCATCTCCCTGATGCCCAGCTCCTTGAGCTCCAGCTACTGCTGCTCGAAAAGCACCCGCAATAGCTTGTACTAACATCGTCATATCAGGCATAGCTTGCCCCTGACCAACCTCTGGTCCAGCAGCTCCAGCACCAGCTGCTGCAGCTCCAGCTCTTTCCCTCTCCGCACCACCACCACCAGGTGGAGGAGGAGGTAACACAGCACTACCCGCATTCTCTTCGTTCTCATTCCCATCCGGGGTCGTAGCTCTCACGCTACTTCTTAACTCTCTACGTGGTGCCATACTTTTACCATGCAATAACAATGCAAATAAAACAAAGTCAGGCCCAGCAAGGTAAGCAATCCAAGTATTCAAGCTCAATTTCTTTCAAAATCAACATCATTTCATTAGCTTTGATTTGGCAATGGGTACCCACATCATGCTACATCACAACATACATCTCAATTGCATCCAAATCACAAGCCACTAAACATGCTTTCAAACGACAAGCATACAAGGCATACATACTTCAATCATGCACACATTCATTCCCAATTACTCGAGAACTCAGCTCTGATACCACCAAATGTAACCCCCTTAACCCGGCCTAGACGGTTGACCCGAATTAAGAAAGTCACACGGGGAAAACCAAAGTCAACCCGAAAGTCAACCTTGATTAACGACCCTTTTTTTTCTTTTTAAACTTGTCTAGATGCATATTAGACCTTAGATATGATCATACAACAGCATACTCAAAGATCATAAACATCAGAGATCAAACAGGGACCCAATTGAACAAATTACAACTTTAGGGACTAAATTGTAATTTCTGATAAATATGAGGACTTAACCCAAATTAAAGTTACCAGCTTGTAATTAGTCAAGTTTCATGCTTCACTGTGAAATTTCAGCTCAAAAGGACATCCCAAGCTCATACAATTGCACAAACAAGATTCAGGACCAAAATGCAAACATTACAAAACATTTAACTGCCAATGTCAGCCCCCAACGGTCACCCGTTCCGAAACCGGCACAGCCCGTTTCGAAACGCGGGGTCGTTCCGCAACGCGTACCGCAACACGGGCTGGCAGTAGCCAAACCGTTTCGGAACGGTCCCTCTCGTTTCGGACGCCTGGGCTTGTTTAAGGCACCTGTTCCGAAACGGGTGATACTGTTCCGAAACACCTTGCACAGATTGCCCAAAAATGTATTCTTAAACATGCAATTAAACATCCAATCATGCTCCAAATGCTACCAAACTTTACCAGCATGCAATTCAACATATATAAGACATACTTGCATCAACAATTCATCAAAACAACATCATATACGAAAAGCCCCAAATCTATAGGCATGCTTCCTACACAAGCAAGCCATACAAGCATAAACTTCCAATTCAAGCATATAAAGACCAAACACAAAATCCAGTATTCTCAACATCATTCAACATACTTAGGGAGTTCAAAACCTCTCCCAAAACATACACATAGGTCCCCCATTGCCAAATTACCAAAAGCTAAATGAAATTAGGAAAACATTCCATACTTTGAGCCTTACCACCACTTGATTGCTTGCCTTCCTTGCTGCCCTCAAAGTACTTTAATGTTCTGCATTATTGAATTAAGAAAACGAAAGAGAGCGTAAGCAAAAGCTTAGTGAGGAAAGCTCAATAAAACCATTCAATAATGCATTTATAAAACATTTATAAATCATGCTTCAAATCAACATTTGCACATGCTCAAAAGCATACTTTAAACAAGCATCTCATGCTTCATATCATAACATGTCATATTGGCCACAAGTGATAAGTTCCATTTCTTTAAAAACAAGTTCATCAACTTTCACCCCAAGGACTTTTAAACACCTTGGCCCCAAGGACTTTTAAAAACCTTGGCCCCATGGACTTTTAAACACCATGGCCCCATGGACTTTTAAACACCATGGAAAGGATCACACAAGGACTTTTAACCACCTTTGTGTCCGTAGCAAGAATCATCCAAGGACTTTTAACCACCTTGATGTTCTTAAGTAAACAAGGCTCACTCAAGGACTTTTAACCACCTTAGTGACCTTAACCTTTTCAAAACATCACTTGCCAATATACATCATTTTCATCATTTAATCCACTGTTTTAAAGCATTAAACCAAGCCATATTCATCATGCATTTTAAAGCATCAAACCACATTTTATCAATGTACAAAAACAAGGAACTCTTACCTTGAGCTTCCTTCAACATATGGCTTATAAAAACAACAAATACCATGCTAAATCATGCTTTCAAAACAGTATTTAAATCATGCAATAAATCACATTGCATCACAACAAAATCATGGCCACCACTAGAGAGTACTTTCCGAAAACTTACACTTGAGCTTAGCAAAGTTGTTTAGACTTAAACTAAGCTCCCAAGACATTGGTTTCAAAGCCGAAAACCATTTTCACTCACTCACCGATTCCACTTTGCCTCTTGCCGAAGCACCAAAACAAGCTTCCGGATCAACAACTCTTGGATCCAAAGATGCCTCCCCTGTTTTAACACATCAAAGCAGAGGATTAATGCATCATCATGCATTAATTGCTTCAATGAAAGCACCTAAACTCGCTGCTCTCATCCACACTCCATTTTCGGCTACCAAACACAACCGAAAATGCATCCAAACCACTTCTCAACAAAGCCCAGCCATAAACCATCAAAACCTAACATCCTTTAACATCATTTAACATCTAAAAAGAGCCTAATAACATCCCTATACCTCCAGAAACACCAGATCCACAAAATCACCTCAAAAACAACCAAGAAACACAAGCTAAACTTAGGAAACTCAACCTATCCGAGATTGCATTAATCAAAACTCAATTCCTTATCAATTTAATGTTCAAATATCATCAAAAACACATCTCAAATCACAGATTTAACAGATCAAACGAAAATCACCAAAAATCACCAAATCTTGCATTATAAGCCAAGATCCAATTCACAACTCAAAAGCCTTTAATAAAACATCAATTAAGGATTGAAAACTTAGGAATTTCAGTAAAGAACTGATAGTTTAGAGGAGAAGGACGTTCTTACCTCCAAACTTGAGTTTCTCCTCTTTTTGGAATCAAAAACCTTGATGAATCAAGTAGCAAATGATGAGGTTTTGTAGATATGTTAATTAGGAATCAATAGAGAGTTGAAAGGAGAGATTTAGGTGAGAAAATCAGAAACAATTCTCTGGAATGAAGGTGTTTGGGTTGAGAGAAAATGAGAGAAAGAAAATTGGAAAGTTAGTTAACAAAATAGCTAAAATGGCTTTCCCTCCTCTTTTGACATATTTTAAAATCAGAATAAATCTCAAAATATCTTAGAAAAATCTGGAGAAACTACTTTTGGATTAATAGCTCCTTAAAGATTCAAAGTTCCAACCCTTTCGAAAACAGTCACCAAACTTTCAAAATTTACATTTTGGTCACTAGCCAAAATGTCACCCTTCCAAAACTCATTTTCCAAAATTGATTTCACAGTTCACTTAATTATATTAAAAGATGATTTTAGAACATTTTTCCATATTTTTAATGCAACCCGAACTAGGCTTTCCTAATTTCGCCTCTTTAGATTCGAACAGCACTTTGACCAAACCGGTCAACGCCCAAAACTCCTAAGCCCAAAATCGGGGCGTTACAATCTTTATTTTAGTTTTTACTCAAGATTACTTCACCCATTCATTTAAACATTTCTGTCTCTTGTGCATCAATTCAAGGAGAGAGTTATTTCCAATCCATGTGGAGACGATATCCGATACTCTAGTATCTCTTTACTACTTACATCGTGTACACTTGCACTATTTGCGATAGTTCTATTTACACGCAACAAGTTTTTGGCCTCGTTGTCGCGGACTGGCAACATACCTTTACCTTTTTATTACTGCACTTTATTTTTATTTTCTGTTTTAGTGGTGTTATTTACCTCGTGCTTTTCACAAGGTTCTCTTATTGCTTATGCGCAGATCTAGACGAGGTAAAGAACTGGAGTACAAATTAGATCCAAAAAATGAACTCACATACCAACTTAGGAACCAAGCCCGACTCTTGATAGAAAGAAACAACTATCTTGAGGAGATACTGGAAGCAATGGTGAACGGAAGGCAAGGAAATAGGAGAGATGACCCCAACAACAACAATGACCCTAGGGTTATTGTTGATCCTCCTAACGATACCCGGAATGATCTGCCGCAGCAGCACGACAGACCTATCGAGACTACATGTATAACGACCATGTTGAACTGGAAACTACCTTGCTAGACGTGGAAGTTGAACACTTTGAACTAAAACCCGTCATGTTTAGCATGATTAACTCTACTGGCCAATTTAGTGGTTCTGCTACTAAGGATGCAGGAGAACATCTTAAAACGTTCCAGGAAATCTGTGGATCGTTCAGACTGCCAGGGATAAGTCTGGAAGTACTGAGGCTCTGGCTATTCCCTCATTCATTAAGAGATAAAGCTAAAACTTGTTGAAACAAATTAACACTGGGTTCAATAAGAACTTGGGCAGACCTCTCTCGTGAATTCCTTTCTCGTTTTAATCATTCTCATTTATTTGAAACATTGCGTGACGAGCTTGCTACTTTTCAACAGGAAGATGACGAACCAATGCACGAGGCGTGAGACAGATTTACAACTCTCTTATGGAACTTCCCAATGCATGGATTCCCTGTATGGAATCAGGTAGTCAAGTTCTACAACGCTGCCAATGAACACACTCGACTGAGAATAGATTTAGCAGCGAATGGGCTATTACTGGATAAAGAACCAGGCGAGGCAATGCTAGTGTTGAAAAAGTTAGCAAAGAAAGATGAGCAATTTCCTACAACTCGAAGAGGAGGCAAACGAGGAATATATGTAAAGGAGTACGAAGTTGATAACTCGGTTAAAACACAGATTGCATACCTCATGAAGATAGTCGAAAATCTGCAGCAGAAAGATTCTAAAGCTGTATTTTCTATAGAAGAGGTGTGTGAAACTTGTAGTGGGAATCACAGTACAGAAGAGTGCCCTTTACTACTTGAAGAAGGGATGTATGTTGGGAACTATAACAAGACTAGAAACTATGATTCCAACAACTACAATCCCAACTGGAGGAAGGACCCCAAATTTTCCTGGAGCAATCTGAACAATGCATTGAACCCTCTAGTGTAGAACAACCAGAACCAAGGAGTACCCAGAATTCTGTCACGACAGTAGCCGCCACCACAGCAGCCGGCAACAACACCTAGTATACTGGAACAGACCTTGGCAACATTTATGTCATAAACGAGAGCATACATGGCAAACATGGATCACTTTGTCAAGAAAACTAAAACATTCATGGACAAGAAAGAGATGAGAATGACAAACCATGAGGCTACCCTAAAATCTCTGGAGACACAGATGGGCCAGGTTTCGTAGTACATCGAACCGAGGCAGAAAGGAGGATTTCCTAGTGACACTGAGGTCACTAGAAAACCCACACATGAGTAGTGCAAATCAATTACAGCGAGGAGTGGGAAACAATTACAAGGGCCGGAACTAAAAGAAGTACCGAGTGAGGACCCAACCCTACAGACACATGCCGTGACCACTGTCTCGGCAGAGGAGAAATAGCCTCCTGTCGCCACACCTTCCACGACAGCAGAAGGGACAGAGGAGTAGACAGAAGATGCTAAAAATCTTGAGCCTCCTCAGATTCGAATTCTATGTGAAGGACGCCTTGAAGATTATTTTCCTCCACCCCTTTTCCATAGTGGTTACAGAAATAGAAATAGGAGTACCAACTTAAGAAAATTTATGACATTTTTAAGCAAGTACATATTAACATTCCGCTGCTAGAAGCCATTAAGCAGATGCCTGGTTATGCTAAGTTTCTCAAGGATGCAATGTCCAAAAGGTCCAGTCTTGGGGAATTTGAAACATTGAGGATGATAGAAGGATGCAGGACAATCTTGCATAAGCATCCACCCCAAAAGAAGAAGGACCATGAGAGCTTCATCATACCATGCATAATTGGAGACAAGTTTGTGGGTAAGACACTTTGTGATCTTGGTGCTAGCATTAATCTAATGCCCAAATCTGTATTTCAAAAACTAGGTATTAGACAAGCAAGGTCCACGACAGTCATGCTGCAGCTAGTAGACCGCTCTTACGTACAACCGGAAGGGAAGATCGAAGATATCTTGGTAAGAGTGGAAAAGTTTATTTTTCCTCCTGACTTTCTTGTTTTAGATTTTGAAGCAAATGAAAATGCACCGATCATCCTGGGGTGACCCTTCCTAGCCACATGCAAGACAGTAATCGATGTCGAGAAAGGAGAACTGACTATGAGAGTCAATGACCAACAAATCAAGCATAATGTTCTCCTAGCAATAAAACAAGCTGATGTGGAGGAAGAGTGCAAGGCAATTTCAGAAGTAGTCTTTGACCAACCCTGCATTAGGTCGAACTGCCACGACAGAAAGTTTGGTCACTGCCACCGCAGTCACCCTGAAGACTGTCACAACAGCAACGACGACATTGACCCCTTAGACATAGAATCATCCGACACTGAAGGTCCTGAGGAGGTAAATTGGAAAAGCACACGTCCAGGTAAGTTCTTCGAGCCTTTGAATTATACCTCGAATGAACATGTAATCCGAAAGCCTTCCATTGAACAACCACCTGTTCTTAACCTTAAACCTCTGCCAGGGCAACTTAAATACGTTTTTCTTGGTTTAAATGATATGTTACCCGTAATCATCTCTTCCATGTTGATCCAGGAACATGAACATCATCTGATCAAAATGCTACAACAGCATAAAAAGGCAATTGGATGGACCATTGCTGATATCCAAGGCATCAGTCTGGCATTATGCATGCATAAGATCCTCTTGGAGGATGACCATAGGCTGACTATCGATGCCCAAAGACGGCTGAACGAGGCTATGCGAGAGGTGGTACGAAAAGAAATCATCAAGTGGCTTGATGCCAGAATAATATATGCCATCTCGGATAGCAAGTGGGTAGCCCGATGCAATGTGTGCCCAAAAAGGGAGGCATAACCGTAGTAACGAACGAGGAAAATGAACTAATCCCAACAAGGAATGTGACCGATTGGAGGGTTTGTATGGACTCCCGAAAGCTTAATAAAGCTACCCGAAAGGACCATTTTCCCTTACCTTTTATCGATAAAATGTTAGATAGATTAGCGGGGAAACCTTACTATTGTTTTCTTTATGGTTACTCAGGTTATAACCAAATCGCAATCGCACCAGAGGACCAAGACAAAACCACCTTCACATGCCCGTACAGCAAATATGCCTTTCGAAGAATGCCATTTGGGCTCTGCAATGCAACAACAACCTTTCAACGGTGCATGATAGCAATATTCTTCGACATGGTGGAGGATTTCCTAGAAATTTTCATGGACGACTTTTCCGTCTTTGACGACCTTTCAAAGATGCGAAGAGGTGAACTTGAATTTAAATTGGGAAAAATGCAACTTTATGGTGGACGAAGGCATCATGTTGGGCCACAAGGTTAGCTGTCGTGACATAAAGGTAGACAGAGCCAAAATTGAGGTTATCGAAAAGCTGTCGCCACCCACCACAGTCAAAGGGATACGAAGCTTCTTAGGGCATGCAGGGTTTAATCGAAGATTCATAGCAAATTTTTCGAAGATTACTAAACCCCTTTGTCACCTGTTGGAACAAAATTGCCCCTTTGACTTTAACACTGAATGTAGTAAAGCATTCAGAATACAAAAGAAGACGTTGGTAACAACCCCAATAGTGCAGCCACCAGGCTAGAGCTTTCCATTTGAGATAATGTGTGACGCCAGTGATTATGATGTCGGGGCAGCATTAGGGCAGAGGAAGGATAAACACTTCCATGTGATTTACTATGCCAACAAAACGCTGAATGATGCCCAAATAAAGTACACCACAAAAGAGAAGGATCTACAAGCAGTGGTGTTTTCAATTGACAAGTTCCACCCGTATATACTTGGAACGAAAGTGCTGGTCCATACACACCACTCAGCACTCAAGTATCTATTCAAAAAAAGGATGCAATACCTAGATTGATACGTTGGATTCTGCTGCTGCTTGAATTTGACATTGACATCAAGGATAAAAAGGGGATAGAAAACCAAGTAGTAGACCACTTGTCAAGACTGGAGATGGGAAGTGTAGAACTAATGTTTTGATATAAAAATTGAAAAATGTTTTGGATTGATTTAAAAAGAATTCAAAACTATTTCCAAAGTCCAAATAACTTGAAACTATGTTTAGGGATGTTTTAAAAGGGTTTAACATGTTTTTCAAAGTTAAATTTCACAAAACCTTCCAGGCGTTTCGAAACACCTTAGGGCGTTTCGATATAATGTGCTCCAGTAGCTAAAACGTTTCGATACTAGTATCGAACCGAGCTTTCCCTGGATGTGAATTTTGCCCAGCGTTTCGAAACGGGCTATGCCGTTTTGATACGCCTACGTGGCATCGACCACAACGACCATAAACCCCAACGGCTATTTCCCAACTAACTTTTAAATACAAGTCGTTCCTATACGGGGACAGACGTTTCGAAACGGGTTCGAGTGTTTCGAAACAGAGAGCTGTAGAACTGCATTTATGGTGGGAATGAAAGTACTCAATGGCTCAAATACATCCCCAACGTCTAGTAACGGCTATAAATTCATCAAGGAGTATAAAAGGGACCTCCAAGCATCAAGATATGGTTAATGCTCATATTGTCAATCAACAAATGATCAAGAATTGTCTTAGAGCTTAAATTGTCATTTATTGTATAGACAAACACTAGTGAGCCAAAATTTTCAAATTTGCTCAAGTGTTTTAGGTTTTGGGTGAGTGCTTTAATTGTGCAAACAAACACCTATTAGAAGGATTTGTGTTTGCTTTATTTATCTCTTTGTAAAAGAGGGTTTGATCAAGGCTTTGGGTAGAAAGCTTGATCGGTGTATAAGGGTTTCCTATTAAGCCTAGAAAAAGGGACGAATCAATAGTGGATTGATTGGAAATCTTTAGTGGGAGTGGATGTAGACCTTGGTTAGAAGGTTGAACCACTATAAATCTTTGTGTCAATTATCTTTTTAACTTCCACAACCCTTCCACCCAAAAATCCACCTCTCCACCACTTGGTGAGCCATATAGGTTGAACGAATTGAGCTCCTCACAACTCAACAATTGGTACCAGAGCTTGTCTCAATCGAAGGTAATTCACATCCTATTGCGAAGATTCGGCAAGCTCGATCATCATTTCACCAACTGGCACAAATGACACAATCCATCGACAAATCGCCTTTCTTCGACGGAACCCAATATGCCCATTGGAAGACAAAGATGAAGTTCTTCATCAAATCTAGATATTACAAGCTATGGGACATAGTTGAAGATGGTCCGTTTGTGCCTCAACAAAGTAAAGCAGAGTGGAGTGCCGACGATCGCAAGAAGATGTAGCTAAATTGCAAAGCCGTGCACATTCTCTTTTGTGCATTTGGCCCATCCATCTATGAGGAGATGTCTTCTTGTGAGTGTGCCAAGGAGGTATGGGACAAGCTTGAAGTCACATATGAGGGAACCGATGAAGTCAAGGAGACCAAGATTGGGCTCCTCACTTTGGAGTATGAGAACTTCAAGATGGATCCGGAAGAATACATCGAGAAGATGTTTGATAGGTTCTCCACTATCACCAATGGTCTCAAGGGCTATGGAGAAGCCATTCCAGAGGAGAAACTTGTCCGAAAGCTCATATACTCACTTCCCGAGTGTTGGGACTCAAAGAGGACATCCATCATCGAAGCCAAGAATTTGAAGACCTTGAAGCTTGATTAACTCATGAGGTCACTCCTTACTCATCAAATCATGAAGAAGAATAAAGAAGATGAGAAGAAGAGGGAAGAAATTAGAGTTATGGGAGAGAAGAAAATCAAAGGTTTAGGCATCAACGCAAGTGCCGTGGCTCTCAAATCCTCCACTTGCCATCATGTTTACTCAAGTGAAGAGGAGGATGAAGAAGAAGAGATAGTTCATCTCTTCAAGAAGTGTGCCCCGTTCATGAAGAAAACTTTGAGAGAGCTTGAACGAGAATCCAAGAAAAAGGAGAGGGCAAGCACTTAAAGCCATAAGAAGAAGGCATATGTGGCTACTTGGAGCGATGAGGACTCCACCGGCGATGAACAAGCCAACCTTTTCCTTATGGCCATCGAAGAAGATTCAAAGGTAACTTCTAATTCATCTACTTCATGTTCTTACTCTTTTGATGAATTACAAGATGCCTATGATGATTTGGTTTTAGAGTTTAAAAATCACATTTTGAAAACAATAAATTGATTTCAAAGTTAAAAATTCAAAATGATTTGATTTCTAAAACCAAACTTGAACTTGAAGCAAAACTCGAAGAGTTTGAACTAAAATGTTTTTATTTACAAAAATTACTTCTAAAAGTTCAAGAATAAAAGGATTTGATCTCCTAAGAGCTAGAAAAAAAAAACAATTTTGGAAAATCAAATTTCTATGTAAGGCAATCTAGTGCCCCTAGATTTGTAAAAGGAAAATGTTTTAGATGTGTTTGGGTCCCAAAAGGACTAACCACTTCAATAAAAAAGGATGACATTGAAAAATGGAATCCTAAGGGGACTAAAATTTGTGCTACTAACGTTTATGGATCCAAAGCAATTTGGATACCAAAAGTCACTTGATAGTCTTTTGCTAGGTGTGATGGAGATGTTCAACAAGTCAAACATTGAGGGGGAGCTCCATACACACAAGAAAGAAAACTTGAAGAAGGAAGGCTTCACATCCTCCCTTGAGTTCAAGTGTGGAAAAATCTAGTTGCTTTTGATTTTATTTGATTTATTTTCTTTTATGTCAACTAGATGATCATATATGTTGGACTAACATTTTTAATGATGCTTTGAGTAAGGGGGAGCCATTTTAAAACCAAATTCTTATTTTTGTCAAATTTTACCTATATTGTTATTTTGAACTGAATGTTTTAAATTCTTTTTGATATAACAAAAAGAGGGATAAATGGTTTGAAAAATTGAATTTTCAAATGAATAAGGGGGAGCTTTATTTGATTTCAAATCTTTAATCTCTTATTCACATTTTTAAAGTTAAAGGGGGAGAATCCCAAACAATTTTTCAAGATAGTTTTAATATATCAAAAAGGGGGAGATTGTAGAACTAATGTTTTGATATAAAAATTGAAAAATGTTTTGGATTGATTTAAAAATAATTCAAAACAATTTCTAAAGTCCAAATAACTTGAAACTATGTTTAGGGATGTTTTAAAAAGGTTTAACATGTTTTCAAAGTCAAATTTCACAAAACCTTCCAGGCGTTTCGATACACCTTAGGGCGTTTCGATACGGTGTGCTCCAGTAGCTAAAACGTTTCGATACTGGTATCGAAACAAGCTTTCCCTGGATGTGAATTTTTCCCAGCGTTTCGAAACGGGCTATGCCATTTTGATACGCGTACGTGGCATCGACCTCAACGGTCATAAACCCCAACGGCTAATTCCCAACTAACTTTTAAATGCAGGTCGTTTTGATACGGGGACAAGCGTTTCGAAACGGATGTTTCGAAACGGACAAGAGCACTTCGATACGGGTCCTACGTCAGACTGCAACGGTTCTTCCTACTTGAAGGGTGTTTCGAAACGGGTTCGAGTGTTTCGAAACGGAGAGCTGCAGAACAACATTTTTGGTGGGAATTAAAGTCCTAAATGGCTCAAATTCATCCCCAACGGGTAGTAACTCATCAAGGAGTACAAAAGGGACCTCCAAGCATCAAGATATGGTTAATGCTCATATTGTCAATCAACAAATGATCAAGAATTGTCTTAGAACTTAAATTGTCATTTATTGTATAGACAAACACTAGTGAGCAAAAATTGTCAAATTTGCTCAAGTGTTTTAGGTTTTGGGTGAGTGCTTTAATTGTGCAAAAAAAAAACACCTATTAGAGGGATTTGTGTTTGCCTTATTTATCTCTTTATAAAAGAGGGTTTGATTAAGGCTTTGGGTAGAAAGCTTGATCGGTGTATAAAGGTTTCCTCCTAAGCTTAGAAAAGGGGACGAATCAGTAGTGGATTGATTGGAAATCCTTAGTGGGGAGCTAAGGTAGTGGATGTAGACCTTGGTTAGAAGGTTGAACCACTATAAATCTTTGTGTCAATTATCTTTTTAGCTTCCACAACCCTTCCACCCAAAAATCCACCTCTCCACCACTTGGTGAGCCATATCGGTTGAACGAATCGAGCTCCCCCCAACTCAACAGGAAGGAATCAAGTGAAAGACAAGATCAACATACTGGAAACCTTCCCAGATGAGCAGTTGTTTGCTGCCACCAGCACTGCCGCGACAGCCATGGCGGCAGGTAAGCTTTCTGAAACCCCTTCGTATGCTGACATTGTCAGTTACATTGTAAGTGGGTTATTACCTCTTGAGCTTAATTACCAAGCAAGGAAGAGGTTCCGAAATGACACAAAACATTATTATTGGGATGAACCTCTCCTCTTTAAGCACTATGCAGATCAAATTATTAGGAGATGCATACCCCAGGAGGAACAGAAAGAAGTGCTTCACCACTGTCATGCTGCCCCTTATGGAGGACAGTTGGGAGGAAATAAAACTTCTGCCAAGGTTCTACAATCCGTGTTCTTTTGGCCTACACTGTTCAAGGATACACAAGCATTTTACAAGAGCTGTGACAAATGCCAAAGGACTGGAAACATATCGAGAAGGCATGAGATGCCACTGCAGAACATACTTGAGGTCGAAATCTTCGATGTTTGGGGAATCAACTTCATGGGGCCATTCCCAGCCTCTTGTGGGAATTTATACATCCTACCGACAGTAGACTATTTCTCTAAGTGGGTAGAAGCGATCGCCAGTCAAAAGAACAATGTCAAGATTGTGCAAAGATTTCTTCACAAGCACATCTTCTCAAGGTTTGGCATCGCAAGGGCGATAATTAGCGATGAGGGGAGACATTTCGACAATAGGGTAATTGCTAGTGCACTAAAGAAATATGGAGTGAAGCACCGGATTGCAACAACATATCACTCTCAAATGGACAAGGAGAGATATCAAATAGAGAAGTAAAGAACATCCTAGAGAAGATGGTCAAACCAACTCGAAAGGACTGGTCTCTACACCTGTAGAACTAATGCTTTGATATAGTAACTGAAAAATGTTTTGGACTGATTTAAAAAGTATTTAAAACATTTACAAAGTCCAAACAACTCGAAATTATGTTTAGGGAAGTTTTTAAAAGGATTTTTCATGTTTTTCAAAGCCAATCTAAACAAAACTGTCCAGGTGTTTCGAAACACCTTAGGGCGTTTCAAAACAGGGGATTCCAGTGGCAAAATCGTTTCAATACTTGTATCAAAACGGGCTTTCCTTGGATAGGATTTTTGCCCAATGTTTCGAAACGAGCTAGGCCGTTTTGATACGCCTTCGTAGCATTGACCACAACGGTCATATACCCCAACAACTCTTTCCCAACCAACTTTCAAATGCAGGCGTTTCGATACGGGCCTTTAGCGTTTCGATACACGTTTCGAAACGGAAAGGGGGTGTTCCGAAACGGGTACCCTGACAGACTGTAACGACTCTCTCTACATTGAGAGTGTTTCGAAACGGCTTCGAGCATTTCGAAACGGGGAGCTGCAGAACTGCATTTATGGTGGGAATTGAAGTCCTCAATGGCTCCAATATGATCCCAACGGCTAGTAACGGCTACAAACTCATTTGGGAGTATAAAAGGGACCTCCAAGCATCAAGAGAAGGCTAATGCTCATATTGTCAAACATCAAATGATCAAAGATTGTCTTGGAGCTTAAATTGTCATTTATTGTATAGACAAACACTAGTGAGCCAAAATTGTCAAATTTGCTCAAGTGTTTTAGGTTTTGGGTGAGTGCTTAATTGTGCAAACAAACACCTATTAGAGGGTTTTAAGTTTACTTCATTTATCTCTTTGTAAAGAGGGCTTCAATCAAGGCTTTCGGTAGAAAGCTTGATTGGTTGTAAGGGTTTCCTCCTAATCCTAGAAAAGGGGACGAATCAATAGTGGATTGATTGAGAAATCCTTAGTGGGGAGCTAAGGTAGTGGATGTAGACCTTGGTTAGAAGGTTGAACCACTATAAATCACTGTGTCTATTTACATTCTAGCTTCAACAACCCTTCCACCCAAAAATCCATCTCTCCACCACTTTGTGAGCCACATCGGTTGATCGAATCAAGCCCCACACAACTCAACAACACCTAAATGATGCACTGTGAGCCTACATGACAACATTCAAGACACCATTGGGGATGTCACCCTATAACCTCATTTATGGGGAAACTTGCCATTTACCTGTCGAGATAGAATACATAGCATATTTGGCTATCAAGACAGTAAATATGGACTGGGAAAAGATAGGGCAGAAAAGGCTACCAGACTTGAATGAAATTGAGGAAATTCGAGCAATGGCCTACGACAACGCCAAGATCTACAAGTACAAAACAAAAAAGTGGCACGATAGGAAACTGTTGCCACGACAGTTCTGCCCAGGGCAGCAAGTGCTGTAGTTCAAATCTAGGTTGAAGCTCTTCCCAGGAAAGCTTAAATCTAGGTGGCCTGGCCCTTTCCAAGTTGTCCAAGTTTTCCCACATGGTGCCATTTGAATCAAATCAATGAAGGATGGGCACCAATTCAAGGTCAATGGATAGATGCTCAAGCATTATTAGGGGACAGAAGCCCCAAGGAAGCATGAAGTAGTTACTTCAGGAGATGCCCCTCAAGGCATCCCTAATTTAACTTTTTATTTATTTATTATTTTAGGAAATAAGATTTTAATTCAGTTTATTTATTTTTTTTAGGAAAAGGAAGCAAAGCAAAGAGGAGGAATGAACCAACCCACCATATTCACAATAGCCCATAAAGCCTAACGGACAACTCTGTCATGACAGCCTGTCACCAGCTGTCGCGACAGACAAGGAAAATACAACCTGTCACGGAGCTGCCGCGACAGACACACAAACGCGTAACAGACGCGTAGCAGACACGGAAACGCGTGACAGATGCGTTAGGAAACCGCATGACAGCTGGCCCCGTTATTCGCGTCTGTCGTTACAGTCCCAATGGGCAAAAAACCTCGTTCTATATAAACCCCTATTCTCATTTCATTTTTCATCTCATTCTCATTCTCTATGCTTACTCCCCAGAATTTAGGTTATCAAAAATCTCTTTCATTTTTCTACAGTTTTCCTTGCAATGGCTACCAGATCAACCCGACGAAGTGCTGCCTCCACCTCTGCCGCGGTAGTATCCACACCCAGCCACAGTGGAATACCCAGCCGCTTCGCATTAGTAGACTCAGAGCAGAGGTACTATGGTTCATTCCAAAACAGAGAGATGTGGGAAGAAAGAGGGTTCACTTAC